>JNEY01000009.1:237570-323001 GCA_020875895.1 Aphelenchus avenae
GAGCCTGATGAGCTCCTTACGCGTACACAATGGGATGAGGCCAACGGGGCCGCAAAGGAGTTGGGTACTTTCTGCGCCAAATGAGAAGGTTATTTGTGGTGGTGACGAGTGGGGACAAAGAAGCCGCCGGCGATCGCCTAGCGAGCGCGGCGCCGGTAATCGTTAATCGGATCTGAGGAAAGCGGGTGGTGGCTAAAATCGCCGCATCAAATCGATTTTAAAAGCACGCATCCGTTGTCGACTGTCGCAATTCCACATTTCGGCGAGCCGCGCATCCACACATCGCCTCGGCGCGGGACCTCCGACCGTGCGAAGCGCGGCGAAGGAGCACAAACCATTGAGAGTTTGCGCTAATGGCGCCCGTCCGGCAGTGAGGACCGCAAGGAAATCCCGACTGGCGACTATCGAGGTGCAGTCGATGGCCGGCCAAATGGCCCATTCGACCGACGACGCTGACCGCGGCTCAATCGGTGCGGTCATCGCGCACGGGCGACATCGGGTGTTGCGCAGTCTCTCAGGTAGGCCCACTGGCCCAGCGAGTACCCCATTCCGATCGCGCGCGCTCAGTGCTTGCGGTCACAATTCCGGCCACGAGGGTTTTCCATCGAGACAATTCCCGCCGCCAGCGGCGCCGGTACCGGTCGCTCGGATGAAAGCTGACTCTCTCGGAGCGGCCGCGCACCATCGGTATCCATGTCTTCATTAGCATTGTTTTCCGGGTTGCAGTCGAAGAAAATGGCTCACTGGAGACAATGGAATGTGCGCGCGCAAAGTCATTAGATCGGGATCATCGGCCGCAAAGACTTTTCGGTAGGAAAACGGACAACACGGAGGACAATGAGCACATTCTTTCATTGTTTTGAGGATCGTGCGGACCTTAGACACAAACACTGCTTGCTGTCTAACCAATTCAGTGATATACGCAGACTAGGGCTGGGCGATAACGGGTACTGAATAGTAGAACGACTCATCTGAGAGTGAAGCGGGAACGTGAAAAAGTCTGCGGTAGAACGGAATTTCCGCAATACGTCTCAGCCCTGAAAACGGCACGCATTTAAAGATATCGAAAAAGTTCTACTCTACACATGGAAATGCCATGCATTATCGTAGGATGACAACACTGCGGACCTCTCTGCGCTAACACATAGGTCAGAACAACCATAGGGCCGTTTTAATTGCGGGAACCGAGTGATATTCAACCCTAGGTGGAAACAATGATGCCGTACGAAATGGAGAACAACTAGGAAACTGTGATGAAAAAGCACTTTGAGAGAGCAGCACAGTTTGTACAACCACATGCACCTGCAACCGTTTCGAGAAAGGCTCTCGAAAGTGTCTGAAACCGCGCGCGCTACTGCGCATCAACAAGTGGCCGAATCATGGCGCATATGACTGGCATACTTAACGCGCGAAACGAAACGAGCATGTGACGACGACGACGACGGTCAGGTTCCCCTGAAGCACTTCAGGTGGGGCGCTGCCCGAATACGTAACGCGCAGCTCCTTGCCTCGCAAACATAGCCCTTATCGCGTGTAGCGCCAATGGAGCACTTGAGCCAGAGGCGGCGGCCAGGAACAATACCCAAACCTGGAAGTTCTGGACGTGAGAGGCGCTTGTTCCAAGCTGGAAATGCGCCGCGCAGGCTTCTTTGTATTCACGATGCAGCACGGTAATCAATCCATTCGTGGTGCGTAGGCGCCACTAGCAGCGTTCTCGATGAGCGTCTAAGGTGGGCACGCGGGCAAACAATGCCGCGAGGGGAACCTGGCGGCGTAAGAAAGCATGCCAACGGCCATCAACAACCTGACGCTGGCTTGCTTCCGGCGGCCAAGAAACGGAACGGCCTGCGATGAGAACGCCGAATATCGCATAGCGACAGTTATGAAAGAAAGTGCAAAGCGGTAATAACAGATGCCACGGAGGAGCTGCAAACAGAAGCGTTCGGCTTGAGAAGGCAACCCGAATGAGCTGTCTCTGCGATGTGACAGAGGCACATTCACAGTGGATAAGCTGCATACGGAAATCACTGTTTTATCAGGAAAAGCCTGAGTGGTGAGTGAACAGTGCTCGCAGCGGTGGTAAGAAAAAATCAGAAGACACACAAACAGGGACGTTTAGCAATAAACGCACCCCAGACAGTGTAACAGTGTAAACGGTGCATCGAGTAGGCAACTTGTGAGTACAACACGCATTATCCGGTAAGCCGATTAGTAAACAGTGCAGCATGCCCATGACGCCAACAGACGTTCTGCCGTGCAGAGCGCGGACAATATCGGATTTCGCGATGAAGCCAATTTGGGGCAGCAAACGGCCAGTGCTGGGGCACGTATACGAAATTCGCAAGGAACAACATAGGCGCATCTGCGTTCCAAAAAACGAACCAAGTGGTGAAACAATACTCACGTAGTAAGAGACCCAAAACACGTCGGAAAAATGGTGACTGCCAGAATCCGTGCTCGGAACAGTCGCTCTTGATCGACGAACGGCAAGTGAAAACACACAACTTTTGCTAAATCTCATCAAGGAATCCTTGAGGAGTGAACTGCGACAGTCACTGAGGAAGCAATGTTCGTCCGCGAGGAACGATGAATGCGCGTCGGCCGGGGCCATTTGCCGCGCCGACGCCGTCGGCAATCGCGGCAGTGTCTTACATCCTCTCGTCGGCTCGATTATTGCGATCGCGTGCAATAAGGCCGCTTGACCCGGTTTCCGCCGCCCTCACCTGCCCGCGAGCGGAGAGTGACTTCTCGTCAACGTCCCGTCGGCTTCACGCG
The DNA here is from genome assembly GCA_020875895.1 of Aphelenchus avenae. Classification (NCBI taxonomy): domain Eukaryota; kingdom Metazoa; phylum Nematoda; class Chromadorea; order Rhabditida; family Aphelenchidae; genus Aphelenchus; species Aphelenchus avenae. The sequence continues at coordinate 240,346 of JNEY01000009.1, forward strand.
GGAAATGAAAGCAGCGAGGTTCTTCACTCACTCGATCTTCATTCCTAACCCAGCGACGAAATTATTCCGTCAAGAACGTCCGACTTTCCCTACTTGGTGATGTTTGCGATCTTAACCGACTGAGCGGTGCCGAGAGGCAGAGTTAAGGTGCATGATGATGCATGGGACTCGATTGCATTCGTGGGGTTGAACACAGGACCAACGATGCCTATTCAGGGCCAGGACTTGGCAACGCTGTAACAAGGCTCGTTGGAAGTCGCAACATCCACGAAAACCGGATGCGATAGGTGGAAAGCGAAGCCTTCTCGAAAATTATCTCGCTTACAATCTAAGCTTCGGTGGCTGGAACTGCGATGAAACTCCATCTCGCAAAAGCCGTCAAGGAACACAGGCACACATGAGACGCGGGCGCGCGCTCGTTCCGTGTTCCCTTCGGCGGAGAAGGAGGACGAAACATAAATATAAAACAACCGTGGGAAAATGACCTTTGACTGAAGAGAAATCAAAGAAAGGCCCGTAGTCGGGATCGATTGTCGAGAAGAAGCCGCTTTCTTTTGAGAAAAACGAACGAAAAAATGTGAAAGCGACATTATCGCTACCGCTGGAGCTAACGCAACACATAGTAGTGAGCGAGGATGCACAGTTAGTCGAGCGGCTACCGCAGTAAGCTAACTATTGTGAAAACCGATCTGGAGCATGCCTCGGCTGCACGTAAGCGAGAACTCCACGCGACAGCAGCCTGGAGAACTTGTCTTCAAGTAAAGGCTATCAATATGTGCATAATTTACGATGATTCTATACATGACTACTCAGACTACACGGCACGACTTTGCGAACGTAGCGTTCGTGGTAGCCCCCGTAATTGGCTCGAATCCGTCGTATGCCCCTTGGTAACCTAAGGAAGCAAGCGCATCCGACAACAAGCTGCGGGCCCAGTGATGGTAGCTAGTAACGATGGCGTTACACGATGAAGAGGATCATTCAAGAAGCCGACTGAGAAGCGGATTTCGGCGCTCCGGCAGGATGGATGGGAAAATTGCAGGCACTAGAGAGAAGGTGCGCCGCGCCGCTAATGAGCTGCTAGATCTCAGCGGCGAAATCACTGCTAGTTACTGCCAGGAGAAAAACTGTCGCGCAAACAGGACCACGACGGCCCCGGTGACGAGGTATGGCTCTGGGAAGTAGGGGAAGCTTCACGAAAGAAGGCGCCGGGTTATTTAGCGTGTGGCGTGTCCACAGTAACTTGTAGCGCCGCTACGCCAAAGCCGTCAATATGTCCCTGCTCCCAGCCCATTCACAACCCAAATCCCATCCGTCGTCGACTTCGGCGGCCCAACAACCCATTAAGGTAATGAGAAGTCGCACTAGAACCGATTATCCTTCGCCTTAACAGCTTTCGCACATCTTATGCGGAGGCTAACGACGTTGAATAACTTGCACTCATCCAGCAAACAACTTTCGGATGACGAACGGTGAATTCGTAGCGTACGCACATGTTGCAGATTGCGACGTGCTTTCACTCAGTAGTGTTGCAGTTCTGTGTAGACCTTCAGGATAAGCTAGATCGCTGCAGCGCACGCGCTAACGCGCACGCAGCGACGCTAGCGGCTTGCAAGCTTGTAACCAAAAGCGACTTCTGAAGCTAAAGGCTTCGAAGGTGGTTTCGAAAGGCTTCAACACGCCTTCCCGGAGCCAAGTTTCATTGAAACACATCTACGCTGACACAATCCCCGTTGTAAAAATTTATGCAGTATGTTGGAAGGCATCAACCGCAAAAGCCGTGCCTCCGGCTACTCTATTTACACGCGTTCCCGGAGCCAAGTTATAATCTTGCTTATCAAGCAGAAAATCTGCTTTGTATTTGACATGCATACCTATTTGTTAGCTCATACACATGGTAGTACTATGCTTACAGGCAAACCGCCGATATCGAAACGATTGTAGTGCAACACATCGCCAAAACGGGACAACGACGTTCATTTCCACGTTGTCTATACAATTTCCAGCAACTTATCGTGATACCGATATTCGTTAGGCCGTGCACACATCCATAAATAGTCTGCCGTCATAAACTGTGAGCTTTAGGAAGCTCGCACAAAACCCGCCAAGATGACGTCCGGCGAGCTGCCCTGCTACACGCTGATTCACGTCCCAAACGACATGGAGCTACCGTCCGAAGCGCAACTTAAGGAGAAGTTCGAGAAAGGTGCCAGCTTTCCACAGTTTGTACATTCTAACAGGCTGGCCTTAGGTGACATAAAGCAGAAGACGGATGCGCTGAAGAAGCTGATCTTCATGATCCTCAACGGCGACAAGGTCAACCAGACGATGATGATGTACGTGATCCGCTTCTGCCTACCCACCACGGACCATGCGCTGAAGAAGCTCCTCCTCAACTTCTGGGAGATCGTCCCCAAGGTAACAACCGACTCATGAACGCGCTTACTAGCAGAAAAAGTCTTCCACGCGTCGATCGAACTCAGTTTGTCCATTGCAGACTACGCCGGACGGCAAGTTGCTGCACGAGATGATCCTTGTCTGTGATGCGTACCGCAAGGACCTCCAGCACCCGAACGAGTTCATTCGCGGCTCTACTCTTCGGTTTGTCGTAATTCTAAGTAACCTTTGTTGATTGTGTGTTTCCTTAGCTTCCTCTGCAAGCTAAAGGAGCCAGAGCTGCTCGAGCCGCTTATGCCGGCGATCCGCAAGTGCCTGGAGCATCGTCATTCCTACGTGCGGCGCAACGCTGTCTTGGCCATCTTCACCATCTACCGTACGCTACTGCCTCGCATGCTAGCTGTTACAAATTTTACGTTCAGGCAACTTCGAGTTTCTCATTTCGGATGCACCGGAGCTGATCTCCAAGTTCCTGGAAGGAGAGCAGGACGCCTCCTGCAAACGCAACGCGTTCATGATGCTCATACATGTGGACCAGAGCCGTGCGCTCGACTACTTGCAGAGCTGTGTGGACCAGGTCACGTCGTTCGGTGATATCCTCCAGCTCATCATCGTGGAACTTATCTACAAGGTTAGCCGCAACGATGTCCTGAAAATGCGGAGCAATTCTTTCTAGGTGTGCCATGCGAATCCGTCGGAGCGTGCTCGCTTCATTCGCTGCGTCTACAATCTTCTGCAATCGAGTTCGGCCGCCGTTCGCTACGAGGCTGCCGGTACGCTGGTGACGCTGAGCTCGGCCCCAACCGCCACAAAGGCTGCCGCTTCTGCCTACATCGACCTGATCATCAAGGAGTCGGACAACAACGTTAAGGTATCCTCAGCATACTTGGACTCTCCTAGCCATCGGTTTAGCTCATCGTGCTCGATCGCCTCATCGAGCTACGCGAGAACATTCCGAACGAGAAGGTGCTCCAAGAGCTCGTGATGGACATTCTGCGAGTTCTTTCCGCCACCGACTACGAGGTTCGCAAGAAGACGCTTCATCTGGCGCTTGACCTGGTCTCCTCTAGGAACGTTCAAGAGATGGTTATGTTCCTGAAGAAGGTAGTAGTACTGACACCGCATAACCTTAACTACTGTCGGTTCAGGAAATCGACAAGACCACCAACGACTCCCAGGAGGACAACGGTCGCTACCGCCAGCTGCTGGTGCGCACCCTACACAGTGCCACCATCAAGTTCCCCGACGTGGCGCAGCAGATCTTCCCGGTCCTGATGGAGTTCCTGTCCGACCAGAGCGAGACCGCCGCTGCTGACGTGCTTGTGTTCGTTCGCGAGGCCATTCAGCGCCTGCCACATCTGCGTTCCGTCATCACGCATCAGCTGCTTGTGAGTGCACAAAATCGTTGGTCAATACGTCATCGAAATCCTTTAGGACGTGTTCCCGTCTATCCGCAATGCAAACATCTACCGCGCAGCGCTCTGGATTCTTGGCGAGTACAGCGACAACACCGAGACCATCGTGCGCGTATTCGAACTCATCAAGCAATCACTTGGAGAGCTGCCGATTGTCGACTCGGAGCTACGCGAGCAGGACGGCGACGAGTCGAAGGATGCCAAGAAGGAGACGGTTCCGGAGAAGAAGACGGATGCTAAGGTTTGTGGAATATCGACATTGGATTCATACAAATTTTCTGACAAAGTCTTAAGCGAATATGAATATATTTTAGCCGAAGCTACTGGTGACCGCAGATGGCACGTACGCAACACAGTCGGCTCTCCTCAGTGCCACGCCTGCAGCTGCCACCGAGGAAAAGCCCATCCTGCGTAAGCTGCTTCTCGAAGGCAACTTCTTCGTCGCATCTGCGCTGGCCACCACGCTTACAAAGCTGGTGCTGCGCTTCGCTGACATCAACAAAGGTAGACGAATCGGCAACAAAACAGCTATAATGAAGTGTTTCCAGGCGTGCCAGCTCGTGTGAACAAGCTCGCTGGCGAGGCGTTGCTCGTCGCTGCATCGATCATCCATCTCGGCAAGTCGGGCCTCACGAAAACCCCGATTACCGAGGACGATCTCGACCGTCTTTCCACAACCATTCGACTGATCGTCGACCAATGGCCGGAGGCTAGCGACGTGTTCCTCACCGAATGCCGTTCTTCTCTGGAGCTGATGCTTAGCGCCAAGGGTGACGCCGATCGACACGAGGACGTGAAGGCGAAGAAGGCCAAGGTTGTGCAGGTAAGAAAAATCGTTCATAGTATTTAACGAACATACTCATCTTTTGAGCCCGACAAGACAATCTCCTTCACGCAACTGTCCGCTCGCGTTGGCGAGGGAGTTACGGGAACGAACCTCTTCGACTTGTCGCTCTCGCAGGCTCTGGGCACTGCACCGAAAACGTCGAAGTTCGATTTCGCTAGCTCCAAGCTCGGCAAAGTCATCCAACTGGCGGGTTTCTCGGACCCTGTCTATGCGGAGGCGTACGTCAACGTCAACCAGTACGACATCGTTCTCGACGTGCTTGTGGTCAACCAGACGCCGGACACGCTGCAAAACCTCTCGCTGGAGCTGTCCACAGTCGGAGATCTGAAGTTGGTGGACAAGCCAACGCCAATGACCCTTGCGCCGCACGATTTCACAAACATTAAGGTTTGTCTTTTATGGCTGACTACGCTCGTGTTTTCCTTACTCAAGTGCCTTGATTTCAGGCTACCGTGAAAGTGACTTCCACCGAGAACGGCGTCATTTTCTCGACCATTGCCTACGATGTGCGCGGATCGACTTCCGATCGAAACTGCGTCTACCTGCAGGACATTCACATCGACATAATGGTAGCAGATTTAAAGCACCTAACAGTTATAACTCGTCTGTTTTAGGATTACATCGTACCTGGCAGCTGCACTGACACCGAGTTCCGAACCATGTGGGCAGAGTTCGAATGGGAGAACAAGGTCCGCTATTCCTTACAACAACGTTCTAAAAGTTCAGGGAATCGCTAAAAGTAGCTAAAGACTGTATTTCCCGAGATTGCTTCGTTTACCATGGGAATTTCAAGACAGCTATCCGAATTTGGCTATATCAGGATTACAGACTACTAGGTAATTCCAGCCGTGCTTTAGGTCACTGTGAACACGCCGATAACGGACCTTCGGGAATACCTCAAGCACATTTCCGCGCAAACCAACATGAAGCTTCTCACTGCGGACGCGGCTCTGGGTAGGCTCAACATTCCTAATTGTCAGCCACTAAGCAAGTATTTCAGAAGGCGAATGCGGATTCCTTGCGGCCAACTTCTGTGCACACTCGATCTTCGGCGAGGACGCGCTTGCGAACGTCTCCGTCGAGAAATCGGACCCGCTTGACCCTGCTTCCAACATCATCGGCCACATCCGGATACGCGCCAAGTCGCAGGGAATGGCGCTATCCCTAGGCGACAAGGTCAACGCGGCGCAGAAAGAGAAGAAGTCCGTGGAGACGCATCGTTGAGTGTCACGCTATGTTATAAGACGATTTCATGCCTATTTATTCTCGAGGTTAAAGTGATGGTTCTCCATCATTTGATAATAAAGTTTGTGCTCTTCACAACAACGAATGAAACAACGACGTGAAGCGAATGTGCCACAAGTAGTCATGCACTACAGGGTTGTCACTTAATAATAGGGCTACGTTTCTTGAAAGGAAGTGCTCACCCGCCGGACTAGGTATCAGTTCATCACTTCGATCTTGAGCTGCAGGAATCGTCATAGGATGTGATTTATACAAGAACGCTTGTTGTGCGTGACCAAATAGCCTCTTTTTCCATTTGTCGTTAGGCACTGAACTTATCCAAGATACGAACTTATTGGGCAAAAAGTACGTGTAGGCGATTCATTTGTGCACGTACTTGGTGCTTTGAGATTCCCTAAATAACGTTGTGCTGTTGTCGCACGTTGCAGCATGCAAGTCAAGCACACGTTTTACGGCTGGAAAGTTGCTCACGTCGGGCTGCAAGCTCCAGGCAAGTTTCCGGTGTCGACCACCTTCGTGCGTTCAGTGGAGCCCGAAATCGGCCGCCAAGTTCAACGACTTTGATGCACGTTCGCGCCGACTCCATTCATTGCACAGCTCCACAGTTGACTCACGTGTGCTTCTCCAGAACGAGGGTCCAGAGCTACCACGCTGAACTCGTTTACGGTTCATTTGCACGAGACGTAGTGCCATATTTGGGGGCTGAAGCAGTACGCATGGGGCGACACAGCTTCGTAACGCTGGCAATTTCTCTGAGTGGGGTGGTAGCTAAAAGTGGCAGCAATACTTGGCATAGGTTAGGCAAAAGTACATGCGAGTGCACAGGTAACGCGATTTTGCTACACTAATGAAGACGTAACCGACTTAAGCCTGCTCAAAGAGTGGGAAAGCTGCAAGAAATTCCTTGAACTTCCCAGAGAGAAGATAGTGAAGTAGAGTTATAAGCTAGTAAGCAAAGTATTTTCGTATGACGTATACGTTGAATAGAACATTGTGTTTCCGAACTCTATCCGTGGAACGAACGTCACGAATATGGCATTTAACGCAATTGCAGTTATTGTTTTCCAAACAGCTCAGCCGCTCTGACGCCATTTGAGCTAATCCCCGAAAATTTCGTGCGTTCGCCCCCTTGCGGAGCGAGGCCGTCATCGGAGGCCCGGGTATTCACACTCGTTGTCGTTGATTGGGGACGCAGGGCCAACGGCTCAAGCCGGTTACCTATTCGCCACTTCGTCATACATAAACACCGAGCTGCACGCCGAACGATGCTAACAAATGGCGTCGCGGTAGTCCTCGAAAACCGTAGAAGTTATACGTTCTTTTGAAGTTGCCGCTTGGGCTTGGCCATGCTTAATCTTTGCGTACGCTTATGGGTACGTGTATGCCGAGGTTGCTCGTTTGATTGAGCCCTGGGTTCCTATCTTGTCCTTCATGAATATCGTTGATCTTTCTCGTGCGGCTTAGGAAATTCTAAAGGCATTGTCCGTTTGGCTATCGACCATTCTCGATCCTATTTGACCCTACACGAATACGAGCCGGGGTGTTAACGGTTTAACTCTACCATAACCTGAAGCGCACACGAAGGAAGATTGAGGTGATTGTTTAATCAAAATTTTAAGTGGATTTTGCCTTCCAGGAAAACGTCTCATCTTCTTGGCACATCTATTGTCCCGGACACCATATGCAGGAATCAGGCGTGGGTTGCTAGGGACCACCGAACGTCGATTCGGACGCTCTACTTCTCCGTCCACGTAGCTTTCCGAAGACGACTGCAGCACCCGGTGGCATCGATCCGCGAGACTTCGTACCCAACTACATTTACCTTTAAGTCTGCAGCGTGAGCTAAGAAGTCATTCGTTGCCATAGCGAGCACGCCATGCCGCGTCTCGCAGGTAATTGTTATTTTCCTCGTCTTGCGATGTTCTCCACGGCCAACGCCCACGGTCTCCGATCGCGACTGCATTGTTAGCGAACGGATGCTGGTGGGTCCATGACTGCCCACTGTTTCCGAAGTGATATCAAACGTGGATTGCACGCATTAACCTTTAAAAATGATGCAAGCATGTTTTACAGCATGTTTTAGCTAAACGATCTGTCACAAGATGTTGACGGTCCTCAAACTTTGTGAGCTAATACAACGCACTTTTTGTTCAGAGAGCTCTTATCGTTTTAAACAAGAAAAGTGCCATAGTCTTTAATTCGCTTCTCGATTTCCACGTACAGGTTTGGCGGTTTCCTAGCATTATTCAGGCAGCTTGCAAATCAGTCGCGAATTCCTGAGATTTTCGCAGAGTGCAAGCTCGAACCAAGGCCGACGACGCATGCCCCACTAGGGGACTTTCTCAGATCATCAGCTTAGCCGCATGCGCTGTAATCCAACCGGAAAGGTCTTCGGCGCATTTTCCGCCGGATATAGGCCCTTCGAGGGCCACGTTGGTTTCCATGGTTTCTCCGAACGGAAGTGACGCCGCTCTTATTTGCCCCAGATTTCGGCAGACCTGTCGGATTAATTCGCATGCCTCTTGATACTTGACGGTTATTCTCATTCAAGCCAAGAACGCCTCAAGGTGCGTAGCCGAGTAAGGATAGAGACGACGCTTTGTAACATACACCTTTTTACGGATTCCTTGTATACGCCCCTGATGATTCTGTGTGAGTGTTCGCGATAGTGCAAGATGTCGCGAGACTTGTTAACAGGTCGATGCTACCGAAGCGAATTGTGAATCATAGACTACGCCGGAAACTACCAACCACCGACCAAGAAGATATTACTGAATTTATGCAAATTCCCTCTGCGATTTCGACAACGAAGCACATAGATCAAGCTCTGAAAGAACACCTGCTGAAAGACTTCAACTTGGGAAGAAACCTGGCATGAGCACCGTTGGTGCCCGACGTATGCGATTCGAGCGACAGATGGCGTTCCAGATGAGCAGCGGCAGCGAAACGAGCTGTGAACTGCCGGTGAGTAGCACATTATTGTTCCATCTGGGCCTGCAGCACTATCTATCCGTTAGCAGATTCAAGCGCCGGCTAGAGATGACCATGGTAGGTAAGCTAGATGTAACGTGCAATTACGGTCCTTAGAGACTAACCAATAGGTTGTTAATAATGGTCTCGGGAACGTTCCCGCCAGCGTGCTCGTGCAAAAACTGCTGGCTTCCTCCACGACCTTGCTTAATTAGCACGATCCTTCTAGCATGGCATTCCCTAGGGCGTAATCTACCCGGTAAACAGTTAGGTAATTATGGTTGTTTGCGTGCCGATGCCAACTAGTCAGTCGAACCTTGTAGAACCAGAGATAATCTTGAAGGGCACGATCTAATAGCACTTTTCGGTAGAGCCTATACTCATCGACGTTCTTCGGAAACTTCCGTCATTTTTTGAGTCCAAATAGGCTCCAAGAGTAAACATGTTTGGACATCAAACACTTTCAGTTCTCAGTGCTTCCTCATTGGCATGCGTGTAAGCCGTTGCAAATGTTGTGGCTAGTTCATGCTATGACCATTCACCTCTGACGTATTCAAAATGATTGGGTATTCGCCCATTATGCGCATGCTCTCGCTGCATTCAAACGTGTTGTTTCTTGTAACCATCGGTAGACACTTCCACGAAGAGGGCACTTCAACGCCATTCAGCACGGGTACTGGCTGCCGCATTACAAGCGACTGCCTGCATTACAAGCAGAGCTCCTGCATGAGTGGAGAACACACAGGGGAATGTGAGAAACATCCAGAGTGCACTTTTAAGTCATGGTAAAAACAGGAAGTGTCCCGCCGCTTAAGGTGCCCGGGGCAACCGTCTCTGCCAAACACAGCGTGACTTTGCCCGCTTGAATGTGGCCCTCGTGCCGTCGGCGAACGGCCGCAGTGGTCACGATTCGGCACTGAAACCCTCGTCTCCAAGCAGCGCTAAACGTGGGGCCAAAAATGGCAAGGGCACCGCACATTGGGCTTAGTAAATCTGAAGCTAAAACGGGATTTAAGTGAAGACCGAAAGTACAAAGCCGAATGCAGACGATTACGCTTGCCGGTCTCGGGACGTTGAGGTCATTTTGACGAATTTTATACTACGGGACAGAGAAAATCACTGTCTTTTTCGGAGACAGAATGATCAAAGGGTTCAGAGTCGTGGGTGTTGCATGAATGCGGTCCGATGAAGCCACAGGGTCGGTAGCTCAAACGTGTGTAGAAAAACAGGGAAAGCACGCAAGACGAAATGATTTACGCAGGACGCTAAACACTGCCTTTACTGAACAGCACTTTGTTCTCTCTCGTACTCCCAATTTAAATCAGGCGAACTGTCAGTCCCTCGTACCGCTTTGGAAGTCAAATAACTTCGTCTCCGGAGACGTGTTTATGGCCCGTATGGCCGCCTAGTCGCTTTCTTTATCCGTTGATGCCCGGATTTGGGTAGCATGTACAAGACTGGGGAGTTTATCTCCTTGCTAGCATCCTATTCCTTTATTCACAGGCATGTTAATTAACTTACACTAAAGTGCCTTAACGTTTAGTTCCATCCTGCCGGATGTTGTTTCAGGTTGCTTCCATACTGTCTGATTTTGTTTAAAGGTTGTCTGCATACTGCTTAATCTATTAAGATGCGGATTAGCGCTAAGTTGTCTTCTCAAGACGATTATTGCATGCGGCTTCTTACAGCCCTCTAATTCTATGGCGCTCTTCAGAAGCCTTCTGTCGCCGTCTCGCGAGTCTGCTGGCGTGAAAGGTGTGCTGGTCGCTGTGCCGGAAAGGGCGGGGCGTCTCCGGGCAATAGCCAGGNCCGTTAGCAGATTCAAGCGCCGGCTAGAGATGACCATGGTAGGTAAGCTAGACGTAACTTGCAATTACGGTCCTTAGAGGCTAACCAATAGGTTGTTAATAATGGTCTCGGGAACGTTCCCGCCAGCGTGCTCGTGCAAAAACTGCTGGCTTCCTCCACGGCCTTGCTTAATTAGCACGATCCTTGTAGCATGGCATTCCCTAGGGCGTAATCTACCCGGTAAACAGTTAGGTAATTATGGTTGTTTGCGTGCCGATGCCAACTAGTCAGTCGAACCTTGTAGAACCAGAGGTAATCTTGAAGGGCACGATCGAATAGTACTTTTCGGCAGCGCCTTCCGCTACTGGTATGCGTTTCGGACAGCATAAACAAAAATAAAAAGCGATTCGACGCATACATACTTGCAGTGACTGTGCAAGTCAGATGACTTCGCCTAGTTTGGAACGGACCAGATTATCGTTATTGCCGTTAGTGGCCTTTGTAAAGGACCCTTGCTTAGTACGCGTCGGACAGGGTGCTCAGTACCAAAGCCTTGCAGATTTTCTCATCTTAAACCGCTCTAAAACACTCGTTCATACCCACCGACTTTCTCAAGAAACTTCCGCCATTTTTTGAGTCCAAATAGGCTCCAAGAGTAAACATGTTTGGGCATCAAACACCTGCTGTTCTGAGTGCTTCCTCATTGGCATGCATGTAACGCGTTGCAACGTTGTGGCTAGTTCATGCTATGAGCATTCACCTCTGACGTATTCAAAATGATTGGATATTGGCCCATTATGCGCTTGCTCTCGCTGCATTCAAACTTGTTGTTTCTTGTAACCATCGGTACACACTTCCACGAAGAGGGCACTTCAGCGCCATTCAGCACGGGTACTGACTGCCCGCATTACAAGCGACTGCCCGCATTACAAGCAGAGCTCCTGCATGAATGGAGAACACACAGGGGAATGTGAGAAACATCCAGAGTGCACTTTTAAGGCATGGTAAAAACAGGAAGTGTCCCGCCGCTTAAGGTGCCCGGGGCAACCGTCTCTGCCAAACACAGCGTGACTTTGTCCGCTTGAATATGGTCCTCGTGCCGTAGGCGAACGGCGGCAGTGGTCACGATTTGGCAGTGAAACCCTAGTCTCCAAGCAGCGTTAAACGTGGGGCCAAAAATGGCAAGGGCAACGCACATTGGGCTTAGTAAACCTGAGGCTAAAACGGGATTTAAGTGACGACTGAAAGTACGAAGCCGAGTGCAGACGATTACGCTTGCCGGTCCCGGGACGTCGAGGTCATTTCGACAAATTTTATACGATGGGACAGAAAAGTCACTGTCTTTTTCGGAGACAGAATGATTAAAGCGTTCAGACCTCGTGGGTGTTGCATGAATGCGGTCGGATGAAGCCATAGAGTCGGTAGCAAACGTGTGTAGAGAAACAGGGGAAGTATGCAAGACGAAAGGATTTTCGCAGCACGCTAAACAATGCCTTTACTGAACAGTACTTTGTTCTCTATCGTACTCCCAATTTAAATCAGGCTAACTGTCAGTCCCTCGTACCGCCTTGGAAGCCTAATAACTTTGTCTCCGGAGACGTGTTTATGGCCCGTATGGCCGCCTAGTCGCTTTCTTTATCCGTTGATGCCCGGATTTGGGAAGCATGTACAAGACTGGGGAGTTTATCTCCTTGCTAGCATCCTATTCCTTTATTCACAGGCATGTTAATTAACTTACACTAAAGTGCCTTAACGTTTAGTTCCATCCTGCCGGATGTTGTTTCAGGTTGCTTCCATCCTGTCTGATATTGTTTAAGGTTGTCTGCATACTGCTTAATCTATTAAGATGCGGATTAGCGCTAAGTTGTCTTCTCAAGACGATTATTGCATGCGGCTTCTTACAGCCCTCTAATTCTATGGCGCTCTTCAGAAGCCTTCTGTCGCCGTCTCGCGAGTCTGCTGGCGTGAAAGGTGTGCTGGTCGCTGTGCCGGAAAGGGCGGGGCGTCTCCGGGCAATAGCCAGGGCAATTGCCCACCTCCAAAGTTCCGCCGCGACGTCCCGCTCGCTTTTTGCCCCATTCACACCACAAGGCTTCGAGCGAGCCGGTTGAAACTACCGTTTTTCTGCATCCATACTCTTGCGCCTCAAACTTCAAGACTACTATCTGAGCTTCCATTCATTTGCACACGTCTCAATCAAACATGATTGCGACGCGAATCCACGCCACTCCGATGTCCTCTGCTAGCTCTTCTTCAGCATTCCTCACCGTTGAAGTAAGTTGCAGGGATAAGCAAGTTTGAGACCACAAGCCACAAGTTGCTGATGCGCAGATAAGTACGGACTTGGGTGCGGATGCGAACTTCGCAGAAATTCCTAGGCGGATGGCCGCGACGGTCTTGTCTTTGTCTTCGTGTCGTGTTTTAAGCTTCAGAAAGCATATGAAGTTTCAGTTAGACGGGCCTGCATGTTTGAAGTATTCTTAGCCTTGATCAGCCTGCGAGCATTCCTGCAGAAAGCTGTCCTCTTGTCTCCAAAAACAGAGCCAGCGGTCCTCACCGGAAATTCGGGCAATGCACCGCCTAGCCTTGCAGCTTTTTAGCTTCACTGCGCAGATTTTGGGCCAGATGTAGCGTGCCCACTAGCATGCTGCAAGTCTCCTTTCTGGACACTTATTTTGGGGACCACGTTCAGGAAAAGCTCAAAGTGTACGTGTGCCCGGATCAAGTGCCTTTTCGCATGTTGCAAGCTACAAATCAGAAAGTTGTTTTGGTGCCTCACAAACCACCTGAAGCGTGGTGTCCGTTAGCGAGCAACATGGAGAAACTACCTCCTTAAGTACTTAGTCTATTGTGCGTCGCCTAATGAGGTCGTGAGAGCCAGACAGTCGCGTGTTGTGTATGAGACCTAGACGGTGTAAACTAGTTTTTACTTGCTACAATGTCTACGGTTGTTACACGCTCTAACGGGAGCCTAAGGCATGTCCGAGACACAGAGTACGAAGTATTGGGCCGGAGACCACGCTACTTCAAGCCGGGGACTGGATACATTCTAACAACAATGTCTAGTCATCCGAGACCGAGCACATCATGCGACAAAGTTTGATCAGTGGTCGTCCCGTAAATAGGACCTTTTGTCATACGCTCAGTCTCGAGGCTAGTGCACCCACAACAATCTATTTGTTTTGTTTGAAGCTCATGTAAAACAACAAGTTTTACTACATCATTCGCTCAAAACATATTACGTAATGCGTTTTGTCTGTCCCACTCAACCGCACCGGGCTTCATGTTGTGAACATCCAAAGCAACGCCACTTGTATCCCGCATGCAGTGCGCTACGGGGCCTAATCCCCCAACGGTATGTCGGCATGAAGTGGAACGACATTTTGAGCGTTTGTAGCCGGCAGACGAGGATTAATTTTCAATTATCGGATTAGTTCCCGGTCACCGTCGCCTGTTGCGTTTTCATCGTCGGGGCCACTTAACTTTATGAGCTTTTTGAGCGCTCATCCGTCCGTTCGTGGCAACGCTTTGGCACCGAAAAGGCACAAGCAGGTGTGCTCGGGGGAAAAGAGGATTACAGAAAGCTGGGGATGACCTTATGGGTACCTGGCTTTCACTGAAACGGGTAGGATGCCTAAGGGGATAAGAGCGGATAAATACGAAGACCAGAGCTGTTATGAGGGTACTGCGTAAACATTCTTCTTATCTTGTGTATTGAGGGCGGTTTTTGCGAAGCAGCGCAATATGAATAAGTTTCATCGGGTCATTCCCGAATAAATTGACGCTTTAGCTTACAGACTGTGCGCTGCGGACGCAGAAAAGAAACGCTTCGCGAAATTGGCTCGAATATAGGGTAGTTGGTGGGTTGAACAAACGTGGGAACTTGCAGAGACGCAGGAAACCTGCTAAGCATCAGCGAGGGTGTGAGTGACTTACGACATTACACTTGTAACCGGCAGGAACAACGTGGGAAGTGCGTATCAAGACATGTTTCTCAGCATGTAAAATCAAAATCTCGATGATTACAAGCAGTTATTGGTTTACCAAGACCATTAGAAGCATAGCATGACAGTGATATTAACCAGGTGATTTCAGGATGGTTTTGCTGTGCGACAAGGTCACCTCGCTCCACCTTCCGTTACGCCGGATAGCCCACGCCCACAGAAGCCAACAGCGGCTGCGGAGAGTCTCTCGGCAACGCTGAAGATTCCGACGTCGGCTACGGAAAAGTCCCTCAAACCTTCACGAGCAACTTCGAAGTCCCCATCGCCGAAGGTAACGAAGAAGAAGCCATAAGAACATACGGACCACCGAGGCCTACGCAAAGACTGTCACCAATGACAACGATGATCAATGTGTACATTTTGCTACTCAACATTTTTACTGATTTCCTTATGATATTTGATGTCACATGAATAAACCTACGCCAAACTTATGCACTCGCAGAACATGACAAATTCGAATAGCGCTTTCCGAGGAAGGGTCTGGACGCTGCTTTGTGTCCTGGGGCAATTTTTGAATTAATTCAAGCACACAATGCACTGCCCGCCGTGACGTCATGTATGTTTGTGAGGGAAGCGATTTCGGCACCTGAAAAGCCCCGCCATACCAGGAAGCATTTATGCACTTACATTCGAGACGCGATAACATGCGGTGGGGTGGACGAAATTGGTGAAGTTGTCAATGGGGCTGGGATCTTGGCCTGCCCTTTAGTCGCATCTGGAGTCTGGTGCGTGTGAAGCGCGAGATTACCCACGTCCCAGAACCTTCCGCCGAAATCGTTCGAGTGAAACGTCGAAAGCTCCAGTTTCGCGAATGACAGTCATTAAGTGAAAGCACGTATAAGGGACATTTTTCAGCAACCGTTTCACGTTCGGCAGGCAGCCAGTTCGTATTATAGCGTACCAGTCATTATTTCATCAGGCTCATTGCACTCTTGTTGGCATCAGTGATTGAACAAAACGTCTCAATGGCCAGTCAGCTCCATCATCCGAGCGGCTCTCATGCAGTTGGGCGCGTTGCGTCAACGACTTGGTTCAGTTTTGGAGTTATCTTCTACGCATGAAATTTATTTTGCTCTTGAAAGGACAAGAAGTCTTGAAAGGCTAAGCATGATTTGAGGCGGCAACTCCTGCATTTGCTCGGTATCGCTATGGCAATAACAAGGCATACCGTTAAGAAAATGCCAGTAAGATCTGCAGAGAGTGAAAGTATAAATTCTCAAAAATGTAAAGTGTAAGGGCAAGAGCGTCAGAAAACAAGAATGAAGGACAGAAGCAAAGCAGACATGTATGTATGAGATGTCAGGGCATAGTGAACTGAGGTCATACAACTAGGATGAAGATATCGATGCAGTACGAACACGAGGAACAGGAGGGCTAACTGCACGGCCGTTTAGTCGTCGTCGTCGCTGGACGACGTATCCGAGAGGAAGTGGTGGGGCTCGCGCAAAACGACTTTTTTGCACGATGGCAGCTGCTTCGACGACAACGCCTCCATATTCGACGACTGCGTAGATGGCTTGAGCCGAGACTTGAGCGAAGTTGCAGCAGAAGTTCGTGGAACCGGGATTCGCTTCGGAGGCGAAGTCTCTTCAGCTGAAGCTTGCTTTCGCGAGACAGCAACACGGGGCGTGGGTATCTTAGATGCAGCTCCAAACCTAAATAGTAGGCTGAACGTAAGTTTGCATCAGCCGGAAGAAAAGGACTCACTTCTGTTTAATGTGGGCCGAGCGTGGATGTTTGATCTTGCGGGCCTCACTGTCGATCTCGAACTTCTCGTATGCAGAAAGACGCTTCGGCGACGGGGTCACTCCCGCATGCGATTTCGCCAGTTTCCCAACTATGGCCTTTTTCGGAAGCGAAACGGATCCAAATTCGATAGAGTAAGCTTGTTCGCGTAATGGTTAGAGTGCATACTCGTTGGTAGAGGACATCGCCTGGACTTGCTCCTTGCGGGCGGACAGACTATTCGTAGCGAGCTCCTGGTTCTGGGGCGCCTGCTTTGAACGGACGGTCTTCTCAGCCGATGAGGGTTGCTTCACGGAATAACCTTGATCACTCCTTGCCAACGTCACCTTGAGCAATGGCGAGGCATCTCTAAAAAGTAAGCAGAACGTTGCGTAAACCGATAATAAGGCTTACGCTTCCTTCGAGAGCCCCAACAGTGCACGATCCCTCTTAGAGCTGGCACTGGTCGTGGCGGATTCCTGATGTGCCAGAGATTGCATCGCGGTCGAACACGTAGTGGCTTTCCAGAAGTGCGACTTCTGACGTGACTTCGCACTGCTACGCGTCACGTTCTTCGGCTTCTTAGCCACCGTCGTCGACATCGACGCAACCCTGTAACCCGCACGATAGTTGATGCAGTCAGTTGGATTGAAGAACCTCTTGCCAGGATGCGTACGATCGAACTCCATCTTCAACTTGTCGCAGTACTAAAAGCAGTTAAGTCATCTGTGTCTCAGGCCAACATCAACAACGCTTACTTTGAGCCGGTGCTCTTCCTCCCAGGAGTCGTGATCGGGCGACGCCCAGTACTTCCACTTGATCTTGTACTCGTTCGTTTCCTTAAGCTCATTCCAGCGACGACCCAGAATCGCCTCCACCACGTAAAACTCCTGATCCCGTTCATTCACCAGGAAAATCGGTTCGTCTGGG
This sequence comes from Aphelenchus avenae, assembly GCA_020875895.1. Taxonomy (NCBI): domain Eukaryota; kingdom Metazoa; phylum Nematoda; class Chromadorea; order Rhabditida; family Aphelenchidae; genus Aphelenchus; species Aphelenchus avenae. The sequence goes on from JNEY01000009.1 coordinate 257,667, forward strand.
TGTCCCATTTGATGAAAGGACATTCTTACTATCTATACAAAGAATGTACGTGTTGGGGTGCTTCAATGATGTAAAAGGACAATTCACGCGTATCTAATCGTCGCCAATACATTAATCGCGCTAGTTAAGATGAGTTAGAGTTTGTTTCGACACGACGGAGTCGAAGTTCCGAATAACAATAACACTATATTCATGCAACCAAGGAGGGCTATCGACAGCGGACGTCAAGACCAACATAGAATGGCACGCCCGATACCATTAAATTCCTTGTACGTACTCTATCGTGTAGGCAGAGGGAGAGAGAGAGCGATTTGCTTGGACCCTCCAATGTCCAAGATTTAGTTCTCTTATCAGGGAAAACCATTGTTGAGCAGCTTTACCTATGCCACACTGCTTAGAACAACCGATTACGAACAGCAGACTTCAGTGACCCAGTAGGTGAGGGGTCGTGACCCACAGTCCTGCATGTGTGAGGTTTATTAGTCGAGATAAGAGAAGCCGAGAAAACTCAGTGTCATTCGGAATTTGCAGAGATACACGATATTCTCCGAGTCCCGCCGCTGGACCTATTGTCCCAAGCCTAGACAGTTGCAGTTGGATCACTATCGCTTGAGGAGCAAAACTTGGTTCGAGCACACACCCTTTATGGGAATGCTACGTTTGAATGATGAGCTAAGCAAGTTTGCCAAACCAGGAAAAAACTCTGTGTACGCCGTGCCTGTTCACAAGGTGAACGCGAATTGAATTCACGGGGTACTGTATTTTGTATTGACGTCCACCATCAATTGATAGTTTTTGCCGCGAAGCGGTATCCGCATTCCTCAGTCAAGCGGTCTCACTCTACTCTTTCCACCGGTATGGCGAACAACCTGAGGTGATGTAAGGCACTGGCGAACTCCAATGTGCCTTGCCCTCGATTTGGTTAGGGAAGGTACATGAAATCAGGAAATTTCCGAAAGTGGATTTGCGAGTAATTGACCTGATAAAGTATGTTTCGCTGAAATCTATCGTGAATGGCGTCCAGTAAAACGGGAGTAAGTTTAAATACGCAGTCCTGCCACTTGAGACAATCACTTTTATCTGAAACGTAAGTCACTACGGGTCTAAGTAGCGCAAGTTCGTCACGGTACTAATGCCGGATAGGTGATTATGTGATGCCGGTTAATGCAGCTTGGAAATTCTGCCTAGTGCGTTCCTGGGTTTCCAGACTCTCAGCAACTCTTTTCAGTACTTTAGCGACCCGGATTGACACCGATTATTGTGCCGACACCGACGCATAAATCTTTGCCACTGATGCACTTCCTGCGATACCCTTGCGAACAATAAGACGCCTTCCTTGCATGGTTGCTCATACCCGTTCTATCGGTGCTGTTGTAATGTGCACTATGTCCGCATAGCAGAAAAGTCCTTGTGATTTTTAGAAACTCAATAGTTGTAACTTTGTAAGGCACATTACCCCGAAGTCGTCCCTTGGTTAACTCCGATAAACGAATGGAAGTAATGCTGCCCGCAGTGTACACATAATGTTTCATTGTTAAAGTCTGCTTTTCATTTTCCTGCCGTCAAATAGCTAAACAAAGAAAGCATAGCTTTACTTTCGCAGCAACAGCTTGTTTCGCTGTTTCGAAGCATAATGCCAAGCAGTTTCGACACCCGTAAATTAACCTGTCGCGGGCGGTTAATGCAAAAGAGCTAGCTATTCTTATTTTCATATTATTTTCGACGATAAACTCAGCCGCTTTAATCCGGCAAGTTTAGACAATGTCCCTGGAGACCTGGGTCAACGATGAGATGCACGGCGTGTTCGGGTACAGCGACAAGGCCATCGGCAGCTTCGTTATTTCGCTGGCAAAGAAGTCCTCGGACATCAATAACTTCGTTGAGCAGTTGCAAGCATTCGACGAAAGCCTGAAGCTGAATTCAACGCTACGGAATTTCGCGACGCAGCTGTTCAACAAGGTGCCGCGGGCTGGTAAGTCTCACATGCGCCATAGCACCATGTTGCGTCCTTTAACTCATGGTTTGTTCAGCCCCGAAAGCGGCTCCAAAGCGAGGACCCAGCGAACGCGAGAGAGCGGCAATGCTGATGAACCGAATGAAGGCGCTTCCAACGGTCGAAATGGACGATTCGGACGACGACACGTCTCACAAGCGGTCATCGGGGAAGTTAGAGCGCAAGCAGAAGGGGAAGAACGTGCGAAAGCGACGCGAAAGCAGTAGCGAGGGTGAAGACGAGGTCAGTAAAATTTGCGAGCCGTTATTGTCTCGGGACGCCTATAAGGTCAACTCAAGTAGTATTGTCCACTTCAGCCCGTCATCCCGTCGAGATCCGTCTCAAAGCCGCAGACCAGCGCTGAGGATGATATGGACCGGATACAGCGGGAAGAAGACGAGGACATTGCCGAGCGAGACGCATTCGCACAGCGTGTCAAGGAGAAAGACTCGAAGACCACGCGCAAGATTATGTCCAAGTCGGAGAAGAAAGCGGCGGAGGAAGCCGCTAAGAGGTTGAATATTGCGGGCGAAGAAGCGACGGGCAAGCATGAGGTGGTGGACAAACTGCGCGAGGAGAGCCGCAAGCAGTATCTCGCCAAGCGCAAGGAGGACAAGAAGATGGAACTGGAGGCGCTCGTTCGTGACGACGAAGAACTTTTCGGAACCGAAGAGTAAGTCGCGAAACACCAGGATAACGCCAACCTTCGAACTGCTTAGGCTGACAGAACGCGAACGAAAGGAGGCCGAATACAGGAAGAAGGTACTCGAGTACGTCAAGAAGTACGACGAGGCCGGCAATCTCCTTCACGTACCGAGGTACGCTGGATGTGTTAAGTGCATAGCCGAAAAACATGTTCCTTCTAGATACCATGTGCCGGACGCTGCAACAAGGGATATCCCAACGAACTATATCGAAGAGCCAGATCTGCCTGGCGGTGATGGCCGACGATGGGAAGAGGAGCGCCTCGGGGCTGCCGTTTTTCACACAGGCGCCAAGGACGCCAAGGTATCGCAAAATTCTTTGTATTTCGTGCTTTTACGATTATTGCTTCAGAAAGAAGATGACCTGGAACTGCTTATGGAGGAGGAGAAGATCGACTTCATCCAAGCGCTCACGATGGGCGGTGACGATAAACCGGTCAGTAACCCGAAAATCTTTGTTGTGCAGATGAATACCTAGTTACGTGGTCTGACTTGTACTTTCAGGAAGTGCAACTGTCCGCGCAGGAAAAGAAGAAGCTGACCATCGATGAGACGCGAAAGTCTCTGCCCGTCTTCGCATTTCGCGAGGAGTTCATTCAAGCGGTGCGGGACCACCAAGTGCTGATCATCGAAGGTGAAACGGGGTCGGGAAAGACAACGCAGCTCCCCCAGTACCTGTACGAAGCGGTACGTTGAACCCACAGAACAACAGGAGGATGTAAGGCTTGTGGATGTAGGGATTCTGCGAAGGCGGCAAGCGCATCGGATGCACGCAACCGAGGAGAGTCGCTGCTATGAGCGTTGCGTCGCGTGTCGCGGAAGAGGCCGGAACGAAGCTCGGTGCAACGGTACGCTGATGGGCTCTCTCACGTCCGTCCATTTACTGGTTATCTTTAGGTCGGCTATACAATTCGCTTCGAAGACTGCACGTCCGAGAGAACGATGATCAAGTACATGACGGACGGCATGCTGCTGAGAGAGTTCCTCAACGAACCCGACTTGGCATCGTATAGGTAAGCATGCTTCATGCTGGTACTTAACAGAGGACACTACCTGTAAACTTTCATGCTAGGTACTTTCCAAAAACAGCATGTAATCATGGCATTTAGCGTGATGATGATCGACGAGGCTCACGAGCGAACTCTCCACACGGATGTTCTCTTTGGCCTCGTTAAGGATATTGCGCGCTTCCGCAAGGACCTCAAGCTGTTGATCTCTTCCGCTACGCTTGACGCTGACAAGTTCTCGACGTTCTTTGATGACGCTCCCATTTTTCGCATTCCTGGCCGTCGGTTTCCTGTGGATATCTACTACACGAAGGCACCTGAGGCGGACTACCTTGACGCGGCTATGATTTCCGTACTGCAGATCCACCTGACGCAGCCTCTGCCTGGTGACATCCTTGTCTTCCTCACTGGCCAGGAGGAGATTGAGACCGTTCAGGTGAGCAATGCCTAGACGTGGCGGAGTTATCATGAACTTTGCATAATAAGGCAATTAGCGAATGCGTTTCATAGCGGCTGCGGTACCGAAATCTAACCCTGTCTCATTTAGGAAGCCCTAACGGAACGAATTAAGCTGCTAGGCAGTCGAATTAAAGAACTCATCATCCTGCCGGTCTATGCCAACCTCCCGTCGGACATGCAAGTGAAAATCTTCGAGCCCACGCCGCCGAACGCGAGAAAGGTGCATAATTAATTTGGCTTGCAACAACCGTTTTTGTTCAGGTGGTCCTCGCTACAAATATTGCGGAGACGTCGGTCACCATCGATGGTATAAACTTTGTGATCGACCCCGGTTTCGTGAAGCAGAACTCGTACGACTCGCGAAGCGGCGTGGAGCACCTGAATGTTGTGACGATCTCGAAGGCAGCCGCTAACCAGCGAGCAGGCAGGGCAGGCAGAACCGGGCCGGGGAAATGCTTCCGGTTGTACACTGCGTGGGCCTATAAGCACGAGTTGGAGGACCAGCCAGTTCCCGAGGTATGCAATACCGTGAGTGCGTTTCTTATGTGATGAAAGTGCTGTAGATTCAACGGACCAACCTCGGCAACGTCGTCTTAATGCTGCTTAGCTTGGGCATTCACGACTTGGTGCACTTCGACTTTCTCGACCCGCCACCGCACGAGACGCTGATAGCGGCGCTGGAACACTTGTTCGCGCTGGGAGCGCTCAATCACAAAGGAATGCTGACGAAGCTCGGTCGGCGAATGGCCGAGTTCCCCACCGATCCGGCGATGTCGAAAATGATTATCGCTTCGGAAAGGTGCGTACCTCTCGCATGCCAATCTAACCTCTGGCGAATATAGGTTCGAGTGCTCTGAGGAGATTATCACCATCTCCGCAATGTTGTCCGTCAACGCAGCAGTGTTCTACCGCCCGAAGGCGATGATCATCCACGCCGATACTGCTCGGAAAGGATTCTGGTCCCCTGCTGGCGACCACGTCACTCTGTTGAACGTTTTCAACAAATGGAAGGAGACGAACTATTCGATGCAGTGGTAACCTTTCATTACCGTCAAACCTAAGGATTAGCAAGGTTTTAGGTGCATGGAGAATTTCGTACAGCACCGAACGATGAAGCGAGCCCGCGACATTCGAGACCAACTTGAGGGGCTGCTCGAGAGGGTGGAAATCGAGCAGGTAGCTACCGGATGTTTTACTGATGCATCTGTATACGCTTTCTGCTTTAGAAATCCACCTCCGACACTATGGCGATCAGGAAGGCCATAGCGGCCGGATACTTCTACAATCTCGCCTCGCTAGACAAAGGTGGCAACTACAAAACGGTGAAGCATCGGCACACCGTCCAGGTTCACCCCAACTCTTGCCTCTTCGAGGACAAACCGCGGTGGCTCATCTACTACGAGCTTGTGTTCACGACGAAGGAGTTCATGCGAGAGGTACGCCGATGGCGCGGATGGCTGCTGCAATACTTGGACTTTTAGGTCATCGAGGTGGAGAGCAACTGGATCGCGGAGCTAGCGCCATACTACTACAAGCTCAACGAGCTTGAGGACTCGACGAACAAGAAGATGCCGAAGCAGCGAGGCAAGGCACGCCATGAGCTGGCCATCGAGTAGTCGTTACCGTTTTTCGAACGATGCGTGTTAAAATTATTTGTTTGTACGACGGGTCAAATGGAATAAACGTTGTGGCATTTAGGTAAGTCTCGTTAGACTCTTGGAATTTATATTTAGGAAATTAGTAGTGGAAACAGGGAACAATCGGGATTAAGGAAGTCAGGTGTCGGCCATGCCAGGGCCGCATTTAGCTCCGCATTATAGGCAGAGGCGGGCTGAGGTAGGTAGGGCAAAGCCAAGGTAGTTCGGTTAAAATTATTTAAAATAACGGTTTTAATCGTTTTTACGTTTTTTTCTTTTCCATATAGCGCACCCCCTCTCTTCGTTCAATACGGCCGCGAGCAACGTATAGAAATGAGGCTCGCGGGCTGAGAAATAGCTTGAAGCTAATGGTAGGTAGCTTAAATGTCTAGCTTTTCTACGGGTTGGGTGTAAGAAATCAAAGTTTCAGCTAAGAATGGGGAACCAGACACGCGTACATGGTGGAGTAAGCCGCAGAATTCTCTAATCTTGTTCTACGTCTCCCACAACTGACTAAACGGCAAAAGGTAGGCTCGAAAGCACGTTCTCTCTTCGATTTCCAATGGGTGGAAGCTTGCCTTATGCAAATAATTTTCTTTTATTATCAAAGCTTTTGGTATCATTCCTACATTCTACGTCGCCATCCTCCGACATGCGCCTTTGTCAGGCGATCTCGGTGCTTCTTATCCTTAGCGTCGTCGCGTGCATCGTCTCTTCGCCACACTTCTTCGCAAACGGAGCTTTTTCCGGCACTTGGGCGCATGGCGAGGTCACCTTTCTGTCGGCAAGCGCTGCATTCCTCTCCGCTCTTCCCATCGCCATCGTCGCCGTACCGACCACCGCCACCTCGACGGCAAAATTCGCCCACCGATCAAATGCTCCACCTCACCCGGAAATCAAATGTGCAGTGACGCTGTCCGACGAAGATATCGAGATATCGGACGGTAAGCCCGCCAAGGTGCGTCTCAAGTCTCAAGGGAACGTTTAGATGTTCGATCCAGGCGGTGTAAGAACACCAACGACACCGATTGCTACACAACGTGTTTTGGTTGCGGTTTCTACATGTGCGATGACGGAAAAGGCCACTTCGAGAAAGAGTGCACTTCAAGGTAAGCTGCAGCGGTGCATCGCTAGAATACTGTACGATTACTATCCTCACGGGAGCTTCGCATATCACTCTTTTAGGGTCTGCCTTCCTTGGAAGCAGGACGATGATCGGAACTGCGGCATCGATCAGTCATGGGCGAAGTTGTATTTTCCACTGTACCATCCGCTCCTCTACTGCTGCTGGGGCGGCGACTTCTGCAATGGGGTTTCGCCAAAACGGGCGGTCGAACTAGGGAAGAATTCGACGACAGGTGTGATAGTGTCATATAACCCCGCCCTGTTCACCACCGCGGCTCCTTCGACCACTTCAACGTCAACAACGACAACGACCACTTCCTCTACTACGACCACTACAACTTCCCCGACTACGACGACCACGACGCCGACAACGACGACGACTACACCGACTACGACGACGACCACACCGACTACGACGACCACCGCTCCGACTACGAGTACGCCGACCACGACGAGCACTAGTGAGGTACCCACTACAACCACCACCTCGACTACGACGACCACCACCCCGACTACGACGACGACGACCACCACCCCGACTACGACGACCACTAGTGAGGTGCCGACTACGACCACCACATCGGCCACTACCTCTACAACGTCGGAAGCGACCAAAGCTGAAGCCGCTAAACTGCGAGCCGGAGATATAAAGGGCGCCGGCTCCAGGGAGTGCGTAAGTGCAATGTCCCGGTGGCTTGCGTATCAACAGGCTGCTTTTAGGGCTGGCTGGTACCATTCATCATCTCTGCGGTCGTCGCTTTCCTCGTCACCTCGTTGTTCTTCGCGATCATTGTGATCGGTGAGATGGGTCGCCAACGTAACCGGCGTCGCAGGCTCGGTAAGGCAGGCAGGCTCGTTATTCATGCGTTGCAGCTAGTCGCATTCGAACATCTCTTACCACTTTATTTCAGAAAACACAAGGAGTGCGTCAGTTGAACAGTCAAAGCGGAAGTCCCGGAAGCACCACGATGAGCCGACGGAGCAGACCACCACGGAAGACGTATCGCAGACGACGCTCGCTCCTGCCTACTTCCAACCGCCACAGGGCTTGTGCGAACCGCAGACGGCTTCGTCAGCCATCACGGATAAGCCTCCCATTGCTGGTCATCGCAACGACGAGTACTTTGGAAATCTCCGTACGAAAGAAGCTCCAGCGGATACGGACACGGTGAAGGCACCCTCTGCCGGCTACACCCCTGCGAAGGACTATTTCGCTCATTAGTGCAATAATTATTCGTTTGTTTCGCATGACGCGATTTCCTTCATAGTACGGAATTGATAAACAAGTTTCGTCGAGATCATGTGTTGTTGCGCTAGACGAAGGCGTACGACTAGCAAGCAGTCTTTTGTAGGTAGTTAGGTCGATCATAGTAGCTCTATCGTAAAAACTTCATCTCAAGCATGTTAGGCAAACTTGTAAATAGAAACTCAACCTGTGTGTACAACGCAACGGTAATTCGATCGCTTCACTTGCGTTTTTTTGAAGGAACCGAAATTCTAGTGAGCGGGCGACTGACTAAGTTACTTTCAGCGGACTTCAAGATGCGCATGCTCAATTTTCTTAGTAAATCAAGTGCTTCCACAAGAAAACAGCGTATACGCTTCATTAATAAACGGCAACGGAATACGCACAAAACTGCTTTTCAAGCGCGGCCCTTCTTAATGTAGTCCATCATTTCGTTATAGTCGTTGAGTAACAGCTGTGCGGCGCCCAGGATTTCCGTGATCTTCTCGGCGAAGAGCCGGTTGAATTCGCACAAGCGCTCCACGGCAGCTTTGGCCAAACCAGGCTCCGCCTTGAGTGGGACGTTGTCGTCAGTGACTTGGCCGAAAAGTAGCTCGATCGCGTCCTCGTCGTACTCAGGCAGGTGAACGTCCTTGGCGCTGAACTCGGCATTCCCACGAGACGCTTGCAGGAGTTCGTCGTGAATCTCCTTCATCCTCGTTATAAGCGGAATCGCGGGACCATGGTCGGGTAGCCTAGACCGCAGAGAAGAGTGAATAACCGAAACACATGGCCGATTTCTACATTCGTGCATGGTGCGAGGACTTACTGCTCGAGCGTATGCATCGCTTTCTCCAGCTTTCTCAGCGTGTTGACCACCTCCTTCTTCATGCCCGGATCCAAGGTGAGGTTCTCGAGCAGCTCCCGCCCGGTTTCCTCGTCGAACGCCTCGAGGAAATCGTGCTTGAATATGTTGAACTAAAAGCACTTTACGGCCACATGCATGCGCGTGGCGTTACCTGCTCCCTGCGGAAGCTGCAACTGTCGATCTTGCGATCGGTGTCGCCCCCGTCAGTGTCTTCGAAAATCTCGGCCATTCGCTTCAATTACTTTAGTTGTGCTAGGACCTACAAGCAAAACGAAAAGGTACGCTTGAACTGACAAGTTAAGAGTAAAGTCGCTCATAGAACAGTTTATTACGTTGCAAACAAATCCCTTAGCTCAACAAAGTCTGCAGTTTTCAAGGCTTTTAGTATTTGAATGTGCCTGATGGTTGTCGAAAGCGGCTGGTGTACATATCGCTGCACGAATGCTTCTCGAGAGATGGGCTCGTCGACGGCTTTCGCGCGTTGAAGGAAACGGATAGCGAAGTGCATGCAGTTCGTGCCGCTGTCCGAGTATGCCTGAAACTAGAGCGTGAACAAAGTGTTCGGGACCAACATGGCATGGTGGCATGATGGCATGTGTATGACATGATTTGTGCTTGGATACCCAACGCTTACCAAGTTTCTAAACTCTTCAGCTAGCTGAAAGAGCTGTGCGCTTGCTTCGTCGGTAGTCGTCTGCGTCAGTTGAAATACGACGATGGATCCGTTCCACTCGGTGGCGTCGTCTACGTCCACTCCTCGGTCCCAGAAAGAGTACACCTGGCTGCCGCAGCGTACGCCGATGTGAAGGTCATCTCCAAGTGAGTACCTCAAACAGGTTGTTCATCCATCACCGCGGGTCCTGAAAGAGAATTCAACCACCACCAAATGACCAGTTGTTAGTTTGGCAGCTTGTAGCTTACTCGAGAAACCTACGTGTGAAATCCTGCGTTCGTTGGTTTGAGTAGGACCTCGACGACGTCACGCGCACTAGAGCTCCAAGCATGTGGATTTTCTAGCGGTGTGCATGCGATTTCTTGACTGCGCAGTCCTAGCCGACGTCCGCATTCCTGGCACATTGGTAGTCGCTCAGTGTCGGAGCTTACCGCATACCGACGACGGCAATTATTGTGGCCCACAATATTTGTTTTCATCTTCCGTACTTGCTATGTATTTGCGGGCGTGTTTACTCGTTGAAGAACAAGAGTGGCATTGTGTTCGCCCCGATGTCTGTCACCGTTGAGAATGGATTTTCTAGCGGTGTGCATGCGATTTCTTGAATGCCCCGTCAACGGTAAACAGGAACGCACGTTGGCAAATGAATAAGAACTGACTGCTTACAACAGAGCACTATAGCTTCTAAAGCAACCAACCGTCCGGTGGCGTCAGCGGTGGCCGAGAGAAAATCGTTCTTTGACCAGACTCACAATCAAATCCACATCTTAGGCAGGCTTTAACGGTTAATCAAGCATGGAACAGCGTTTCGCAGTAGTTGTTATACTACCGATCAGCCACGAGGGTCCGAAAACTTTATTCTTGGTCGAGTATACAAAATACTTATGTACAATGTTGAGCTTGACGAACCATAATTTGAGAGGACTAAGCACCCGAATAATAGTCTGCCGGCAAAGTTCATGTGACCCAGAAGTCCTGATCCGAAGCCAGGTTAAAGATATGTTCAAAACCTTGGGGCTTCGGGCTCCATTCGCCAAACTTGTAGTAGGTACCGTCGTAGCAGACTGCCGTTACTTCCTAAAGCCTCTATTTTAGCATGCTTCAAGCTGCTTAGTCCACTCACGACTTTCGCGCTTGGGGACGAAGGCGTTGAAAATATGCATTCCGCGACTTGCTCCGGATTCGGCAGCGCGAATTTCACCGTGCTACGTTGCTCTTCCTTCGAAAAGCGCACGTGGTCGAGCCTGAAAAGGCAATTAATGTACAGGACGTCGATCGGTAGAGCTCACAGATTTTTGTTCAGCGGTTGGTCCTCGTTGCGTTCCAGTGAGAAGACGTGGATGGTTCCCTTGTCGCTAGAGACGGCCAAGTAGGCGGAATCCAGCGAGAACCGCATGCTGAAACATTTTGACGATGAGATGTCAGGCGAGTCGTGCAAACCAGTAGAGATTCGCCGAGTCGGAGCCTCTTCGAAACTCCATTAGCCGCACTTTGGTCCGCGTGTCGAAGACTCGAACGAGGGTACCCTAAAATGCACGGTGACCCGACGGCCACATATATCGGCTTACTTGCTCGCTGCCAGTCGCTACCTTGGAGGCCTGATTGTTGAGCACGACCTTCACCACCGATGACTCGTGTGCGAAGATGGTCGAAGGCGCAGAAGACCGGAACTGGCTTGCGTTCTGTAGGTTCACCAACTAAATCATGAAGGAAGTCACATCAATCACGCTACTTTCAGACCGATAATTGTGTGCGACTGTCCAGTTTGTTCGGACTATCGAGTAAGAGGGATTGTTGACCCTCCGCGACCCACCTGAATGCTGCCCATCTTCGAGCCGGGGAACGCGAGGAATTCCATCTTCGGATCCGGGCTCAGCGCTGCTACTCCGTGCGGGTTGGCACCGCTCTCTTCGTTGCGAATCCACTCGAACGTTCGCATGGAAAACACGCTGACGGTGTGGTGCTTCACGATCACCATTCTGAAGTCACGTCAGCTTCAGGATAAGAGTAAACAGATAACGAATACCGGTTGAATGAAAGCAGCACGTTGAAGACGGGGCTGTCCACGGTGATCTCAACGACGAACTTCTGCTTCTTGCAGTCCCATAGCAAGCAAGAGCATAGCATGCATCACTAAACACAGCCTTGTGTACGCGAGGAGGAGCTTCCCAAATACCTGTGTTTGGAGAGAACTTTTGCCGTGGCTCTCCGGAAACCACGGCGATGATATTGGTGCGTTCCAGAAGCGCCACCAAGCGAACACTGCCAACGACGTCGGCCTCTGCAACTAATCTATGGACACTACGGTGGGTACGTCGTCTTACTTAGATTCACGATTTCGACGAGTGGATGGCAGTTGAATATACGCACGCCATCGTCCGTTGCGACCGCGAATATATCTAAAAATCACGAGTTCCGAAAGTCCTGAACAAACTGCGCCTACTCACTTTGCTCGCTGTTGAAGACGATGTGCCGAATTGTGGGTGAAGTCATGCTGGCATTCAGGTGCCTAAGCAGGTCTCGCAGGTTTGTTGTTCGTTATGCTGTTCTGGAGCTGAGTTGAAAAAATGTTGCACATGAGCACACCTTTCTCACTAGGTTGGCGTTATGATCAGCCAGGACCTTTAGCGCCAAGAAAATAGCCAGTAGCAGTTGAAACGTCTCAGCGATACTTAGGGGCTTTTGCAGAAATGTCAAGGAAGTTCAATCACTATTTCTTTGCGTACACTTCTAGTTTAGAGGAATAGCCGCTATGGACGATCAAGCTGTGCCTCCATCCGTCGAGGTTGCCGCAGAGGAAGCCCCGGCAGAAGCTCTCCCCGAAGATGACATCGTCATGGAAGAGGACGGTGAGGAAGCGTCGGCAGCCGGCATGAAGCTGCACCTGCCGCTGAGCCGCGTGAAGAAGATCTGCAAGCTCGACCCCGCCGTGCACACCGTCTCATCGGACGCAGCGAAACTCATCACAATGGCTACGGTTTGTGAGGAGAGCCATCGAGCCGTTACAAGCTTTGTGTCTTCAGGAGGAGTACGTTCGACTGATGGCAAAGGCAGCTTACGGTGCTGCTAAGGACGAGGGCCGCAAGACCATTCGACGCAAGGACATCGGTATGTTTGCGGACGATACAAGGCAATGAGTGGCCTTGAAAGAGTAAAACTGTTGCAGTTTTTAGCAATCTTGAAAACTATCTCTTAGTAACCAGAGCGCACTTGAACGTAAATCTAAGATTCAGACCGAGTCATCAAGCGCGACTGGCTTTTCGCTCTCCTCGAGGACGCTATCGACGACTGGCCCGATGCTAAGCAGCCCAGCGACGCTCAGAGAACGCTTGATGCGACAGTCATTGTAGCTGACCAGGACAATGGAGAGAACGAAGGAGCCATAGATGAAAACGCCGATGTCAACGATATTGACCCAGAGGACAACGAAGACGCCCTGGAGAGCGAAACCGAGGAGGAACCACATGACGCGCGGGAAGAGCAGATGCATCCGGAAGATGACGTGGAATCCGTAGACCGTGACTCTGGCGACGACAGCGTCGCGCTGGAAGAGGAAGTGGCGGCTCTGGACGTTGAAGACGATGAAGAGGACGCGCACCCGGCTGCCTCGTCTGTCAAAGATATCGAGGACCTGCAGTGACCTTGTCCACATTCACATGCGGTGTCAAAATAAAACCGCTTGGTTTTGTTGGGAGTTATACTTACATGCGTGTCACTAGGAATGAAAGGAGCACGTTCCAACGTTCTGTAGTTTTGCTCTCTTACCTGCCTTTTATCTGCAACCCTTTTAGGCAACCGGGACCGTACTCGGTCTGAGCAGAGTGAATGGACAACCATGTTTGGAGTTACTTGGTAACCACTCTTGTGCGTCAGCTGTTACTTCAATCAGTTGTATGAAAAAGCCACACGTGAGATCGTTTATGACTCTCTGGTTTCTCAGGCGTCACAAAGTCCACTTCATTAGTAGGCATTTATTGGGCGAATTAGAATTAGATCTACAATTTTTCAGTACACAACGTACAACTTACAAGGGTAAAATACTGAAACAATACCCGTTTTGGCATTATAAAATCTCAAAGCCTTCATATTGTTCATTCTCGGATAGTTTCGATCTTTTTCTTTCGACGTATTCGATGCGCTCGTCCACCACGGAGAACAGTGGTGTTTCCGCGAGGGCGTGTCCATCGTCGTCCGATTCCGCGAAGATTATGTTGCTCTAAGTTATTGCCGGTTGAGCATCCTCGCTAAAGTGCAGGGATACCTGAAGGAGGCCGTCGACCAGCGCGGCAAATTCGTCGTGACTCCGCACGAGGAACCCCAGAGCGCAGCTCGGGTCCATGTCATCCATTTGCATGGTGGGCGCTTTCCTACAGTGAAACGTCTTCCACTTCTTGTCGTCGTCGTCCTGCTCTTCGCCCAGCTGCTGGTACTTCTGGACTGTATGCGGGTCGAGATAGAAGAGGCGGTCGGCGCCAACGAATCCGACGAAGTAGACCGCGTGCTTGGGTCGTCCGCCAATAGCGCCAAGGAAGTTCTCGAAGGAGAACAGGCTGCGAAGGCTATGCTCGTACGTCTGCAAGAAAATGCGGGATGCGTTTGCTATGTACGAAGCTACCTTATTCACGTGCTTCGTACCCAGCCGAACGCACACGAAGATCAGTACGCTTTTGGACCATCCTTCGCTGAGTTCTTCCACTTCTCGGCGCGCTACACAGTTGTCGATCGACACATACATCCGAATATTGCGCAGAAGCGGGTTGTCCGAGTTAGAGGCGCAGTCTCTAAAATGCCTTGCATCGATTGGCACCAAACGGCATGCGCCTACCTTACGAGTGATATTGCCTCTGACGGCGAGTACCAGCGCCCTATAGGGCTATCCCATTCTTTCTTTTTAGCGAGAGCCATTAGCGCGTGAATGCCGAGCGGGGATCCGCGGCGGTCTTCGAAGATTCTGATAATGTCCGATAGTTCCGACTTCCATCGATTTTTGAGGCGCCAGTCTGAATTCATTTTTCATCAGATGATTTTCATCTTCATTCTGCATCATACCTCTTCCAAAGTGGAGCAGCACCAGCGCGTGCGCAAGCATCATCTGCGCAGAACGTAGCATGCATCCCCAGCCGCAGTCTGTCGTTGCCTTCGAGCCCTCGATGCACTCGAAATCCTCGCGGTAGCTCAGCCATATCCGGCTGACGAAGTCTTCTTCGAACTCCGGGCAGATGAACTCTTGGTCGCCGTCTAAATGCAGCAAATATTATTGAAGCAGAAAATGCATTGGTTGAGAGATCCGGAAGCTGTTCAGCAGACGCAATTCATACCAGATTCTTGCGGCCGATACGTCCTTCCAAGCAGCCAAATCGCGTGTTCGTCCGTGGTGAATTTGGAATCGGTGCGCCGCCATTTGCCGTACGCAAATCGGTTCCACATGCGATCCACGCCGGTCTTCAGACGCGCGAGCTGGCCCGCTTTATCCGATTCCTCGGGCTTTTTCTCTGAAGTCGAGGGACCGGAGAGATACCGGCCAGCCAACGACAACATGACGCGAACTAAATCGAATATACAACGTTGCTAGTACATTACGAGTAATGCTGGAAGGCCGCTTTCCCATCAGAATGCCAAACCGGTCTTTCAGCGCTCAATGATCACACAATGGAACCATTAAGTCACTAAAACGTTGAACTAGGAGAGTGAGGCTCAGTAGAGCTGTAGAGATGACGCGTAGTTAGACCACCTACATGCAAAGACCATGCAAACGAAAACAAAAAATTATAAGCCCGCGCTGCGGAACTTAACAGTAAATCGGGACTTACTTGAAGTGTAGACGACATTTGCTACATGTGTCGAGGGAGCCTGTGAATCATAGCTTCATGACGCATTAATCACCAGTGTTTTCCCGGTTCCGCCTTTTTTTGATGGGCTCCGGGTCCCGGTTCCATATACCAAAGGTTCCCTGCAAAATTTGGAACGGGTTCCGTTCCGGTTCCAGCAATGAACCTTATGTGAGCTTTTGGGTTGCGGTTCCAGCCAAAACTGTATGAGAGCTACGGGTTCCGATTCCGGTTCCCTAGAAGATCGAAATGATGGGTTCCGGCTCCAGTTCCGGTTCCACCTCTAGGGAACCCGTACTTTAAGGGGTTCCGGTTCCGGAACCCGGGAAACACTGTTAATCACATCAGCGTGAGTCGGAAGGCTAGGACAACTTACGGAATACTTGAATTTGGAACATTCGCACGTTGTTGCTAGCTATGCTGTTTGCCTTACATAAATAAACCAAGTCCCATTGTCCAAGGAGCACCGAGGCCGGAACAAAGGCTTACCGACACGGATCATCTTCATTGGCGGACGAGGGAGCTAGCCCTAGCCTCCTTTCTTTCGCCTCTGAGCTCCTGCAGCCTTCCGCCTTATAAGACACTTTGTTGTGCGAGTGCGTTCTTGAGACTCTACTAGCCTGCACTATTATTTAGGGCATGTCTAACTCCAACCTCGTCACTACTCTTAACGGCTTTTATTTCTCTCGAGCGTTTTTTATTCTAAGCACTTCTCTGACGTTCTTGTGTTGATATCTTTTTCCTTATCCGCGGTTCCTTCCATTCAGGTTGCGCTGCCGAACCCATTGTGCCGTCCTCTCCACTGTCTCCTCTTGCGTCGTCTTTGGTCGGTAGGTGAGCATCAAGACCTGTTTGCGCTGTGAAAAGCCGAGTGCGTAGGTGAATAGCAATCGATGTGCGTAGATGGAGAGCTGATCTTCGCAGCCGGCGGCGAAGCCGCTAGGATGCAACCAACGCCCCTTGAACTCATTCCACAAAGCCGAGGTCCATCCGGCCCAATACGAGCTCGCTGTCGGTGCGACTTCATGCCCAAGCGCTTCGATGATGGGTCGGAAGAACTGAAAGTCGCTGGTTAGATCTTTGGGGTTGTGTAAGCCAGTACCTGATGGACTTTCAAACTTGAGCTATCGTCCATGCAGTAGAAGAAATCGCCGGCGCATCGTTCAGGTGTCGACAGCATAGTGCACATTGTTTCCATCATCAATGCAGCTAGGTTCCCGGCATGAATCTAAGTTTCGATGAAGGATTAGTAAATTGCTAACTCTTACATATTGCAGCATCCCACAGGAGTCGCCGCTGAAGTGCGGAAACGGCCCGTTATTCGACCTGGCGATCTTGTCAATGGCCGCGAGCATCTTGTGGTCACCTTCACCGTATACGAGTGTGGGCCGAAGGCACGACGTGTGGAACGTCTTTCCTATATTCACGGTGTCAAACAGGACCCACGGTTAACAAGATTACCGTTCTTCATTCTCTTGCCGTTCTTTTTCCGGACGTAGAGCTCGGCACGCGTTCTCGTCTCACCGTATTCCCCAAGTAGGTAACTGGACGGGGCACCGCTGTGGATGTCCTCGGAGTTGCCAAAGTTGTCTCCTGCAATTTGCGAAGGAATATGTTTAGTGCTGAAAGACGTCCGTGCGTACCTGGCGGCAGGTTTGCAAAGGCGTCACCGACGTAGACGAGGTTCGACACCCCCGCATCCATCATCGTGTCAACTAGCACCTCGGTGGCTAAACGTAAAAATCACGATATACTACGTGGCAGACGCTGCTTACCATTGAGGTTGTCTTGTAGATACTGCTCGTGTAACCGGTCTTGGTCGGCAGTGAAGAAGAATTCCAGGCGCTTCCTTGCTGCATGGAAAACAACATCAGCATCTTTTAAAACTTGTGAAAGAGTAGTGGCGTTGGTAAGCTCGCAGCGGTGGTGTCTCAGAGGTATTCTGCTCGGTCCATCTAGAAGTGACTGCGATTAAACTCGTCGCGCTGTCGAACATCCCTACCGTAGAGTGAGTGAAAAGGTTTCCTATCGACGGTGCGGATCTCAGTGACCAGGTCCGACGCATTTTCCTGTAGGTACTTCACGAGGTGGCTCGCGATGAAGCCGCTTCCGCCCGTAACGACCACCTTAACCATCGGGAGGCTCCAGGAATAACTGTTCAGGGACAATCGCCGTCCTCGCGCAAATGCACCTGCAGTTACTGTCTTATCGTTCGCCGAAGAAACAAAAAGTGTTGTCGAATAACGCGCCGCGCGACGTCATAAAAACAGTTAACTACAGAAGGAACACGGCTGTCCTCGAAAACATATGGTCCCTCATTGATCAGTCGATTTCGACTGAGTTCAGGAAGGTTATCCTTCGTCCCATAAGGGTCTGGAATTAGTTTTCGGGTTCCTTCACTCCACCTTCTTCGCAAAGGGTCATACATAGGTACGTATCACCTCGTTGTGCATGCCTAGTTATTATTGTTCGTCATAAGCGTCAATGTGTTCGGCTAGGCCACGTACGAGCTGTTTTGCAAGTGCAGACCCAGACAACAGGTATCGAGTGGAAAGGTTTTTCGTCAGGAGAAGCTTTGCTGACCCAGTGAACAAAAGGCGACAATTTCGATTTGTCTTCACCGACAAAGGAGCATAATACGAATGTACGAAATAGATGAGTTGTAATGGCCATTCAGTTAGAAGGGAGAAATTAGTATGGCAAATGCAGAGTCAAACACCAACCGCGAATGAGTTGGTGGTTAATGAGCACGCAAAGGCGATTAGTCGATCCGTTGAGTGATGACGATCGCATAACACGTAAGTCAAGGCCGGCATCGCGGGATGCGACAAAAGTGAGCGTGGAACAAAATTTGCGCTGTTGCCGCAGAAATTAGATGCATCCTTGAAGATCCTCGCATCTTCGGGACTCCATCTTACGTGCACCGGAGCGTCACGCCGCGAAGCAGCGACAAAAATGCGTAGATTCATCTAGGTCATCCGGCGAACTGCGGGCCGCCGCCGTCTGCTAAGGCGCGCATGCGACGAGATCACCGCCACGGAGACGCGCTTGAAGCAGCCACGGAGGTCAGCTTCAACGGTTCATCTTACGCCTCGCGTGCATTTGAGGTATGCGCGTGCTGATCTACTGACCGATAATTCCTGAGGGATGTTGGTAGACATGCAGCAATCCTGATGCTGAGTCAACGAACCATGATCAGACTACGCGACTTTGCGAGCCTCTTAATCTAATCATGTTAACTGTCGGAACGTAAGGTACTGTGAGGTGGCGGCATGCTTTGACAAACTTCCTGCTAGGGTGCGAGAAGGTGTACTTTGCGCTATGCTCTCGCAATCTTTTGCGAATCACCCTGAGGAAGTACACACAAAAATAAAGAAACGTGAACAAACTAGGTACGCCTATGATTCCACGGGATGTGAATATGAAGAAACCTAGGTGTTTTTATGCCTGAAAACTTGCTTGGTCAACTTCATTACTCAACAGTATGAACCTGCGCCAACAGACAACAAACGGCAAGTTACAACAATTAACGAACTGTATCATGCGGCATTTTTGTCCTCCAAGACGACATCCGCTGCAAATCGGTAGAGCTCACGATTGGCACGACGCAGTCGGTTCACTTCTTGTAGAAGCTTATGAACTGTTTCCGCACTATCGCTTGGCTCGCCTTCTAGCGCTATGACACCGTCGGAGTCGGAATCGCTATCCGCACGGCTAGTGGCCGATGGACCGCCAGTACCGTTAATTTGTGCCTAAACACAGTGAGGTGAAGTACGCCACGCTGCGCTTAAGCATGAGACAGCAAAAATCAAAAGTCAACAAAGCGTTACGAACCTGGCCGACACTTGGACCATTTGTTGCACTCAACGAAGAAGACAAGCACTGCTTGATGAACTGATCCAGGAGTGCACTGTTGGCCTCCTAAAGCACAAAATCACCTTTTGAGCAAAATTAATTCCCTGACCTCAAGTCCTTGCCGCTTCTGCCCCTCCGAAATAGTCTTGCGACACTTCAGCGCTGCGCCGTCCGACAGAGCCTTGTGCAGAACACCTGGCGAAGAAACTGCTATCCGGCGGTCGGAAGACGAGCTCAGCGAGGGCCAACTTTCGACGAATATCAGCGTGGCCACCCTGCCTACAATCAGTGAGCTGAGTGGCGAGTGAGGAAAGCCAAGCAATACCTTTCCGACTGGTGGACTTCAAGCACTGCCCGTTCCCGATGTTCCATATGCAGTAGTGACCGTCGCTGTCGCCGGACGCCAGCAGCGTTCCGTCCATGTTGGCGGAGAGGCACGTGATTGCGGCCCGGTGATTGTCGAGAACTCGTGTACGCTTGGTGCTTTCGGTGGAGGACATCAATTGCTCTCGAGCATTGTCCTAAACGCATTCTGTAATTGGAACGTAGCGTTGTAATCACCATTTCGTATAGAAGTGCGATGAGAATCTTCCCGCTGTCAGTGCCGAGCACGATCTTCGTCTCTGCGGCATCCATTGCGCATGCAGTGAGTTGACGATCGGCAGATATCTTGAGCTTCGTTTGACTGGTGGACAGTGAGAAGAGCACTGCCGTGTGGTCCGTCGACACTGTGAGCACCTGCGGATTGTGTCCGGCGGTAACGTGCATGTCGCGAACAGCAAGGCTGTGTCCGGTGTAACGCCACAACGGCGTTCGCTTCTCGGTGAGCGACTCCGGCGTTACGAGGCTAAAAGAAACACTGCTAGTTTGATCATACTTATTGGGGCTATCATTTTTACGCTGAAAGTACAGCCCAGAAAACTAAAGTTGGAATGCCTAAGTTTGTGTACGCATCAGCGCCTTCATGCGTACGAAACGGATATTTTTGTTTGCTCAATAGCAAGTAAGTGTACTCTGTGATGAGGTAGACGGCCACGTTGCCATCAGCCGAAGCGGTCACCAAGAACGAGCTGTTGGGTGACAACCGAACTGAAGTGATGTCCTGGTAATGACCCTCCGTTATCGAGAGCAGTTCGCCCGATGCCTAAACGATACACTGTCATTTCCCGTAGAAGGACGACCGTTTTACCATCCAAGTGTAGACCTGAGTGCCGATGGACGCAAAAATAACCGATCCGTCGGGATGTGTCACGAGACATCGCACTGGACCTGTGGTTATTGACTTCTGGTGATTCCTGTTGGCGTGTCTTACAGGCACAGAGTGCACCATCGGTTTGTCGACGACGCTCATCAGCAGGTATTCACCGTCACGCCCTAGAACCAGAAGAAGCTCTTTCTAACGAGCAGGGAAGACTTGCCCAGCGGTACAACGCTCCGCGGGACAGCACCTTGCAACTCCGACCCTTTGTAGCTCCATGCCGAGCTTCCGGTGACAGGGTCAATCAGCTGCACCGAGAATGGGTCGGTGCTCTCCCAGCTCGCTAGCAGGTACTGAAATCAACGTTTGCTAAGGCTCGCTCAAGAACGTCCGTACCTCTAAGTTTCGTTTGCTGTCAGGACGTTGCATGTCGGATAGAGAGCCTAAACAGGAAAATCGAACTACCCAATTAGGCATGAACACATCGGGATGCAAGTACCTACAACTATTGCGAGTTTTTACGGATTTTAATAAGCTTTGTCATATACCTTAACAGCAGCGGGCAGAATGCCAAAAAGGATATTTGCTGCCTGCTTCAACGTCGGCTAACGGAACTTATTCCAGCCTCTTGATAGCGCTAGAAAAGGGCAGAAAGAGTTCGTCATTTAAAATCTTAACAAATTTAGAAGTTCTCAATCCTTAAAGAAAGTAGGTGTATAGTATGTCCCTCTCAAAGGCGAATTCATCCGATGCGGATCGGAGTTTGAGCGAACCGGATGTAAGTTTCTTCTGTAAAAATCAGCTTTACGTGAGTGTTGATTCAACTTTAGTTTAACTGATTCAGGCTTCACAGAAGGCGACGACTACGCGCGGTGGCGAGACAACCAACGAAGGTGATGCCGAGCTTCGTGCGCTCGAACAGAAGAGACTGGAGCTGCTCCAGCAGTGGTCGGAAATGGCGCGTGAAGAAGGCGAGATCTCGGACAACGAGTCGCCCGAAAGCCCTGACATCAGCACCATTGAAGGTCAGCATAAGTTTAAACACATCGTCGTTAATACGGCATTTTTAGCTTACCTGCCAGAACAACCTGTGGTGCGCGACTTGTGGCGGTTTCGTCGACCGCCTACGCGTCCTAGAACGCCCATAGTTCCACTTTCTCGAGCTGAGTCCGTCGAGCGTGCACTCGACGTCGATGCCTTCAACACAAGTGGTACACTACCTCAGTCTTTAGCACCCCACATTACCTTCTTAGGCGACCTCGACTTGCGACTATGCGCTCCGTCGTTGGCAAGTTCCTCGCAGATCGATGCTGCCGTGCAACAAGAGACCATGTCACGGCCCTCGTCGACCGGCTATCCGTCATCTGCTGCTGAATTCATCGCGCTTAGAACGTCTTACTGCCAGCCAATATCCTACTTACCGGCACCACCAACGCCGCCGCCTCTTCTTCAAAATGCCTCGTCCTTTCATACTGATGGTCTCAGCGCGCAGCAGCGGACGGCGAATGTAGACGGGCTCGATAGGTCTTTCGACAACTACGAGACAGTTTGCATGGATATCGAATCCGATTCAGGTAGCTACTTCAACATAAAGTAGCAAATGAGCGCACCTTAACCGGAAATTATTTTCTCGTAGTGTTGGCAATAAATTCTGGCCAAGACCTTTCTGATCATTCAGTCCGCGAAGGAGTTTATAGCGGCGTATTTAGAAAGCACTACTCGCGACGCAGCGCAGCAAGCTGCTGATGATGAGGCAGAAGCATTACGCCAGCTATTGCTTTCACAGGTATGCGACTGAGCAGCCATGATCCTCCACTAATGCACGACCTTCAGGTATCGAAAAAGAAGCCGACCGACACCGCGACGCCTGTGCATCCTGCCACACACTGCTCTGAAGTCGAGACGCACGAACCGGGGGAATTACCAGGTTCGCCTGGAACTGCAGCCAGTACTGCCAAAGAGCAAAATCGTCGACCGACGAGCAACGAAGTGAAGGAGAAAGATCGTAGTCGCAAGAAATCGACCACCGAGAAACCGCCCTCCATTGACCTCAAGCAGAAGAGGAACGCAGCGCGCGATCAGCTGAAGAAACTCGACGAGCTCCGCGATAGTGTGTCGTTCTACCAGGAGAAGCGACAGGCGGCGCTACAGAGAAAGCAGCGGCTAATGGTATGTGTCGTCCTCTACAAGACAGAGATAAAAGATATGATACGGGCCCGCCTAGAAAGTATGTTGGCATTTGGGAAACCTAGATGCGTGTGTTGCTTTCTCTGTTCCAGCTTTCGAGATACCAGTCTATTTAACGATAATTTAGTCTTCACTGATTAACGATGCCACCCGTTCAGGAACAACTCAACTATTGCGACGAAATCATTAACGACCACGACAAGGAACTCAGTCGACTAATGGACTCCGTTGCTAAGCTCAGCAAGGACATCGCCAAGTCGCATGTTCGTGACTTATTGGAAGTGGAAGAAGAGCGAGACCGCTTTTCCAACAAGCGCAGGTCGTCGGAAAAGCCGCCGCGCAAGTCGAGCAAGAAACCGAGAACCGAGTCGCCGACCGTACGAGAACGCGACGCATTGCCACCATCGACCTCTAGTTTCACCGACAAGCGCAACGAGCGAGAGCGGTCTGAGCTCTTGTCGCCAGATAAGCGCTCTCGTCGAACCTATTCACGCGATTCGGGTAAGCAAACGACGCGATGCATCGTGCGTGACGTTCGTAGAAGATCTAACATAATGTTTCAGTGAATGTCGCAATGGAAACTGCCTCGTCTCGTCACGAGAAGACCTGCCACGTCTCAAGCAAGCTTCTTGAAGGCCGCTCATCCAAGGAAGTCGATAATCGCGCCCCTCGTCCGAGCTGGATCGCCGAGCAGCTGGACCTCAACCACATCGTCAACGAACCGGCCGAGGCAGAAGCCGCTGAGGCAGAGATGCTTCGACGGCTAATGGCACGTCAGCAGCAACAACAGCAACAGCCGCTCGCAAACGATGTGCAGCAATCTGCCAAAGCCAGAACAGTGCATGAGGCAGGACGGAATTTTGGTGCTGACGAATCCTCGCGAGCTGCAAGCAGAATGGAAGATGTCGATGAGAACGCACACGCCGACAAGAACCGGCAGCAACAACAGCCGCAGCGGCAAATTGTCAGCAACGAGCTTAAGCAGTCTGCGAAGCCCAACGTGGACGAAGCAAGACTGAACTTTGATTTCGACGCATCGTCCGGAGACGACGCCGGGATGGATGTGGGTGATGAAACGACCCAGACCGATCCGACCGAGTCGAGCCAGATACGTGCTCTCGAGCCCGCTGAACCGCTTCCAGTTCTCAGTGATGTCCAGATCGCTGAAAACGACGCAGCCGTCACCAACTGTAACGAACTCGCGCTGCAGAACGGTCACCCCGATGAGGAAACTGTCCATCGTCCGTCGGCTGCTGAATTCTTTGAAGAGCCCAATTCTGCTTACCCCTTCGAAGCAGTGATGGAAGACCGCAATCCTTCACCAAGCAATAGTGAAGCGTTTACGGAGTGCGCCGAACTTCCGCTGACGAGTTTGCCTACCATGAACAGCCCGCTATTCGCTGTAAGGACGTACAGGTTCGTGTCATTAGCATCAAAGCACTGCTGCGGTTTACGTCTTCTGATTTAGACTCTGCGACACGTTTCCGCACGAGCTTCTGCGACATCCGGCTTTCGCACAGAGGATCGACCCGATGATTCCGCTATGTCCGTTCCAACTGCACGGGCGATGTGCCGACGAGAAGTGTCCCTGGTACGCCGCAACGACGATGAATATGTTTCACTATGGTTTTCAGGCAGCACGAGAAGGACTATCACATGTCGGACGTTGACATCGTGCTCGAATACTTGTTCCAGTTCCCGCATATCTGTCCGCAGTGTATGCCACCAGGTGAGTAAGTCGCGACAAGCTCAAGTTCAACTGGTTCGTTTAGATGCATTTGCCAGGCGCTTGCTCGCTCACGGTACGCCGAGTACCGTGGTTCGCTGGATCCTCTCGCAAGTACCGAAAAGTGAGCGTCGAATCAAGGTCGACCGGAGTGCAACGAATCACGTGGAGCTGTCCAAGCCTCCAGGTTTCTTCATTACACACCATCAAGTTATCCTTGGGTAAGCAATGCGCTCGGTTTAGAGACCAAAGTGGACTACGACGTGCCTCGCGGTCTCCGACCGCAGCGAAGCTGTTAGGCGGGTCTGCATGTGCTTTAAGTTACGGGTTCGTTCATTTATTCGTATCCATTTAATTGTCGTCGATTCAACATTCTTGGATAGTAAAGAGATTTCTGCAATTGCTCTGCCTGTCACGCCGTGTAAGACGTAGGCAATACACACATACTCCAGAGTACGTATGGACAAGAAATGTTTCATAAATGTTACGGAGAGGACTTACCTACTAAGCATGGACAAATCTGCTTGCGGGACTTTACAAGTGTTGATCTAACGAATGGTTGCGAAACAAAAGGTGATGAGAGTTGCAAACATTGCATGACAAAATCGGAACCTGTCAGGAAAGGGCGCATGCGGCAAGCAGATGCTAAGTCAGTATTCATTATGTTACACGGTCAACAGCCTACGCACGGACAATGCTCCACGCAGGAGTCGCGATCATCTAGCTTCGAAATCCACCATTTGCGAGAGAGCTGCAGAAATAGAATACCCCACATGACAGACCTAAACCGTTCATCATACAGGTTTCGGACGATCGCCTTTTAGTGGAGTAGTAAGTCGGCACTTGCCTTGCCTGCTACTACGTGACTAGCGAACTCACCAAATGTATCCAATTAGCAGTGGCGTAAGGAGCAGCTGAAGGAGACCAGTGGCCACGTTTTGGCACATTACAATGCACTTTGGGTTATTGCTTGCGTACGAGCCGCAGCATAGCAGACATACTCCCGAAAACATGGTACCTAAATGAAGGTGTTTGCTGATGCGATCGGTGAAGCGCGGTCAAAACGTACCTGTACCGGGTATGACAAAATTCAGAAAGCAGCAGAGTAATGCTGTCGTGTAGGGTAGGCATGGCACGGCTTGTCTTAAAGGACCGTGTTTCTGAAATAGTGGAACTTTCGTCAGTGACAGTCTCATCTACAAAGATTTACGCTTCGCTAATACTGAACATTTGACACTAGCTGCAAACCGTTGCGTTCAGGTACAGAAAAAGATCTTAGGGCTAGCCGAAGAGCCTTCTAACCCGGCCTCAAAGTACGCAATAACGATTCGAACACCGTGTATTTCACCCGCGACCGGATCTTAGCTAAGGCTAAGATAGCATGTTTGGCGTAACATCGGCGGAGCTACTGGGTTACTTGTTGACTAGCCAAATTTGATCTTTGTGTGCAGGCGTTCGGGATTCAAGGTCTGATCGGCGTTCTGTTGGTATGCCGGGCATTTTCTTCGCAAAACGTGGCTACAGTGAGCTACGAACAAGACTGATCCATACCTTTATTCTCCTTCTTGTGGGTCGCTCTGTAATGATGACCGAATAGGGTTCGATATTGAAGTCGTAATCCGGCGGCGGTTTGCTTTTGAAACACGGCATCGTTCGACCTTCCAGAAAACTTACATAGCTGGCGAGAGTTCAGAAACACAACTTTGAGCCGTCAGCCGTGCAACGAGACCTCAAGTGGACGCCTTGTTGTTTGCCGCTTGCGCGACGCAGCATGCAAGCTGCGCGAGTAGGATGCGCCAAATTACGTAGTGGAGCACTTGCAAATATTTGTCCTTCATAAAACACTGCCGAGAACGGGGAGCCACCTGCGTAACTCGACGATTGAACTTGTTAAACCGTCAAGCTCCGCACATGGACGCATCTTTGACGCTTGCAAAGCACGTCTGAGGACCGAGGCAGTCAAGGAGGTCATCAAGTGTTTTTTAGGCTGGTTTCATTCGCTGCGCCACGTGTATGCCCCACGACGCATGCAGCGTAACCCCGTGTAGAATGCAGAAATACAGACACAGAGGCAACTTGTATCATACCCGTGACTGCGACATGCGACACCTCACTTTTATGAGGGCGCCATCTGTAACTGTCGCATCTGTCCGGAACCACGGACTGCAACGACATTCTCGCATGTGTGCCCAACACTATGCATACCCCTCAGTTCGTCAAGCACCCAAGGAGTCATCAGGGTTAGGTAACTGCCAGCATTCCAGTAATTTGTCCATTCGTATGTGCGAAATTAGACTGGCAGAGTCACTCATTCCCTTACTACGCTTTTTTCTCACGTCTTGCGTAGTCTAGGAGTCGTTCGGCTGACCGTGGCGTCTGACCGCTGACAGACGCCATGTTGATAAAGTAAACAGTCATGTTTTCGATGGTTACTCCCAGCAAGGAAGCATGGACTCTCTGGCAAAATTGCCTTAGTGGGGCACTGCATGCTGCACGGCAGTCCATAGCCAGGCTACGCATCAGTATGCTTTTGGAGGAGGTTCCTTCCTTCTTCATGCAGTTCTATGGACATGAACACGTACTTTGAGCAGGCATTATGTGCATGGATAACATATACCAGCAGCATTTTCCGGTCATTATTTATGGAAAGCTCATTAAGCCTAAAATGTATGCACGCACTCGAGTTGCCTTTGCGGTCGAAGGCAGACAGAATAACGCTGTAATCAATGCTAATGCCCTTATCATCTTCACGCGCTCGTGATGGAATCGGCCCCAATGGAATTGCGATCCATCCAGTATCGGTTGTGTGCCCTGTCAATTGGGCTGAAAGCGAACATCCCTCTTCCTACGTGGTCGGACAAGCATTGTCCGCCGCTTTCCTTCCGCCAAAAGCCGCCGGGAACCATTAAATATTCCGAGAGGCTCTCGTCCAGCGACGAGAGGAAGCTCACGTTTCTTTGTTCCCCTATGGTGAGCGCTCCGTGTCGGTGTCATTAAATTTTAAGATATGCACCACCTTAAGATGCCAGAGTGTCTCTTCGGCATCGTCTTCGCTGTTGTTTCCCTGTCTACGGATTGCTGTTTCTGTTCTACCAAACTGTTTGTGGGCGCATGCGCTTGAAGGCAATCACTTCAGGGTAGCTCTAAAAGTGTACGTCAAGGGTGGAAATAGTTTAGGGCCGCGGCCTCTTCGATTCTTCGTTACTAGTTCACAATTCGTAGTTCTTAGCTTCTTCAAAGTATGCCTTTGGAAGATTTGTCTTCCTCGTACTAACTTAAATCCGCTCTAAAACTGATGAATCCATTGGGTGTTTAGCTCTGCATACGTGTACCAATCTTCATTTTACAAACTAGCTAACCCTTTCGACTAGACGACTGACAGCGGGCTCTTTTAGCCGTAACCTTACCATCAAGGGAAGCGCAGATCGTGACGGTGGAAAGCAGTTCACTTCGTATTTGTCGTACACGTACACCGCACTGCCTACAATTCTACGCCTACCTTATGCGGCTGCGTTTCGACATAGAGTCTCGCTAATTAGCCCAGCATCCGGTGGGACCTTTGTGCGCGCATTGCGTGATATCACACCTCACCGCCTGAAGCTCATGAGATTCCCACAAGGGCTCTTGCCGACCCTTTATTAAAGGATTTGTAGCGTCGTGGCAGCCTGGCGAGAAGCGCTTGAGGCTGCAGTTGTTTTCATCATGGGGAAGCAATCGCAACTTATTATGCACCGGGCATATTAATATTTGCTTAGTATCGCGCATTCTTATAGTCTGCAGGGTCGCTCTATCGATGTTTGTCGAAGCCCATGCAGTCCCAGACCCTGCAAGTCTTATTCATGTGGTGCGCACTTGCTTGTGTTCCTTCACTTGCCTTGCCCGTCTGAGTTTATGAACTCGGCCCTGATGCAAATGCTTTTCCGGATGGCTACCCTCGAAGGTCAAGTTGCGTCCGATACGCGTGTTATGTTGTTCATCCAGGTTATGTGCGTTTTGTTCACAAATGACAGCAACGCGGTTACCAATGCTTCAGAAGTCGACCCGTACTTCTCGGTACGGTAGAAGAAGTAGAAATGGTCTCGGTACGCTCGGCAACGTGGACTGTCGTTCTCGTCGAGCTGGTGCTGTCCTGCGCGATGGTAATCGCACTCCTGGCTATCGTCTCTGCACAAGCTCAGTCAGTCACGAAGGACGGCACACCGCTAGAGCCAAGGTAGACTGAGGAATGAAGACATTAGACGTAAATAATTTTAGCGTCCCGACAATCGTCTCGTGCATACTAAGCTTCCTCCTCATGATCTCGACGATCATCGCCATGTTCGGTCTCTCGCACCACAAGGGACTCCTGCTGCTTCCTCACTTATGCCTTTCGGTAAGTGTGAAATTGCAGTTATGCAACATCTGGTTGCGTCACTTGGATTTTTACGTCGCCTCGTTGCAGGTAATTATCTGCTGTTTCCACGCGGTACTAACGATACAATGGCTCGTCAGCTGGGCGGAAACCGGCCAACCTATCGACGGCGACTGGCTCATGTATGTCTGTTGCGGTACCGACCGGATTACACTGGGGCATTATTTCCGAAAAAAACATAAACCAACCGGCCTACATGCGTAGGCCTACCTTTATAGCAGACTTGATTAGCTTACGGTGTGCTTTGCACCCTGTGTACGGACGCTTTCTGTCTAGTCCCAAGTTTAAGTTACACAACAGCTTTTCTTTGGACTAAAATACTTTTAAGCAGTTGAGATCTCAAACATTGCCTTTGCGATACCACTCCTAAAGGTTTACAACAGGCACGCTTAGAACGTTGGCTGCTGCGGTCTTCTTCCAGTCCGCGCTGCTGCCAGCCATCTACCTGGAAATCCGTTGCTACCGGTTCCTGAATTGAGCGCGCTCAGTGCCCTTTCAAGCCCATCACTGCCGACCACTCGAACCGACAAGAGTGACCGGCGGTCAGCCTGGCGAGCATAGCGGGTCGCCACGGCAACGCCGGCATTTGCATAAGTGTTCGTCTGCGCAACTACGCTTGTTGCCCGCGGCACACGAGTTAGCTTTGAGCGAGCCTCGTTCGTTCGTACAGCCGTGCTGCTAAAGTGCCGCAAACGTAACCTGTAGTGGAGAGAAGAATCGACAGCGATGTCTGGTGACATGGATTACCAAGTAAGTTTATGCTGTTACAGAGAATCAAGAAGGGATACAAGTGGAGTCGGCAGTTATCCATTTCTTCTTAACCATGCCTTTTTTAGGTAGTCCTGGGAGCTGAAATGATCTTGCTGATAGCGGGCGAGACGGGCATCGCAATGCTTCACGGATGGTCTGAAGGAGTCGGTTACCACATGTACCGGTTCTACACACCCTTGTAAGACTTTAAAGGAATGGTGCGCTTGAGTTCAAGGATATGTGGGGCTTACCTCATGCTGTGGGTATGGCAAGCCTTTGTGCAATGGTTAGCAGCTAGCGCCTGGTTACAAGATATGAAGTGCTTAGTGCTCTTGCAGGTGGACATGCGCGGTGCTCATGGTGCTACTGTTTCTCGACATAATTTCGTTGTTCTTCGTCTTTGTTGGACTCTACCTAAACCAGCCGGGCGTGATCAAGCAGCATATTTTCGCATTGGTAAGCTAGTGGGCCAAATCGGAAAGCTCGAACTAGTTCTGGACCTCTTTGCCCACTTTTGGCCGAACATAAACAATTGCAGATCGTGAGCTGGCCGATTGGAGTGTTTATCGTGATCGGCGGGATCGTAACCGGCGGGCCGTTCCTGGTCGGCTTTCTCATCATTCTCTTCTTCAGTTCCCTGCTGCCCTTCGCCTACATCTACAACTCTGCCGAATGGGTTGCCACCGAGTACCCGAAGTCGCCGTCGTCCCCTTGAACTCAGTCTGACTTGCTAGTGTCTAACTGTAATTCATCTCTGTTGCTAATGAACGCTGAAGCGCAGGCGCATGTGAGACCGAGGCCGACTTCTGTACCACTGAAGGCACCCGTGTCGTTGCTAGCTGTTGTTCAGCTGATGCTAGCCAGCATTCAGGTTGTGGAAAACACCTTTGCGGTGTTCGATTCGAATTTATTCTACCATTCTGAGGCAAGGTCCGTTCTGTAAGGTACAGCTGTGTCAGACGCACCACACCGTAGAATTCAGTGGTTCATTAAGTTGCATGCGTTAGCCAAAGCACTTCGTCCGTACAGGTTAACGTTTCTCAAGTGCTGGCCCGTGACCGCATTGGCAACCACTCTAGGTCGATGCCTTGCTTTCCGCCCAGTTCACAGTGCGACTGTAGCTGGGGCTTGCTGCTGCCCTGGAGAGCTTGAGTGTTAGGTCTCTTTAAACTAAACATCCTTTGACCAGCTAATTAGGGTAAGATGAAGTAATACGGCATTTCAGGCTGATCGTCCAATTCTTTTGGATCATCTCAATCTGTTGGCTCGCCTTTGTCTTCCTATTGTTATGCGGCCTCACCACAAACCGTCCGGGGCTCATTCTTCTTCACGCAGGCTTTTCCGTAAGTACGCTACGCGAACTAATAATGCGTTTACGCTTTTAGGTGTTCTTGTTATTTGTAAAGTCAGTCATGTTGTGCATCCTCGTCGCATCCGCTTCGTATCTCATGTCCATCACGCTTTGTTCAGTAACCGTCTTAGTATTGTCATGCTCGCTCTATTACGAATGGAAGTGCTTCACGTTGCTCGCCTACACCGGTTAATAAAGCAGGGAGTTGAGGGGAATTGGTTAAACCCTCGAAAGCCCAGTTCCTAGACAACTTGGAGAAATTTATGTTGACCCTGTATACTTGGTGCACACATAAGCTGATAGGACGTTTCATATACACAGTGGTAAATGCACAATATGTTAGATGAAGAAGACGCCTAGATGACGCTGAGGTCGATTCCCGCAAATCGCTCGTTGCGAGTGTGACAATCCCGGACAAGCACCTCGATATAGTCGGAAGTCACCATCTGGACGGTGACAGTGACGCGAGGGACTGCCAGCGGAGCAAGCTCAATGCCGTCGAAGATGATCTCGAGAAGCTTGACGTGGGCGGGCGTTGCAGGCTTCGCCTTGCGCTTCCTCGACTTGAACTTGAGCTTCGCGTGCTCGATCTTTCGCGGGACCTTCTCGTATAACTAAAGTATGTCCTTGCTCTGAACACAAGATTAGTGCCAAACTGCGCGTGTTTGTTTGGTGGCAAAATTTAGGCCGAACTCGAGCAGTGCAAACATTGAATTATCCACAATAATGGGCCTACCTGGATGCAGATGACTGGAATGCGGTTGCGGTCGGTGGTCCCTGTGAAATGCTCGCGTGCAGGAGCAGGTGCTTTGGTGTCCACGAACAACCGAACGAGCCCGTCGGACGTGAAGAGAAGCCGCTCCTGCTCAGCCGTGGTGGCGCAATCGGGAACCACCTGATCGAATCGGCAATCGGTCATTCCGGTGGTGGGCCGTGCCATGTTCAAAGTGGCCTCTGCATCATTCGCCTGAACCAGCGGCATTTTAAAAGGCAAAGCACAGAAGGTGCGAGTAACCCTACCTCCACGATAGGTTCTTCTCGCGACTCATGCTCCGAAATCATATTCTGATTTCCAGAAAGCATGTCGACAATTCCGAGGATTTCTTGCGCATGAATCAACAAGTTGTCCATGTCGTCGCTCGTTCCCGCGTACGTCTCTTCGACCTCGGTCCAAGAATATTTGTCTGCATCCTCCTGAATGCACTACAGTTAGATAAGGTGTAACGGTCCAGCCTGATGCGTACCTGTACCAGAATTCTGGGCTTCTTAGTCAGCTCTTCCTCTAGGCTCGTCTTCCGCTTCAAAATATTCAAATTCACCATTTCGACGATTAGCTGTGCACCGGGCACGCGCTAAATGAATTGCACATCAATCTCGTTTTGTCTGCTACAAGCGCACGAAGTGGAACTATGCTCATTGCCTGCAGTAAGTAGGTGCAGTAAGCGGTCGCAGACAAAAGTTTAAAACATTGTCACTCGTGTTTAAAGCATTTCAAGTGACCTCAAGGCTGCCGTTATCACGTTCCTGAAAGTTCACGACAGAGCTAACTGGGTCGCTCGGCCGCTTTTGCCCGCTAAAAGAACTGATGTTGGTCATAAGATTTCTTCGTGCGTCAAGCGCGGCCGAATGTTATGAAAGCGTACGAGAAAAGCGCCGACGGACAGGCAGCACTGCGGACGGATAACAATGCCGTGGCGCTAGCTCCTTGCGCTTGAGAACAGTTCGATGCTGCGCCAATCTATGGGTAGCGATTCCGAAAAAGATTCAAAGTGAGGAATTTTGCGCAAAAGGAGACATTAAATGACACCCGGTTTGAGCGGTAGTGCCCAGTACAGGATCTACTCGCCCCCACTTACAAAGTGCCACTAAAATGGAATTCACTCTATTAGTTTTGCACATTCACAGCCTGTTTGAAATGCATCCTGATATGACCATTTCAAGCACTTAAGCCCGCAGTAGATCGTGGTAGCGTCCTCACGACATAGGAATGCACATCGCTCTCGCTTGTTCAATGCTAAGACACTATTTTGTTAGTCGCTCTCTTGCCTGAACTTACGTTGTCACTATAACATTTTGCGCAAAGCTTAAATGATCGTTTCTTCCTGAAAGCGACGTCTGCACGTAACCAGTTTATACGGAAACCGCTGGGCAACCATAAATCAGCATAGGCATAAACTGTCCTAGGCAATGTACAGGAAGCACAACCAGTAAATGAAAAACTGGGAAAAAGAAATGACTAAGGTGTATCACAAGCAGCGACTAATCGTCCACTTCCTCGATATCGTAGCTGAAACCGTCCTCGGTATCGACGTCGCCCACGCGTGTCAGTTGAGACGGCCCGAAACTGTTGTAGGTCTCGTTGCACGGACTCCTCGACGATATCCGTTGCGCTGTGGGTCCGTACAAGCTGATAGCGACTGTGCGCACGAGCTGAATTTGCTTCGCCGTCATCGGGAAGTCAGTGAACGGCACGATCGGGAGGACTCTGAAACCAAGAGACGGAAATTCGAAAGTGTAGCCCTACTCACAATGATTGCAGGTCAGTGGAACGAGCGAATGGGAAGGTCTCGACAATCTTCCTTTGGAGTTCGTCCGCGGTCGACGTCATTTCTCGCTGCTTGAACTTGCTCAACTGGTAGTAGCCATGTCGAACCCCTAAGAGATTCTTGCGGAACCAGAGCCACCGATACAGCAAACGAGTTATTGCCTTACCCGACTCTTTCGCTTTGTAGTTGTGGTAGATCACCGTTCTTGCGGAAACCTGCAAGTTACGTTGTATACTCGAGCATATCCACTGCAGACTTGCCTCTAGTAGATACTTGTCCAGAAAAGGATTAGCGTAGGCTTCTCCAGACGCCAGTAACGTGTTAAAATGTGCGATGTCGTCTACCACTGCCTTTAACGCCTTCAAGTCGTTCGTGAACTTTGGCTCGTGCTCGAACACGTAACCAGCCACCTAAACACAGATGGCCGTAACGTTTTGAGCAGGGCAGCACATACGTTAGCGCCGGACATGAAACTTGACGCAAGCAACTCGTTAAGGTCGTCCTTCGGAGGCACGTCCCTCGCCAGATGTCTGCATTCATTTCGCAATAGCGATTCAGCACGAGTCCACTTGTCGTCGACAGCTTCGGCTCGTTTCGCGTAGAGAAGCTTTCCGATAAAGTGAAAGAAGTCCAAGTGTTTTGGCGACTGAACGGAGTCCGCGTGGAGGAGTTTGCTGCCCGTTTGCGAGTATTCGATGGCGTTCAGCGCTGCCCGAATGTCACCTTAAGTACAACAATTCTAATCTGCGAAACAGACCTCTAAACCCTTTGCAATTCTGAAACTCTTTTAGGCTTACCTCCAGCTGCTTCAGTAATCTTCCCCACTACCGACGCACTCGGTTTCAGTCCGATAAGTCCTAGCACTCGCTTGACCGCCCTGTGCATTAGCGTATTCGCGACGCTGTTGAACTTTATGTGCGTCATACAGCAAGCATCGAGCACGTCCGCGGTGAAAAGTCGCATGGGGTGTAGGTCCCAACAGCGGTCGACGTTACTTAGCGCAAAGACGATAAGGCACCGGGAAGCGCGCACGTTGTTCAACATGACAGCTCGGAACTTCTCAGGATCTCTAAAACAGCAGGTTACACTAAAAAATGTTTCTCAAGATTTCTACCTGTAGAACACGTTCGGCAACTGTTCGATGAGTAGCAATCGGTGCGTCAGGCACTGTTTTTCGATGCTGACGAACTCGGCGCGTCGCAGGAACTGTACGAAAAGGTTCACCACCGACGTCTCCCACAGCTCGTCGCCAGTGTTGCTGAGCTCGTACTCGTGCTGAGTGGCATCGAACTCGAGCACTTCGATGCCTAGTTCCGCGCATAGAACCTTCACGGTGGTAGATTTGCCGCAGCCCGGAGGACCGGTCAGCAAAAGTCCTTTTGACGAGCCGCATTCTGCCATTTTCGCGCGCAGCCATTTGTTTACCTAAATCAAAAATCATGAAGGCTAGGATCCTCTTGGAAGAACCTTACTTCAGATATTTTCGTTGCATGAACCGCCAGCTCGCTTTCTTCCGTCGGGGCGTGTTTGTTCGCGAGATCTTCGTCCAGTCTTCGCTTAGGGCTGTCTAAATCACGAGCGTGAAAATGCTAAAAGTGGACATCGAGTGGATTTGTACAGCTAAGGCCGTTCTTACTTCTTCTCTTTACTGGGCGTGCAAAATGGCTTCTGCTCGTGTCGCTTGAGAAGCTTCCGTCCGAGGCCAGGTCCGTGAAGCTGTCGGGCATCGAGAACGTGGACTCGTTGGTCAGTTTCCTCTTTTTCGATGGCATGTTTGTCCACGGTGCCTAAACACATTCCTGAGAAACGTGTACTCGTCGTCCCTCGTACGGACGATGTCGTACCTCTTTGGGCGTTCTTCTCAGTGGTATGCGCTGTGACGCGTGCCTAGTTGGCAGCGGGCTGACACTGCATTTCTGGCTAAAAGTCGCTCGGAGTGTAGCACTCATCTTTCACATTTGAGTACTTTGTACAAAGCTTAGCGCTATAAGCCTGTACGCGATTCAAACTTCCCGCCAAAGCAATCGCTTTGAAAGGTGCGCGTTGAGGCACTGGGCAAAAGTCCGTGTGTGCATTGCCCGTTGAAAGCCTATCATCATTCCATGCAAGCATTCCATTTGCGATACGACGATAATGTCTGGGGTGATAATTAGCTGCCAACTACCATGACTTGCAATTGCACCGACTTTTTCGCATACTTTGGCTCATTAAAATACCCGACAAAGTGAAGCCTGTTTAGTACACAATGCGTCTTTCCATGCGAGTTCATACTTCCATATATGACGCCGAACATTCGTTATGCTAAACCTAAATTTTCAGATCCAAATACAAGCATCATGACGGACGTAATGCGAGAAATGATTGGTAAGTTAGTCGCGTACGGTTACCCACAAGTTCCTCCTAATCTTCTCTCAGTACGGCTCTTTTTTAGCTCAGCTGATGGGCGCCACGCGGGCAGAGGAAGAGGGACGCAAACTTGCGCCGTACGACAGTCACTCCGTGTGCCGTGCGTACCTTCTCGAGGTAGGTATCATTTTTCGCCGCTTTGATATTAGTGGACCTTCAGTGCTGTCCACGCGAGATACTCGTGGACACTCGCTTGGAGTCGCTCGTCAACTGCCGGAAGATCCACGAGCCTGCGCACAAGGCCGACTACAAGTCGGCACAGGCGGAGCGTGACCATTTCTATGACATCGAGGTGGGTTTTAACTTGGTATGTCGTCTTCGAACATGTCGCAGCGCTGAAGTGACACGTCGTCGGTTGTAGATCCCATGCACCCACAACGCCATTTGGGCTTCTTTTGAGAGACTGACCTGGTGCACGTCAGTGTAGTACGTGTGTTTTGAATTACTCTTTCAACGGGGTGGGAAGGGTTTGCGTAGAGCCGATGTTATCTTATCGTTTCAGGCATTTGAAGCCATTGAGGATGCACTGAGGACTCTCGACGGCGAGATCGACAAGACTCGCGAGAAGATCAAGAAGGACTACGAGAACAATCTGGATGCCGCGGAGTACGTAAAGGCAAGCGACGTTTCTGCACATATGTGAATTGATGCTCCTTCTTTAGACGCAGAAAATCTTCGAACTCAACGAGAAGATCGGTACCACACTGGTGGATATCGAGCGCCTTGGTAGCGAAGGAAAAGTCACCGAGTCGATGGAGCTTACTAAGACCGTCGACGAACTGAAGCGCAAAAAGCGAGAGCTCGAGGTAAGCCTTCTCGCATGCGGCCCTCTGTGACGAAGTCGTTTTAGACGGAGATGCGTGCCAATGCGCCGAACCAGCAGCGACTGCGAGTATGCGAGCAGTGCGGTGCACAGCTGAACATCTTGGACCACGAGACCCGGCTGGCGGACCACTACGGCGGGAAAATGCATCTGGGTATGGTTACCATCCGTGACAAGTACGCTGAGATGAAGGTAAGACTCATCCTTCATGCAGTCAGCTTCCGTCTGCCCCACTACCAACGCGGCAACCTTCAATGCTTTAGAAGACCATCGATGCTCGTCGGGAGGAGAAGCGAGCTGTAGAGGAGAAGGAGCGAAGCGAGCGTCGTGAACGTAGCGGCGAGCGTGACAAGGACCGCGATCGTGACCGTCGCCGTGAAGAGCCAGGTGGCAGTGATCGCGACCGACGACGTGAGAGGGAGCGCAGGTAGGAAAGGAAAGCTTACAGCAAGAAATTAAACGTTCAGCCGAAGCCGTGAGCGATCGCCGCGTCGCGACCGCGACAGGGACCGTCGTCGTTCGCGCTCTCCTCGGAGGTCTTCGGATCGTCGTGACCGAGAGCGCCGCGACGGCAGCCGTGATCGGTACGTTGCTATCGGCATCACTAACCCCTTCACCGATACTAACTCTTGTATTTCAGCCGTCGTCGTTATTGAAGGTTCGTCTAGTTGCTGCCGCCGCCTGGTCCGCACCTACTCTTGCACTTCCACCTCCTATATCCCGTTTCCGCTTGGATGTTCAAAGCGCTTTTAATGACGCGAAACTTAGCCTCCCTTTTTAATCGGATTCTTTTGCTTCGATTTGGATAGATTCTGGCCTTACAGTTGTTTACACAGAAGTGGTCCGCATTCGGTATTTTAGCAGCAGCACAAAATCCCTGGTTTCTGCTTCCAGTTCTGAGCTATTTCTTTCGTCTCTTTTAAATCACTTGTCGCGCCGCATATTTATTCGATGTCGTTCATTGTTTCATTTGGCTTTAGCGAGGATACCCAATAAACGCATAAGAGTTCAAACATCTTTGAAAATGAGGAGTTTCCAGTAGTTTTCTTCAAAGATGGCAGACGAACATAGTGCAAGTTCGTTGAGGCCCGATGTCCACGACGGACGGGTTGCGGTCGCGACGACCGCAGGAAGTCAACGGCGGATTCGTGCAAGATGAGGTGGAACGGCTGGTGAAACACACGGACTTCAAAAGCAAGGTGTGTCTTTCGGCGAGAAGCAGTGGAGCAAAATCAAGGATTGATTAGTGGTTTACGTTGATAATCTTCGGAAGAAGTGCTCACCATGGCTTTGGTTGGCTTTGGACTGGCTACGCGTATCCAAAAATTGAGTAACACGGATGCAACAACAGACGGGAAAAAGTAGTTAGGCCGATGAAGTGAGAAAACAAGCTTGACTAGTTGAAACAACGCCAGATAAGGAAATTTCTACATATACATTTGCGAAAGCTATACGTGGCCCTTACTCCAACTAGGATCTGCTCTACACTCGTCACACGGTTGCTTTCTAGAACGAACTGGGTTTCCTCAACTGGCTGGCTATCATCGTCATTGTTGGCATCCTGTACGGTGCGGTTGTATGGCAAGACCGCCAAATGCCACCGGTGGTACCGGCGAACCAGCACGAGAAGTTCTCGGAGGAGCGAGCTCGTATCCTGCTGAACCAAATCTTTGAGTTAGGACCAAGGGCTAGTGGCTCGGATGCGCTGGAAGTACGTTTCTTTGTGATGTCACTGGAGCATACACACTTTTCACGGTCCTCACAATTGTGCTTCAGATCCATGCGGTTGGAATTCTGACCAGGAAGATCGAATCTCTGAAAGCGGTGATCGAGCGGAAGCACGTCAACCGCATGGAGGTGGACACGCAGTATCCCACCGGCTGCTTCAACCTGAAATTCCTCTCGTCCTTCACTCTGTGCTACCACAAGATCACCAACATCGCGGTACGGATAGGGCCCAAGACGCCATCCGAGCACTCGATCCTGCTCAACTGCCACTTCGATACGTTGCCGGACACGCCCGGTGCAACGGACGACGCGGTTGGTTCAAGAAACTGATGCCTTTTGGTTAACATAAAGTTTCAGGTATCCTGTGCGATCATGATGGAGGTGATGGAAATCTTCTCCCACTCCTCAGAGGAACTGGAACACGACATTATCTTCCTATTTAATGGAGGTGCGTTTTAACGAAAGCTTTCCTTGGCCAGACCGCTAAAGGAGCAATGAAATTTTCTACTTTAATAACAAACAAGAAAGTTACTATTACGGAAGTAAATAAAATCTGCTGACTTACGGCCTGCTTCGTTGCGTAAATTTGCCATTTAGCGGAGGAGAATTTCCTGCAAGCGTCGCACGGCTTCATAACTCAACACCCTTGGCGTCACACTCTGCGTGCCTTCATCAACCTCGAAGGCACCGGTTCTGGAGGACGCGAAATTCTCTTCCAGGTATTCGACACCCAATACGTAAGCAACTACGTGTTCTTTAGGCTGGCCCTGGTGACTCGTGGCTGCTGAAGACATATTTGGAGAACGCGCCTCATCCGCATTGCAGCGTCATTGCGCAAGAGGTCTTCCAGTCGGGTATCATCCCGTCGGACACCGATTTCCGAGTATTCCGCGACTACGGACGCGTCTCCGGCCTCGACATCGCATACCATCGCAACGGCTGGGTCTACCACACCGAATTCGACCGTCCGGAGATCATCAACACCGGCGCTATCCAGAGAGCGGGCGAAAACATCATAGCAGTGACGAGAGCCATCATTAAGTCACCCTACGTGCGCCAGCCGGCCCACTTCAACGAAGGCAACAAATGGGTCTTCTACGACGTGATGGGGCTCTTTACGGTGTTTTACGAAGTTAGCACGGGTACGTACGCTTGCTGGATTTGCTGAGAGCATCTGACATCGTTTTAGGGTCGATCTTGAACTGCATTGTCGCCTTCGGCGTGTTCGCACTCGTCTATCAACGAATTCGCTACCGCGTTTACTCCGCGTCTTCGCTCCTTACTGCCTTCGGACATCATTTGCTGGCCCTCGTCTACATGGTTATCGTCGGCGTTGTGCTGGTGCTGCTCGTTAAAACACTCAACCTTGTGATGTTCTGGTACGCGATGCCGGAGCTGGTGTTCCCTTTCTACATTCTCCCGATGATCGTCGCCGGCAGCTGGGCGCATTCGCAAATGGCCAAGAAGAGCGCTCAAGTAAGCCGCCCAAAAGTAGAAACTATAACCGCAAGAAGCTTCTCCTTCAGAGCAGCGTAAAAGCAGAGATGATCCAGTACGATTCGGTGCTGATTTACTGGTCGATCATCCTTCTCGCCATGACTGCAAAGGGGCTCGCTAGTTCCTCCTTCATACTCATACACGTACTCTTTCCACTCCTTCGCGACCCTCTTATCTACGCCCTCGGCAAACTCGGTGTCGTTCGAGGTAAGTCCAACTTTCTTAACGCTTTGCTTCAAAGACTGACAATTTTTAGAAGTTACGCCACGTGTAATCCTTTATGCTCAATGTGTCTGCACGATGCCGGTGATGGCGTTCGTCAGCTATGCCGTGATGCTGTTCTTGTATGTGCTACGCTCGTCATCAGAAATGTTGTTTTTCATTTAGTGACTTCTTTGTGCCGGTGATGGGTCGCCTCGGCAATGGCGTTAACCCCGAGCTCATCATGATGCCGCTGTCGTTGCTTACCGCATGGACCTTTGTCCTGTTCACGGTACGGATTCAAACTTCAAACATGAGCAACATCTGCTGTTGCAGAACAACTTGATCTACATAAGCCGTCGAATGGACTACTTGCTGAAGTGCGCTGTGGCAGCGTGCATATTCGGAATTCTCGTCATCTCTTTGACTTCCGTCGGAGTGCCGTACAAGTATTCGGAGACCGCACCCAGGCTTAGAAGGATCATTGCTCTGGTAAGCACCGAAGCACCAGGCTACGAAAGAAATCGAATGTTTAGCACGCGCGACGGGTCATCCACAATTTCGACGGGAGCGTGAAGCTGAAGGATAACGGTCTCTTCGTGCAAGCGCTCGACTACCGTGGCACGAAGGATTTACCGGATCACACGTTCCTGCAAGGCACGATGGCTCCACACTATGTGGCGTACAAGGTCACCGTTTAGGTACGACGAAGCCCGATTGTTCTGGCACTGAGGACGAGTACTGCCAACTTCCGTACTACACCGCGATTCACGAACTATTCCCACCTGAGTATGTTGTACAGACGTTCATGGCATCACGATTTTGTTCCACCGCTACTTTCCATATCGTACTTTTAGGGAATCGAGATGGGTACCACTGCCGACCGAGCCGCCGATCCCGAACCCAGTCACTCTCGACCTCGTGGAGCGTCATCGTCCTACGGGCAACCAGCTGAACCTGACTTTTACGATTCGAGGCGGTGCGGACAAAATGTCCCTGCACGTAACGCCCATCAACGGCTACTTCCTCAAGGACTGGTCCTTTACGCCGATGGACCACGAGACGTTTGGACACCGTCGCACGTATTTCGTCTTCCTAACGTACGGCCATGAAGCACCGGTCGATCGAACATTCTCCATTCTACTCGAAAATGTAAGAAGAATAAATGCTAATATTTCTTAGTCTACAGTGGTACTTTCAGAAGAACCCAAATCCGCCGGACGTCGAGAGCTCGCCAAGCATCGAACTTGCGGTTGCCACTCACTACGCGCATGGTAAGGTGCTCGCAGTGATCATTCACATTGGTTTACGACTCTTCGTCGGAAATGTGTTTTCTTGCGCTCCAAAGCATTCTTCAGAAACGTCATGAACTTTTCTCTACCTATTAGACGTTTGTTTACTGCGTACAACGCACTGTTTTCGTGTTTAGGCCCATACCAGAACTCGGAAACCCTTAACCAACTACGATCCCTGATCAGCAGTCGCCGTAAGACGCCGCACCATGCTGTCGGCTACTGGCGATGGGGGATCACAATGGTATGCACATGAAACCATCAGTAACTCATGTGTTTTTCAGATCGGCGGATGCGCTGAGCTCCTCGCAAAGACATTCTGAAGCTTTCCATCGGTGCAGCAGTATTCGACTAGCTATCGTCCAAACACATGCATTGATTTTTGCGCCCTTGGTTCTTGCCCAGTATTCGCTCCCTAGGTTCTTCGTCTTTTCATTGCCCACTAACTCAGGCTTGACTTAGAGATTCACAGCTGTGATGTTTACCTTGCCGGTACTCGCAAGCAGGTTGCTTTTTCCCACTTCTTCTTTAACATATCGACCACTCTATGTGCCCCACTGGTTCTAAAATTCGTATACGTAGGCGAGTCAAGATTTCTCTAGACCTCTGTGTACTGACGCGTCTTCAAGCGTCGCGGCCAGTAAGGATTTATTTCGAAGCATTTCCTTCGTGTTTTCGAGGCGTTCCAAAAATCATGCTCGAATAAACTGAAAGTAGACTGCTGGCTTTACTAGCGGCCTGATTTTATGACACGTATTGCGCTCTCTCATTTGCTGGAGCAAAGCAGCCCATGATGGTGCAAGGACGAGCATGAAACTAAATCAACGATCGCCCACGGTCGCATGCGGTAGCGGTATCGCATGCTCTAGACTTCGAGATTGGAGTACCTTCTCGATCCTACGTCAAGAATTTTTTGGGTGGACGGACAGGCATCAGCACAGCACCATTCGCGTCACCCGAAAGCGTTACCCGTGACAACAACAACGTACATGATAATCCGCTGTTGCTTAGTCAAAGTAGAGAAAGAGATAGATGTTCAAGAACCGGACATTCGGTGTGTTCAGATGGGGACTGGCAGGAAACAACTTGCAATCATGATCACAAATGGCTCAGCCGTACTCGTTAGCTCTCGGGAATAAGACAACCCTTATCGGTTGACTGGTCAGATTGTGCGCTCCGCTAGCCCCTTTGTACATTGTAAAAGCCAACGCATCCATCTTATGCGCGTTCTATATGTTGCAGCCGATTGTGTTTCCCAGCCGGAAACGTTTCCGGCTGAGAAACCAATCGACATTAGGAGAAGTAATAATCGACAGATTCTCGGAGCTCGCTCGAAGAAGTTAAGCATACTACACTACTGTTTAACTTATGGGCATTCGTATTTTATGCAAAAACTAATTATAATCAGCAGAAATCAGCGGCAGTGATTCAAGCAGTAACTAGAGCAAGTGACTGTCGGAAACGGTTGCCGCGTCCGCGCGGTGCCGTTGTCGGGTTGTGCTGTGCACGCGGGGCAGAGATCCGGCTCTGGAGTTCGAACTGTGGATGATGTGCCTGCCACTGGCTTGGTGGAATGATCGGCGTGCCCTCGTTCCAAAGGTCCTCGGGCTGCGCAGCTTCGGCGTTTCCACGCTGCGACCGTTGCGTTGCTGACTCTTGTGTCTCGGGGACGTGGCCTCGTGGCGTCGTGGTCTGCTCAGTACCTAAAGTGGATGTAGTGGACCGGCCAGTGCCTTTATGCTTACTTTGAAACTATCAGTAAGGGGTAGTCCAAGAACCTTGTACGTACCGTTGGGAACTAGTGCCAGCGACTGTCGGAAACGGCTGACGCGTCCGCGATGCGATTGGCTTGGTGGAATGATCGGCGTGCCCTCGTTCCAAGGGTCCTCGGGTTGCGCAGCTTCGGCGCTTCCACGCTGCGACCGTTGCGTTGCTGACTCTTGTGTCTCCGGGACGTGGCCTTGTGGCGGCGTGGTCTGCTCAGTACCTAAAGTGGATGTAAGCGGGGTTCTAGTGACATGTTGGTACCGTCCAAAACCTGAGCATCCAACTCTGCTCGCAAACGTCGGACGTGAGCGCCGTGCATCATTGTCCTGCCCCGCGGTGGCCGCGTACGCTCATCGTAGTACACAATGCATCCCAAACGCGTGCAATAATAGCGTGTTGGTGGCTGCTTCTTGCGGACTGGTTCGGTCACGGGTGCCGTACACCGAAGGAAGTGGGCAAGACGTCTTCTGCTGGTCGAAGCCCCATTGCCATGCCTGGCAGCACCTGAAACTGGATTTCACTCTTCTCATTGGGACACAGTCCTACCCTCTGCATCTTGAATGGCTGGCTGTTGGGAACCCTGAGAGCTCTCATCTGGAACCGCTGTCGAACTGTGCGGCCTAAGAAGCGCAGGTGCCGCGTTGCGCATCCAGTACACTGGCTGGTTTCGCTGGGCCGGCTTCGGCGGGAGGGACCACTCCTCCTCGTTCCACGTATGACTGGACTGTGCATCTTGGAGAGACCTAGCCACATCTACCAGCTCTTGCATTGCCGCTGGAAGTCCGCTTGAATTCATGTGGAAACCTAATGTTGATGGACTGAAAAGTTGAAGTTGATTTTAACAACAAGTTGCTACAGCAAATGAAATCACATTCCGGTAAGATTATTCTCTAACGTAAGAAACGCAACCGTCAGCACAGGAAAGACGTAAAAGCGACACTGAAGTATGTTGACATGCTGTGCGTCGGACCGAAACATATGCAAAAATGCAGTCCGACGACGAATGTGACCGTCGATGCATTTTGAGATACGAGCGCATGCCCGGCCACTGGC
Source organism: Aphelenchus avenae (assembly GCA_020875895.1). Taxonomy (NCBI): domain Eukaryota; kingdom Metazoa; phylum Nematoda; class Chromadorea; order Rhabditida; family Aphelenchidae; genus Aphelenchus; species Aphelenchus avenae. Next base: position 301,977 of record JNEY01000009.1, read on the forward strand.
CGCAAGGGGTGCACAAAGAAAGCGCTCGCTTCGCACCAGCGTATCGCTATGGGAGAACGTGAAATCTTACGAAAGCGCTCGGACATTCAAAGCAAGACAGTCACTATTAAGCGCATGCGTCTGGCCTTTCCCATGAAACGTTTCACCGAGGTAACGACGAGCTTATTTGGGAAGTACTCGTCCATAGTACCCATAACAATATTCCCAGGTAAAGTACCAACGAATTTCCAAAGTTCAGACTGCAAACAACAACTTCAGTGGCACGTTGTTGGCGATGAAACGAGCGAAACAAGGAAAAATTTCAAAGTTTGGTGTTCTTTGGCTTGACTCAGTCCGATTCCCGCACTGACAAGCAAGGTCCCAAAAATTTCATGTTGAAAAATTTGTTGGCAGTGAGGCATAGTGGTCTAAGAAAGCGTAGTATGTTCATCTAGTCTTCTCACATTAACTACTCTGTCAGGTCACATCGTCCTGCTATCGAATACGTTGTACCTGAACCAAGCGCGCTTTATTCTATACGACAAAGGCACGATGAGAAAGTGTCAAAATCGGAGGCGGGGTATAGCTTAGTCAAAGTTGGGCGCTTCGGCCAGCCAGTCCTTCGGCTTCCGCTTGTAGATGAACTGTCCGGAAGGCACGCTCGGGTCCGTGGCTAGGTAGATCGGCGTATCCGCGCCTTGGTCGATAGTCAGGTGACCCTTGTGGCTGGTCATGTCCGTGTCCACGAAACCGGGACAGCACTAAACAACAAACGTTCATTCTTCTACCACGCTTTAGGAAACGAACCGCATTCACGAGCACGTTCTTATCCTTCATTTCACGAGCTTGGACGAGAGTAAGGGCGATTTCGGCGGCCTTCGAGACGCGGTAGGCTGACTCCGGGAAGCCGCTTTCCTTTCTGTTCCCGTCTCGTGCTGCCCTAAAATCTGACAGATACTCCACTGCCTTTATGATCTCGCTTACCGCTTGTAGTCTTCTACGAACGCGTCGATCTCCGAAATCTGGAGGTTAGGGTTCCGGAATCGGTGAATGCGCTCCTGGCTGTAGGTGCCACTGCCCCAAGGTGCCATCACTCCTGCCTGGCTGCACACGTTCACGACACTAAACGAAGGGAAAAGTCGTACAGTGATGGCTTCGCACATACCGTCCACCCGAACGAACAAGTGGTAGAAGAATGTCGGAAACGAGCTTGGTGCCGTAGTAGTTGATGCCAATGGTGACGTCGGCCTGCACCTCGGGTGGCTCAGTTGCGTCGTTCTAAACGAATACGCCAGTGACGTTGTGGAGGCGAATGCTAACCCAGTATATCGGTGTTACAATTTCTCTCCCTTCTACGAGCTTCCAAATCGTCAGTAACTTTGAAACAAAACATTACGTGGAATGCGAAACCGGCGTTGTTGATGAGCACGTCAAGTCCACCATGCTCCTTCTTTAGGTGCTCAGCGAAGCGACGGCTGCTCTCTTCGTTGGTAATGTCCAACTGGTGGAAGCGGATCTCGGCTACTCGCTTCTCGCTAAGTTCTTCCGTCAGCTTCTTCACCGCCTCCTGTCCGAGGGATTCGTTTCTGGCTAAAAAAGGAGAACTCGTTCGTGAAACCGATGAAAAAGCATGACTAGGAGAGAGATAACGCTAATGCATACCTGTCAAGTAGATGATGGCATCCTTCACCTGCGAGGCAAGCCCTCGAACAATTCCGTAGCCAATTCCCTTATTGGCGCCGGTTACTACGAAAACACGGCCGGTCATCGTTGAAGGATCGGTTCTGGACCTGAAANAATGGGTCTTCTACGACGTGATGGGGCTCTTTACGGTGTTTTACGAAGTTAGCACGGGTACGTACGCTTGCTTTGCTGCGAGCATCTAAGGCATCTTCATCGTTTTTAGGGTCGATCTTGAACTGCATTGTTGCATTCGGTGTGTTCGCACTCGTCTATCAGCGAATTCGCTACCGCGTTTACTCCGCGTCTTCGCTCCTCACTGCCTTCGGACATCATTTGCTGGCCCTCGTCTACATGGTTATCGTCGGCGTTGTGCTGGTGCTGCTCGTTAAAACACTCAACCTTGTGATGTTCTGGTACGCGATGCCGGAGCTGGTGTTCCCTTTCTACATTCTCCCGATGATCGTCGCCGGCAGCTGGGCGCATTCGCAAATGGCCAAGAAGAGCGCTCAAGTAAGCCGCCCAAAAGTAGAAACTATAACCGCAAGAAGCTTCTCCTTCAGAGCAGCGTAAAAGCAGAGATGATCCAGTACGATTCGGTGCTGATTTACTGGTCGATCATCCTTCTCGCCATGACTGCAAAGGGGCTCGCTAGTTCCTCCTTCATACTCATACACGTACTCTTTCCACTCCTTCGCGACCCTCTTATCTACGCCCTCGGCAAACTCGGTGTCGTTCGAGGTAAGCCCAACTTCCTTAACGCTTTGCTTCAAAGACTGACAAATTTAGAAGTTACGCCACGTGTAATCCTTTATGCTCAATGCGTCTGCACGATGCCGGTGATGGCGTTCGTCAGCTATGCCGTGATGCTGTTCTTGTATGTGCTACGCTCGTCATCAGAAATGTTGTTTTTCATTTAGTGACTTCTTTGTGCCGGTGATGGGTCGCCTCGGCAATGGCGTTAACCCCGAGCTCATCATGATGCCGCTGTCGTTGCTTACCGCATGGACCTTTGTCCTGTTCACGGTACGGATTCAAACTTCAAACATGAGCAACATCTGCTGTTGCAGAACAACTTGATCTACATAAGCCGTCGAATGGACTACTTGCTGAAGTGCGCTGTGGCAGCGTGCATATTCGGAATTCTCGTCATCTCTTTGACTTCCGTCGGAGTGCCGTACAAGTATTCGGAGACCGCACCCAGGCTGAGAAGGATCATTGCTCTGGTAAGCACCGAAGCAGCAGGCTACGAAAGAAATCGCATGTTTAGCACGCGCGACGGGTCATCCACAATTTCGACGGAAGTGTGAAGCTGAAGGATAACGGTCTCTTCGTGCAAGCGCTCGACTACCGTGGCACCAAGGATTTACCGGACCACACGTTCCTGCAAGGCACGATGGCTCCACACTATGTGGCGTACAAGGTCACCGTTTAGGTACGACGAAGCCCGATTGTTCTGGCACTGAGGACGAGTACTGCCAACTTCCGTACTACACCGCGATTCACGAACTATTCCCACCTGAGTATGTTGTACAGACGTTTTTGGCATCACGATTTTGTTCCACCGCTACTTTCCATATCGTACTTTTAGGGAATCGAGATGGGTACCACTGCCGACCGAGCCGCCGATCCCGAACCCAGTCACTCTCGACCTCGTGGAGCGTCATCGTCCTACGGGCAACCAACTGAACCTGACTTTTACGATTCGAGGCGGTGCGGACAAAATGTCCCTGCACGTAACGCCCATCAACGGCTACTTCCTCAAGGACTGGTCCTTTACGCCGATGGACCACGAGACGTTTGGACACCGTCGCACGTACTTCGTCTTCCTAACGTACGGCCATGAAGCACCGGTTGATCGAACATTCTCCATTCTACTCGAAAATGTAAGAAGAATAAATGCTAATATTTCTTAGGTCTACAGTGGTACTTTCAGAAGAACCCAAATCCGCCGGACGTCGAGAGCTCGCCAAGCATCGAACTTGCGGTTGCCACTCACTACGCGCATGGTAAGGTGCTCGCAGTGATCATTCACATTGGTTTACGACTCTTCGTCGGAAATGTGTTTTCTTGCGCTCCAAAGCATTCTTCAGAAACGTCATGAACTTTTCTCTACCTATTAGACGTTTGTTTACTGCGTACAACGCACTGTTTTCGTGTTTAGGCCCATACCAGAACTCGGAAACCCTTAACCAACTACGATCCCTGATCAGCAGTCGCCGTAAGACGCCGCACCATGCTGTCGGCTACTGGCGATGGGGGATCACAATGGTATGCACATGAAACCATCAGTAACTCATGTGTTTTTCAGATCGGCGGATGCGCTGAGCTCCTCGCAAAGACGTTCTGAAGCTTTCCATCGGTGCAGCAGCGATTCAACTAGCTATCTTCCAAAGACATGCACTGGTTTTTGCGCCCTTGGATCTTGCCCAGTATTCGCTCCCTAGGTTCTTCGTCTTTTCATTGCCCACTAACTCAGGCTTGACTTAGAGATTCACAGCTGTGATGTTTACCTTGCCGGTACTCGCAAGCAGGTTGCTTTTCCACTTCCTCTTTAACATATCGACCACTCTATGCGCCCCACTGGTTCTAAAATTCTTATACGTAGGCGAGTCATGATTTCTCTAGACGTATGTGTACTGACGCGTCTTCATGCGTCGCGGCCAGTAAGGATTTATTTCTAAGCATTTCCTTCGTGTTTTCAAGGCGTTCCAAAAATCTTGTTCGAATAAACTCTGACTGGGGCAAGCGCGCTTCATGTGACTACTGGCTTAACTAGCGGTCTCATTTGATGACACGCATTGCGCTCTCTCATTTGCTGGAGCGAAACATGATTGTGCATGGACGAGCATGAAACTAAGTCAACGATTGCCCACGGTCGCATGCGGTAGCGATATCGCATGCTCTGGACTTCGACATTGCGTAACTTTTTGATCTTATGTAAAGCATTTCTGGGTCGGCGGACGGGCATCACCACAGCACCATTCGCGTCACCCGAAAACGTCCCCCGTGACAAACAACCTACACAATAACCGCTGCTGCTTAGTCAAAGTGGGAAGAGTTAGACGTTCAAGAACCGGCCATTGTGTGTGTTCAGATCGGGAATAGCAGGAAACAACTTGCAATCATGATCACAAATGGCTCAGCCGTACTCGTTAGCTCTCGGGGACAAGACAATCCTTATCGTTTAACTGGTCAGATTGTGATTGCAAAAGCCAACGCACCCATCTTATGCGCGTTCTATATGTTGCAGCCGATTGTGCTTCCCTGCCGGAAACGTTTCCGGCTGAGAAACCAATCGGAATTAGGAGAAGTAACGCAGATGCTCGGAGCTCGCTCGAAGAAGTTAAGCATACTACACTACTGTTTGACTTGTGGGCATCGGTGTTTTATACAAAAACTTTTAATAATCAGCAGAAATCAGCGGTAGTGATTCAAGCAGTAACTAGAGCACGTGACTGTCGGAAACGGTTGACGCGTCCGCGCGGTGCCGTTGTCGGGTTGTGCTGTGCTCGCGGGGCAGAGATCCGGCTCTGGAGTTCGAACAGTGGATGATGTGCCTGCCACTGGCTTGGTGGAATGATCGGCGTGCCCTCGTTCCAAGGGTCCTCGGGCTGCGCACCTTCGGCGTTTCCACGCTGCGACCGTTGCGTTGCTGACTCTTGTGTCTCCGGGACGTGGCCTCGTGGCGGCGTGGTCTGCTCAGTATCTAAAGTGGATGTAAGCGGGGTTCTTGTGACATGCTGTTACCGTCCAAAACCTGAGCATCCAACTCTGCTCGCAAACGTCGGACGTGAGCGCCGTGCATCATTGTCCTGCCCCGCGGTGGCCGCGAACGCTCATCGTAGTACACAATGCATCCCAAACGCGTGCAATAATAGCGTGTTGGTGGCTGCTTCTTGCGGACTGGTTCGGTCACGAGTGCCGTAGACCGAAGGAAGTGGGCAAGACGTCTGCTGCTGGTCGAAGCCCCATTGCCATGCCTGGCAGCACCTGAAACTGGATTTCACTCTTCTCATTGGGACACAGTCCTACCCTCCGCATCTTGAATGGCTGGCTGTTGGGAACCCTGAGAGCTCTCATCTGGAACCTCTGTCGAACTGTGCGGCTTAAGAAGAGCAGATGCCGCGTTGCGCATCCAGTACACTGGCTGGTTTTGCTGGGCCGGCTTCGGCGGGAGGGACCACTCCTCCTCGTTCCACGTGTGACTGGAATGTGCATCTTGGAGAGACCTAGCCACATCTACCAGCTCTTGCATTGCCGCTGGAAGTCCGCTTGAATTCATGTCGAAAATACTAATGTTGATGGACTGAAAAGTTGAAGTTGATTTTAACAACACGTTGCTACAACAAATGAAATCACATTCCGGTAAGATTATTCTCTAACGCAAGAAACGCAACCGTCAGCACTGGAAAGACGTAGAAGCGAGACTGAAGTCTGTTGACATCCTGTGCGTCGGACCGAAACTATGCAAAAATGCAGTCGACGACGAATGTGACCGTCGATGCATTTTGAGATTCGAGCGCATGCCCGGCCACTGGCCGCAAGGGGTGCACAAAGAAAGCGCTCGCTTCGCACCAGCGTATCGCTATGGGAGAACGTGAAATCTTACGAAAGCGCTCGGACATTCAAAGAAAGACAGTCACTATTAAGCGCATGCTTCTGGCCTTTCCCATGAAACGTTTCACCGAGGTAACGACGAGCTTATTTGGGAAGTACTCGTCCAGAGTCCCCATAACAATATCGCTAGGTAAAGTACCAACGAATTTCCAAAGTTCGGACTGCAAACAACAACTTCAGTGGCACGTTCTAGGCGATGAAACGAGTGTAACAAGGAAAAATTTCAAAGTTTGGTGTTCTTTGGCTTGACCCAGTCGGATTCTCGCACTGGCAAGCAAGGTCCCAAAAATGTCATGTTGAAAAATTTGTTGGCAGCGAGATATAGTGGTCTAAGAAAGCGTAGTATGTTCATCAAGTCTTCTCACATTAACTATCAGGTCACATCGTCCTTCTAACGAATACGTGTACCTGAACCAGACGCACTTTATTCTATACGACAAAGGTACGATGAGAAAGTGTCAAAATCGGAGGCGGTGTATAGCTTAGTCAAAGTTGGGCGCTTCGGCCAGCCAGTCCTTCGGCTTCCGCTTGTAGATGAACTGCCCGGAAGGCACGCTCGGGTCCGTGGCTAGGTAGATCGGCGTATCCGCGCCTTGGTCGATAGTCAGGTGACCCTTGTGGCTGGTCATGTCCGTGTTCACGAAGCCGGGACAGCACTAAACAACAAACGTCCATTCCTCTACCACGCTTTAGGAAACGAACCGCATTCACGAGCACGTTCTTATCCTTCATTTCACGAGCGTGGACGAGAGTAAGGGCGATTTCGGCGGCCTTCGAGACGCGGTAGGCTGACTCCGGGAAGCCGCTTTCCTTTCTGTTCCCGTCTCGTGCTGCCCTAAAACCTGACAGATACGCAACTGCCTTCATGAGCTCGCTTACCGCTTGTAGTCTTCCACGAACGCGTCGATCTCCGAAATCTGGAGGTTGGGGTTGCGGAATCGGTCAATGCGCTCCTGGCTGTAGGTGCCACTGCCCCAAGGCGCCATCACTCCAGCCTGGCTGCACACGTTCACGACACTAAACGAAGGGAAAAGTCGTACAGTCATGGCTTCGCACATACCGTCCACCCGAACGAACAAGTGGTAGAAGAATGTCGGAAACGAGCTTGGTGCCGTAGTAGTTGATGCCAATGGTGACGTCGGCCTGCACCTCAGGTGGCTCGGTTGCGTCGTTCTAAACGAATACGCCAGTGATATCGTTGTGGAGGCGAATGCAACCCGTTGCACCGATGTTAAAATTTCTCTCCCTTCTACGAGCTTCCAAGTCGTCAGTAACTTCGAAACAAAACCTTACGTGGAATGCGAAACCGGCGTTGTTGATGAGCACGTCAAGTCCACCATGCTCCTTCTTCAGGTGCTCAGCGAAGCGACGGCTGCTCTCTTCGTTGGTAATGTCCAACTGGTGGAAGCGGATCACGGCTACTCGCTTCCCGCCAAGTTCTTCCGTCAGCTTCTTCACCGCCTCCTGCCCGAGGGATTCGTTTCTGGCTAAAGCAGAACCGGTGAAAAGGCATGCATAGGAGAGAGATAACGCTAATGCATACCCGTCAAGTAGATGATGGCATCCTTCACCTGTGAGGCAAGCCCTCGAACAATTCCGTAGCCAATTCCCTTATTGGCGCCGGTTACTACGAAAATACGGCCGGTCATCGATGAAGGATCGGTTCTGGACCTGAAACGAGCTTGCCGGTTACAGGCAAATGTGGCAGGAGAATAACGTTGAATTGGAGAAATACAAGCCGCGAATGCAAAAATGCAAACCATTTTTGTTGGGATAGTTCTCTGTTCGAAACAGAAGAAGGGAAAAATCACACACGCAGTTAGCCTGCCTGCACGGGGCGCGAAATGTGCAAAAGGCCGATAGATTATAAGGGCACTGCTGCGGTTCTAGTCACCGCACAGACTACGCACAGCTACACACTACAAGAGAAAAGCGCGCGAGCGAATTCCTTGGCTCAACAAAATTTTGATGATGAGTAAAAGATGATTTTAGCTACGACACTAAGCCGATAAAATAATCAAACAAACTGCGGTTGGCAAACCTGAATATGCTAGTTAGGGCATCTTCTATACCTGCTCAGGCAGCTAAGGTGAACAGACCGTCAACGCATCTGTTAAGAACAAATGAGGAATGTATATTGGACATGGGGAACTCCTTGTTTTCTGATCACGGGTCTCTAAGCTAATGCTCACTCAGTAAGTATAGTCGGATCGTAAGCGAAACTCACAGAGCAGCGAGTTAATAAAGTGAAGACTCCGTAGGATTTGCCATAAGAATTGCGGCTTCACATATCCTAGTTTTTTTCTGTCCACCCGATCCCGATGATGATCGTCCTCAAGGAAGTGCTGCTGGACATTCTCCGTTACGTCGACTACAACACACTGGTATCCTTAAAATTTGTCAGCTCGACGTTCTGCGAAGTTGCCTCGACTTATTCGGACAAACTCGCGCGGCAAGACGGCTATCGAGTGCAGTTCTTTACCGGAACAATTTACGCTACAACCCGGCTTCACGACGAAAATCGTCCGTTTACCTACGTACAAAGCAACCTGCAGTCGCTGAATGCCGCGTGCGAACTTCTTAGCGCAACCATCGGTCAGCATCGTGTGAGCGAAATTCTCTTCTACGACGACGTCTGGCTTCGCTTCCCTATTAACGTGATCTTCGAAGCTGCACCCGCTTTGAAATACGCGGCTAGGGTGTCACTCCACTCGAGGGTTCGGTCGGAAAGTGTTCGAGCTTTCATGCAAAACTTCACGTGGCTGGAGGACCTGTACTTTCGGGACGTTCACGAGAACTTTGACTGGAGGATTCTTCGAACGGAGCTGATGCTGAAACTGAAGCGTCTTCGATTTTGTGTTGCGGACGGCATCTCGTCTAGCTTTGCACAGTGTGAACTGCTACGCTACTGTCTTGATCTTACGCACCTAGCGGCCGACTCGGACAAGTTAATCGACTTTGGAACAACTGTGCTTCCAAATGAATTCGCCCTGCTACTTGTTCAGGTAAGCGCTAGCCAGCACATGAAGCCCCGAAATGAAACCGTAACTATTCGACCTTACCACTATGACTGGCAACGTTAACTGCCTAATCCTTGTAGGCTCTCCATGGTTCCAACAAGAACGTGTGCGTATGCTTAACTTCGCTAGCTCCAGTTCGTTATTGGAAAGAATGACTTTGACGTCGTTGCACAGGACGCCGATGAGGTGCATTATCGGTCATGCGATGCTGCAATTGACGTACGCGTAAGGCTACAGCGCGGCATTACTATCATCAGCAAAGCGATCAGTAAAGACAATGTTGTCTGATTGAGTACGTCAGAGCAACGTTTCACACAGTGGGGCTACGTGTTTCAAGTCTCAGATATCTTCTGTTAAGCGTCCTTTTTGTGTTACATTTGTTGATGTCGACAGAGTATTTGGTGCTATTAAACACGAATTTCCGAACCGTTTTTTCGTAGGTACAGTACAGTCCCCCGATAAAGTCGACTATAATGGCAAAAATTTACGTGGCCTTCTGAACGTTTGGCAAATGGGTCCAAGATCCAGCGTTCGTCTACAAGCATTTTTGTCCGGTACAGTCGCGAGAAGCGGAAACATGAGAAGCGTCAAGTGCGTTTTTGATATCCGCAAACCAACCGGTCTTCCGCATTGTCTTAGCCGTTCTCATCGCAGGCGGTCAGTTCCTTGCCGCCGGATCTCCCGTAGCCATCTGTTGTGAACGACGAATGACATCGGTGGCCAGTGTGGATTCCCCGAGACCAAGTATGAATGCAGTGAGCCATCAACGAAGGTCTCCCTGCTCTCCAGTTCTAGATCGATGTCCGATGAGAGTTATAATGAGAAACCGTGAGAACCCTTTGACCCCTATACCTATGTCTTTGATCATTAGCGGGCCTTACAGCTACAGGTGGAAACAACACCATGTCATATACGCTTTGATAGAATGGGGGAAACGGCAGCATTCAACAAGTAGTGGTGGGCAGTCAACACACGAGTAGTAGGTGTAGACAGCCAACCGAGCAGGGAAGCGAATTACGAGTAGGTATAACATACAGCAATCTATGCTAGGTAAGCAGGTCAGTCCGCATGCAGATGAAGTGAAGACCCTGTCGCGTCGTCGTCAAAATAAAGTTTTGATTATTCCTCCGTGTTAACATGAGAATACTACATGGCATGCTAACAAAGCGAGAAAGGAAGCGGCCCAAATCGAGGCCTCGAAAACAAGCGCACATGTTTCGGGAATTTGCGCAGCGTGCGCCTGGGGTTAGTTGTCGGAAAAGGAAACGCGATGCTCTCGAAGGTGGACACACACGACACTTTTGGCCGTCATCCGTTCCGCCATGCTTTTGCAGGTGCGCCTAGGTGATCACTGTCCGCCGGCAGTCGCGCACAGTTGCGGCCGCCGACGGTCAGTGTTTGCTGCGTAGCGCCGGCCAGCCGACGCGCGATCGACTCATCCTGGGCCGGGTGAGTAACGGACCGTCGGGCGCATTGTGCTCGAGACTACGCGCAATGACAGCCGCAAGTAGGGGCGTCTTCTCCTCGAGAAAATTCCCTTGAAGCCGTGCGGCCACTCGGCTTTCTTTCGTTTTTCCCTCACCTTTCGCGAAACAATTCCTCCACCGGCCCCGTCGGCTGAATGAGCTGCGGCGACCGACTGACCACGCACAAGACCGGCTGCCGCGAGAACAGTACCGTCGCGACGGTTTTCCTGCGGCGCGCCTTCACGAGATCCCATTACCTGCCCGCCGTACTGGCACGCGGGCGGCTCCGGTAAATGTCGGTCCCGCAATCGCGGGCGCAATCCGAAGTGTTTTCGGCAAGTCAGTACGGTGGCGGCGGGCCACTGCCGCCGCCCCGCTATGCCATCAACTACTTCGTCCTTCCCACTTTCATCATCCACATTGTTGGCTTGGCATGCCTTTGGGCGCTTTGGTACTATCTAAGGTATGTTCTTAGCGTAATTTCACACGTTGAACAGATTTGCGCAGTTAGGTAGCCGCTTATGCCGTTGATTCATATGACTAGTCCCAAAAGCCAACCGAAACGCATATGGTTTTTGAAGCCTATCTTATCCATAGCTTAACCCAGCATGAGTCTGCTAGGAAAGTACAATATGAATCAAGGTAAACTGTAATTAGTCGGAAATGGACTGTCATTGAGGAAACTTGAAGCCCTAGAAGTAAAAAACGTCCACTTTGCATGGGTGATCACTAGTAGTTGGGAGGCACGCTAAGGAAAGCGGGGAATGCCTTTCATAGCTGGCCAAAAATTGTCTTAAGCTGCTTCGATCCATGAAGAGCTACAAGGATGTACATTGCACTAGACAATATTTAGATTTACGACTGTCTTCCCTTACCATCACCGGGTCTTCTATTGCCGCGATATCAACCTTTACAAGCCGAACTTTCTTCCAGAAGACTTCGAGGTCTATGTCTCGTACACGTTGCTCTACGTCCTCGGTTTCACACTGCCTCCATTGGTGGTAAGCGCTCTGTTCGGACAAGTATACAAGCATGTAAATGCACTTCATTCAACTAGCCCACAAGTTTCCATTTTTGCACGAGGCAACAGTTTGGTCGTATACTTCTCTGCCGCAGACATCGTAACCTCCTAGTCGCACGCTTTGCCTCCGCTGCGTGCGTGAACCGCATTAGCGGGTATTGTGCAAATACGTTAAACTGCCATCGGGACAGCAAACATAGTGTTTGACTGCGTGAAGTTTATTGAACAAGGCAGCAACTAAGGCCTAACCGGAAAAAGGTTTCGTTACACTATGGTCCTATCCTCTAGGCAACATGGTCACGTCCCTACGACCTTGCATTCAGATGTTTGTCGGTGAGATAATGTTCTGGCTGTTCTCGACGAAGCCACGAAAGACGATCTATGCCACATGTGGCGAGTGCCGCATCCACCTGTTCACACGACGGCTATTCCGGTTCATCAGTAAGTTTAACTTCACTGAATCTTTTCTGCATTTCGAACTTGCGCGCATGAGTGTCGTTTAGGCGTGTTCATGTTCGGTGCGCTAATCGTTCAGATCTTCGTCGACACCATTAAGATGATGACCGGCTATCAAAGGCCCTACTTCTTATCGTTGTGCAACGTTTCGCTGGCGTAGGTTCTGCATCTCTTTGTGCTATGGACTACCGCTCGATTTGGCCGTTGTAGAGTTTCAAATAAAATTTTAGGCATGCACAGCGCCACTGGAGCATTCGCCTTCGCCCTCACCACATCTGGCATGCAACTATCGAAACGCAGATGAACTGCGATACGCGTAAGCTCAAGCACAACCTACGCACGTATACTCTTCGCACTTTTAGATGGCTGACCTTCCCCTCCCTCCACGCAGCTTTCTCGAGCTACTCGTGCTGCTTCGCTTCCTGCTACATCTACTACATGATCAACTTGCGTGGAGCACCACTGCTGCGCCCGTTCCTCATTTTCGGTTTCCTGGGACTTACCTTGGTGGACTCGTTTTCGAGGATCAACGGCTACAAGAATCACTGGAGGGACATTTGGGTCGGATGGATCATGGGATTTCTTATCGCCTGGTTCCTGGTATGCGCTGATACTAAGTTGCTAGTCACATTTGCCATATTCCCCATACCCACGATCACATACATTTAGTGCTATTGCGTTCTGTGCTTCCAAGAAGTGTACCACTTCTACGAGAAGCCCCCGATGGCCATAGCGGAAGCGGCTGAGGAGAGAGTGTCACCGTTCTTCTCGTGGTTCCGGCTACCGCGCGTCCATGCACCGTCCGTAAAGGAGGAATACGTGTAAGTACACCTGTTAGGTCGTCCAGAACCGTTAGTGCTCTTGCCCTATCTAGTTAGTTTCCTTTCAGTGTCTACGAAGAAGACGTTCCTCAAGCACCACCGCCACCAGGTACAGCCCCAAGGCATCGTCGGAACCAGGATCGCGCTTACGAAGTGACGACCACCACCGAGTCACTGCACAGGACGATACATCCCGGCCAACAGGGGCAGCAACAGCAGTCACAACAAGCCAATGGATACCACGGATACTGATCCGTCTTTGCCTAACTGACGGATTCCTTCCAACAATGCTCACTTCACTGCGATCATCAAGTTGATCTTTGCACTTCTTTGGCTCCGTTTGCGGAAGCTAGCGGGGTCGAGGCCCTTTTTGTTTTCCCAAAGCACTGTTTGTATATAGAAAAGGCCATAAATTATTGCATAAGTCGGATGCGGCTACACTAATGCTAGCGGTACGCGCTTTGAAGCCACTTAATTTCTTCGTTGGTGGCTATGGTCACCAACACCACAAAATATTATGGTGTCACATGCGGCATCAGCCTTTCACTAGTCAGATAACAGAATTGTAGATCGACCAGGGACAACGCAATAAACCTTCTGAACCTTGAGAACACCCTGTGGTATGGCCTCTTTCACTGTTTCGACAAAGCGGGCAGGACCTTGATTGCTCAAGCACAGCTTTGTTGAGCCCTTGGACGTTAAGTATAAAAAGTTGTTGGGCTGAAGATCATGATTTCCTTTGCTTACGTCTAACTTGCAAATTAGGGTGAATGAGCGCTAGCAAAAACAACTTCCCCTGTGCGATGCTTGCAACCGAATCCTGCCGCCGTCGGGCGGCCTTCGATCGGTCAGTTGATGCGCCGGTCCGTAAACGTAAACACTTCCCTTTAAAATCACAAACACTTTGCGCCGACCCAGCCGCCTGCGTTCAGTCTTCCGCATCGTCCTCATTCACAGTCGCATCCGGAATGTCCATCGCTACGCTTCTTCTTCTTCTTCTGACCACCTGCTTCCTGCTGTTCGGCTCTGTCGTACACGGCTCCGACGCCATTGACTGCTCTCGAGTTCCTCCTTCGCTGTGGTGCCAGAATGCAAAGCTAACGGAGAAGTGCGGCTTCTCCGACATCTGCTCTCGTTACCGCAAGGCCAGCAGCGGTAAACGAGTTCAGCTGACGCTGCTCTACGAAGGGCTCTGCCCGGGCTGCCAGAACTTCATCATCAACAACCTGTACCGCGACGTCTACCTGCAGTACGGTGACTATGTGGACATCGAGCTTGTGCCGTACGGTAACGCAAAGAGACAGGTACGAATCGTGCACATACCTAGCCGAAGGTGGAAGAAGGTACATTGATTACCTGTTGCTCTACCATCATGGACTAAATCGCATCCGCTTTCTCGTACATCTGCGGCCTGCTTTCTTGTCTCTTGTATGCTCAAGCAGGTTCAGAGGTTGCCTTATCTTTGTGAGGACTACGGCAGATATGCCTCTCAGTCGGTCTACTATGTTCAAGTGTTTCCCACGTTTCCTTTTAGAACACGACGATCACCTGCCAACACGGTGACGAGGAGTGTGTGATCAACCGATATGAGTCCTGTGCGATCCACTTCATGCCCGAGCCGGTGCCTTTTATCTACTGCCTTGAGTCGCAGCTTAGTAGGGGCACTGAACTGCAGAAAGCGGCGCGAAAGTGCTACGCAACCTTCCACACTCAGCCTCACATCTACGATCAGATCATGTACGTCCGGGAAGAGGGATGGTCCTCATAGCAAGGCCAAATATGGAGCTGGTACCACTCACAGAGTCGTGACATTCTCTTTTAGCCACTGCGCAAATGGGGACCTTGGCCAAAAGCTCCAACTAGCGGCCGCACAGCGCACCGAAAACGTCTGGCCAGAGGCGCACCAGTACGTGCCGTGGCTCGTCTTTAACAACGTTAGCCTGAAAGCGGAGCAGTTCCGCCAGAATAGCCTTTCCGCTACTATCTGCGACTTCTACGTCGGGGACCATGCCCCTGAGTTCTGCACAGGAATGGGCGCCGTGCGATGCGCGAGTTCGTTGTAACCAGTGGGTTGCAATACTGTTGCGGCGTCATCACGTATTTTGGGTTGTTCTTTTTTACTTGTGATAAATTTTGCACAATAAAGTGTTCCAGTCGACCCAGACCTCAAGCGTTGTACATTGTTATGGTATTTTTTCTTAGGTTTCTGACTATTCACTGAGTCCAAACTGTTTCTACCCTGTGGCCATGCTTGTTGCCATTGAAAACAGTCATTCTACTCGTAAGGCTGAAAGTCAGTCGTCCCAACAATGTAATGCTTTACTTCTTAGACTGAACGCTTAAGCGGGACGACTAGTGCACCAATACCCGTATCTCACTGGATATAACAATATATGGCGAGCGTCTCGCTAATCTATTCGGTGTGGGAACCGCCTCGGAGATCGAGGTTGGCTGCTGCGGCCGTGCTTTGTCCGATGCAGGCACTGCGTCAATAGCAGCGATACCGCGATGGTGCTTCCCATGATGAGGAAGTGCCGCTCGTAGCCGACCATCGGAAGGAAAAACTGCGAGCAGAGCGCAGTGATGACCCCCGAGAAGCCCTGAAACGAAGAGTCAGATTCGCCACGGTGGCGGGAAGCCTACCAGTGCGATCTGAATGGCTCCATATGCAATACCGAAGTTTCTGCCACCGAAACACCGGTGCGTTCCATACGGCACCAGGCTGAAGGTCGCTCCGATGCAGCCGAACATTCCGCATATCTTAAACGCACCGCTTGCATTACCAGACTGAGGATGAAACACCTACCCAGAACATGAAGAGAAACCGATTGCCGATGGACTTGACGACGCTCAGTGTCCACATTAACACCGCTCCAATGGCGCAAGCGATGCTCATCGTCGTCTGATAGGAAGTCTAAACAGAGAGCAGAAAGTAGGTGGTCGGCAACGCAGGCTACTCGAGGTTGACAACACATGCAGGATTCGAAAGGGTTAATTTGTTTTCAGAAATAATTTCAAGCCATTCTTGCCAACGAACAACGACTTAGTATGAGCCAAAAGATGCGTGCGGATAAGCGGCTACCTTGTCAGCAGCGGCACCCCAAACGACACGGCTTAAGCAGTTGATACCCGCGGCGAAGGAGTTCACGGTGGCAAGGAAGAAGTCGTCTTGTATGAACTGCTGACCAAATGCCTGAAAGCCTGTATGGTAACGCGTTAGTTAAATGAAATCAAACCTTGAACAGGCCACTGGCCGTCTGTATCCAAACGCCGTTAAGCAGGAGGGTCAAAAAGAGAAGCGCAAACGCGCCCGAGTAGAAAATGTCGGAGTGATTTGTGCGAGCTGATGCTTCTGCGTCCTCCTCCGTCAAAGAGTCATCTTCACCGAGAAGCGATTCATTTTCTGCTGTCGTCGATTTGGCCTAAAGGATATCGCTGTCATCAGTTCACGCAGAGGTAGCGTACCGGATTTGCAATGAAGAATACAGCAACGAGTTGAAGAACGCCGAAGATCATCGCTAGTAGAAGGAACACTTTCGGCACTCTCTCAAGCAGCTCCTCCTGCGTGAAGAACCTATAATTGCGAGGCATAAGCGATTTCAGCGAAGACTGCTACGAACCCATCTGCGTTTACGTGGAGGTTGTCCGGGTTGATGAACTTCGTCTGGATGGGTGCAATAATAAAAGCGCCGGAACCGAAACCCGCGGTGATGAGGCCTCCAACGAGACCGATGCGATGCGGGAGCCACTAGAAACAATGACGCTTAGCTGGTTGTTAACCATCGGGATCATCGTATGACAGTTTGTCAGTCAACGTACCCGTTGGCACTGAATAAGTATGCAGTTGTACGCCATGCCCTGGCCGAAACTCGAGAAGAAGCCGAACGTAAGCAGCAGAAGGAAGAACGACTTCTGGATTGCGAAGTAGGAGAGCGCAATGAATCCGCTAAAATCAACAAATATCCCGGCGAGTGGAAGTAGGAACTCTATAGCGTTACAGACAATCTAACTTACGTGTAGAGAAGCGATCCGATGACTACGCCCATGCGTGCACCGACTTTGCGCTCCATGTAGCCGCCCGCTAGCATTGCGAAGGGAATACTTGCTGAAAAGATGCGTTGGGTAGAGCTAGCGCACACAAACGCAATAACTTACCCATCAAGCTCTGCAACCAGACCATCGCGCCGGCAGTCTGTTCGGGGTCGACTTTCCATCTCAGGTACGACACGAGGTATGGCAGAAGGTTTCCTGAATGGTTTCTTGTGCGATTGTCATGTCTTGAAGTGATTACCGAATGTATAGACGATGCCGTACGTGAACTGAATGGTGACGCCTGCGCCGATAACGAACCACGGACGCAGTCCTGGCGGTATCCGCTTTACCACTGTATCGTTCGTTTCCATTTGGTATGCCTAAAGAGAAGAAAAGTTGAGTTCACATCCGAGTGTCGGGACAGTCGCAGAGCTCGAACTGATGCCCCAAGGCGGAGTACAGACAGCTCTCGTTCGGCTCGCACGTTGGTCGATTGTACTGTCTTCGCGAGCCCTATATATCACACACAAATCGTAGGATAGGTACAAGACGACAGAAAGTAAATCGATGCGTCTCAGTTAATTCAGTAAACGACCGCAGTTAGACAGAAACGACTACCAGAAATGCCTGCAATTGCTACAGCAGTAATCTCATGCAAAACTGGCTGTAAGATGTCAAAATTTGGCAGACGTCATGTCGGGAACCTTATAAATATCCAATAAAGGACACATTGAGAAGAAGCGAGGTTCTTGCGCGGACGGCCGCGTGGCGACTCTCTCTCTCTCTCGTCGCTACACTGACGAGAGAAATGGTCGGTTAGCCGAGTGGAACCGGGATGCGTAAGAGACAGCCCATTGCTGCCCTTTCTGCCGGGTAGGGCAAACAGGAGCATGGAGTGCAAAAGAGCCAAGGCAAACGGCCTAGTGAGCTCGGATAATTAAACGGGAGCAATGAACAGCTCGGTTTCGGGCAGCGTAAAACGAGTAATTGCGTGCGCGCTGCCATTGGAAGCGATCTTCGGGCCACGGCGCTTTCCTGCAAGCCCATCGTCCATAAAACTTGTATGGCCAAGCGTAGTTGTCAGGCGTACGTTTTGTAATCAACGTCATTCAACAAGGGCTCTGTTCACTACTTGAACAGTCGGGCACAGTGCTGCCCAATAGTCGTCGATAGTGCGTCACCGTATTGGCACTCCCCATTCTGGTTACACTGACACTAGGCACCTAGCAGATGTCCTAGCGGGAGAAAATAAACCGGCTGGCACACCTCTGCTAACTTGTAAGTGGGCATGGAGTAACGAGCTAACCTCTTTATTGGGTTAAATGCACACCATTACAACAGAAAAAGAGTGCATGTGGGGTTTAATGTTTATGCGGCTTGACGTGCGACAGTGACTCGGCGACGACCTAGGCACGAAGGAAGACAATGGAGTAGAACCTAAAACGTAGGTAAACATGAGTAGAAACTATTAGTCCGTACTGCATGGCGATGACGGCAGCGACGATCGAACCGAGCTGACGATCTACGGCAGCTGCACTGCAGCGGCAGTTGCACTGTGTGTCATTCCACGACGCGGTCGTATTCGCGTGCGACGCGGTCGTGGTCGCGTGCGACGGAGCATCGGTGTCGACGGGTCCGGTAGCTTTCGGAGTGGTGGTCGCTGTGATGGGTTGTTCGCTTGGCACAGTTGGCACAGGGGTTTGGCTTTCGAGCCGGACGAAAGTGGTCATCTTCGCACTCTAAATCGTAACAGAGAATGGATGAAGGGCTAAAATTGTAACGGAGATTGGAGTCTGATAACATGAGCCTGGGTTACGTGAGCAGAGGCTTCTCACCCACTTGACGTAGAAACCGGGGTTTCCGCTAGGTGCGAAAGTTAAGTTGTAGATGCCATCGTCGGCGCGGCTATCGGTCTGCACAATGCATTTCTTGACAACGGCGACTTTGGTTTCGTCGTTCCACTGGAGCTCGACCGGAGCTGGATCTCCCTTGATCAACTGCAAATAATAGTACGAGACTTCAGTCCGCGTAAGTTGCTGGAAGCCTTCGGAGCCGCTCTTCTCGTCAACGGTCCAAGTTCGTAGGCCATTGCGCGTTTCCTCGACCACGAGGCGGAGTTGGCAGGTATTCCATCCATTGGTCAGCACGAGCCTAAGCAATAAACTGTTGAAGGAAATTGTGGTAGTGAAGTAACTTACCCGTCCTTGTCTTCATCACCCGTCACCCCCATCTCCATAGTGTAGTAGACGCTAGAATTATGACGCATCAAAACGGTGATCGGTTCCGCGCTGGGATCGAGTTTGTAATAGAAGCCGGGCTTGTAGGTGACGCCGGGATAGTAGTGCTTGACGTCCTCGGGATTGATATCGACGAATTTCTCTGCGGCACCGCATGAGCACAGGGAGACGAGCACGAAGATCGTCCACGAAGCGACGAAACAGGCCGATGTCGGTGTAGCGATTGCACGCGTTGCACGACGACAACATGGCGTCATGGCGAAGCGACGAAAGCTCGGGAACTGAGAACTGAAGGTGAGACAAGCTTGAAAGGTGACGTAATGACTTATGCAGTATTTAGCCGCACGTTTATACAGGTCGCCTACACCAAAGATATATGCAAATTCTCCGTGAATTTACTTGTTTACACTGCGAAAGGCGATTGAGAATGGGCCATAACGGTAGCGCGCGCGTTACAGCAAACTAGAAGAGGGGCCGCCTACGGCGGCCTGTTTATGTTTAAGATTACATGATCATCACAACAATCTTCTGAGCCTTCTCACTGCTCTGAGTTTAGGTCTGAGTCGTGTTGCTTGAATATGTTTGAGTTATGTGCCTAGTTGTCATGCTTCAAGCTCTGAGTTTTATCGTTTTAGGATAAGCCTGAGACGTCGTGCTTCTAGGTCCGAGTTTAGAAATGAGTCGTGTTGATTTAAGCTTCTAAGTTCTAGGGCCCTCGTTTCAAGCTCTTGTTGAAGTTTGAGACGTCGTGTTTCACGCTTTGAGTTGAGATCTGAGTCGTCTTGCTTCAAGCTTTGGGTTAAGGTCTGAGATGTCGTGCTTTAAGCTCTGAGTAAAGGTCTCAGACATCCTGACTGAGCCTTTGAATTAAGGTCTAAGACTTCGTGCTTAATGGTATGATCTGAAGTCTCTTACGTCGTGCTTCAGCGGCTGAGTTAAGGTCTGAGACTCTTCGTTCAAGCTCTTGTTGAAGTCTGAGACGTCGTGCTTCAAGCACCGGGTTCAGAACTGAACGGCCATGATTCAAGTTTCTGTGGTCTGATTCGTCTTGCTTCAAGTTCCGAGTTGGCAACTGAATAGTCTGCGTCATGCAATGTCAGTTGACATCATGCCTCATGCTGTGAGTTAAAGTTTGAGTCTCTTCGTTCAAGCTCTTGATGAAGTCTGAAACGTCGTGCTTCGAGCTCCGAGTTTAGAAATGAGTCGTGTTGATTTAAGCTTCTGAGTTCTAGTGCCCTCGTTTCAAGCTCTTGCTGAAGTTTGAGACGTCGTGTTTCACGCTTTGAGTTGAGATCTGAGTCGTCTTGCTTCAAGCTCTTGTTGAAGTCTGAGGATGTCTGCTCCAAGCTGTAAGGTCTGCGTCAATTTGATTGTGTCTTGCTTGGGTTGATAGTGTTTGAATGCTTACTGCGTGCAGATTAAGCCCTGCAGTGCGGCGTATGGTTTGGTTGTTTGATTGTGGGATACTTCCGTGCAGGTGAAGCGAGAAGATCATGAGACAGGGGTGTCATTTCGCGTGACTTGAGGTGCTGAAGAGTGCTGCTGGAAGTTCTGCGTAGTCCGGATTGAAGCCCTGCGTAGTTCCGCTCGAGGTCCTGAGTAGTTCTGCTTGAGGCTCTTCGGAGTGCTGCTTGAAGCTCTGCGTAGTCCTGCTGGAAGATCTGAGGGATCTTGTTGGTTATAGGGGGGGGGG
>JNEY01000009.1:327527-347256 GCA_020875895.1 Aphelenchus avenae
CCCCGATCCCGATCCCGATATTGTCGGGATCGGGTTTTAGATCGGGTGGGGTCGGATCGGGACCGGGGATCGGCTCAGGTGTGGGGTAGGATCGGCACCCGTTCCCGATCCCGATTTTTTAGTATGATTCCGCCAAAATCAACAAATAATTCTCTATCCCGTGGCAAAAATTACCAAATTTTTAACTAAAATTTCTGAAAATTCCCGTTTGTCCGATCTGTGATTACCATTAACCAGTGCACATCAATAAATGGTCGTTGATACGGCTATTATTAAGCAAATTTTGTTGTTAAGGACTACTTTTTTACTAATTTTTGGTATCCAATGTCGGGGATCGGGATCGGTACCGATCTTTTATCGGGATCGGGTTTCGGATCGGGAGGTGTCGGATCGGGATCGGGGATCGGCTCGGGAGGGGTCGGATCGGGATCGGGGATCGGCTCGGGTGTCTCATACCGAACACTACTTGGGTTCATGTGGTGCATGTCTTTGTAGAGGCGTATTCGTTCTCGCCCGGGTGCACGCCCGATTTAGAACCCTTTTGGTTCTTGGTAATCGGCGCCTCCCGTGGACGCATTCAATAATCGGAACTTACCGATTAAGAGTTCTGTACGAGAAAGTAATTCCAGCTTTTATCTTTAGTAGTTTACAGACTGCCTTATGGCTCCTTTGGTCTGCAGAAGTTGATAACGACCACTTGAACGAACCTTATAATTAATCGAATGACAACGTCAGGCCCTTGAAACATCCTGAATCACCGTTAACATTACAGATTGCGTGGCCTACCACATCGAAATCCTACTCGCATGAATTTAGGCGGATCACGCAAAGATATCGGATGTGTCAACGGGGAAAATAGGGTCCCGTGTAATATTTCCGCTATCAATTTACCCTCTTCCTCCTGCGTTGACAGAATAAAACCCACACGAGTACTTTATTTAGGTTAAGGTCTTTATATCAAACGATTCTCGCTCTGATAAGTCGTCGACCGAGGCCGCACGACTCCGTAACGTCCATCCCGCGATAGAATGTTGCTCGGCCGTCTCAGAACCGTTGGTCCGGGTATATAGCCACGTCGCGCAGATTCCGCACTAACATCCCAGATGGATTGCCGGCGGTTCATCGACAGTTCCGCAGGCGAAATGATTCTCGCATGGCTCGGCCTCGGACCAAGTAAGGAACCAGGCTGGGCTTGGACGGATATCCTACGGCGCACGGGAATTTCCAGGTGCTTCTTCGGAATCGTTGAAGCGCGACGAACGATTGCACTTTGCCGAGGGCGAGTTGAACGAAGCGCAGACCTGTCGTCTGCGCTTTCTGACGTTGCAGGCAGTGGAGTAATGATGGAGATAGGACAGGTCGACAAGCGGCGAGCGTCCCGGGGAGACGGTGTCGGTGACTTCGAGCGATTCTGGGGAGCGAAGAACACGTTTTTGCCACGTTCTGACGGCGTGGCCGGAGCGGTCGACGGTGTCAAAGGCTTCGATATTCCAGGTGCTTTAGTCAGCAAAGGAGGCAGGGTAGACTGGCGTCTATTCAGTGGGCTTCTGTCGGACACATAGACGCTTCCAATGGTTGACGTCCTTCTCCTGCCGAACGGCCCAGTCTTGCCGTACCGCTTGAAAGACTCTCGCTGCTTTCTGGCCCGTTCCGATTGCATGGACAGCGCTCGCAGGATTTCCTTCTGTCGCTCTTCTCCCTCCGTTTCGCTACCAGTATCGGCGGCTGCGAGCATGGGCTCTTGAAGACGCATGCTCTGTCGACGTTCTTTCTCCTCTTCGATTTGTGACTTGACGAACTGCCGCTGACGTTCCGTGTTCATCGCGCCGTATACGGACTTGAACAAGTAGATGAAGATTTCAAGCAGAGTGACGCAGCTCATACCGAGGAACAGACCCATGCTACCAGCGATGTTACCTGAACAAAAGGACCGTAGCGTTTGCTCCATGAAGACAGGGTAAAGTAACGAATTTGCTGCAATAAGATCGACTTACTGAGTAAGTCCGCGGTCTCCATTTGCTTCTGCTGCTCGTGATGTTCGTAGGATATCTCGCGCATGAAGATCGACACGCTAATGTGATTATTTCTGGAGTCAAGTGATTGGCTACGCTACACTCATTCGCTCATACTGGATGTATTCAGGAGTAGACAGGAAGCGATCCAATTCAATCTCGTGTTGAGTGGAATGAACCAGATGCGTGTACGACGTTTGCAGGTTGTATTCCACTTTCTTGCATTCCACACGGCACAAGCACGGTTGCCAGGTGGTCGGATCTGAAAACATGTTAGTGTTGTACCAGCCAGATGTTGGACGCTACCGCACAAACATTACCTTGCTGAAAGCGCTTCCTGCAGCGCAAGAGTTGGTACGGTGTACACACAATCAGACTGTCGTTGAGACGCTTCGATAGAGGCGCGCACCCGCACGTGCGCATCCACATGTTCAAGGCGCAGTTCGCCTCACAGTGGCTCGCAGAATACTAGATTCCTGCGCTCTTGCATTACGAGATGTGCACTCATACCTCTTGGGGTATAAGCCGGCGGCCATGTACCTCCTCGTCCCAGTGTGGCTCGCAAGTACCCCAGTTGGTCTTCGGTAAGAGGGACACCTGAAGTTCGGTATGTACAGGCCGAAACATTTTGGTATGCTGACGTTCTTAACGTCCATTCCAGCGTAAAGCTTGGTGCCCGGAGGCACGCTGATCCCATTTGACCGGAGCAAGGGGTAGGACGTCGCGTCGTGAACAAAAATCTGCAATGCCAGAAACTGTTGGCATCAGTGCTCGCTCGACATACCCGAATGCCGTAGTCGCCGAACACAGCGGGCAAGTGCTCTAAATTCGCTGTTGGTAAGTTTTCATTTCTGCCCATGACTGACTTGGCCGCTCGAAGTTTTTCGTATCGACTGCAAATTCCAGGCCGTGATGAGATCCCGAGAACCACTGACGGCGTTTAGCGATAGCGTTGGGGAATCGAATGCATCGACCGACGTCAGTCAGAACCGGCTCCGTCAGCGAGCAACAGTCGGTAATCTGTTCTCCGGACCACCAGCAGCCTTGAATCATGTCGGTGCAATCGTACCTACAGGAATCGAAAGCGAGTCTTTCCTGAACCTTGCGGTGCGCATACCCCGTAGCGTCGAAGAACTCCACGAAGTCGAAGAGCCGACTGTTGTTTCGCAAAAATTCTTCTACGTATTGTTCGAAGGCAGCATGTCCTCGGCTGATTGTGGCATGGTCACTGGTAGGCATGTGATCGTTGTACGCACTAAGTCATTCTACTTAGTAATACTACTGCTACTACACAGGCCAGCAAGCGGGCCTAAAATTTCCCCATTAGGCGCGGCTTACCAGCAGTTTATGTGTCTGCAAAATCTGTTAAGGCCCTTCTTACGTTCTCTGAAGGACATCATAAATTATTTGGACTTCTCTCAAGTGACGCTGGACATCACAAACAGGTCAGTTGATGAGCAGGTGGCGGTTTTGGCCGAAGATGCTCAAACTGGCTACATCTCGCAGATTTTCAAAAAGTTAGCCGATGCCGAACCGGGCATTTTAAGCTCGCTTGCCGCCCTGATACTACTCGGTATTTGTACCTAAGTACGTAGGTCAGCACTTCCTCGGTCATGTTCCATCCTAAAACAGTATTGTTTGCCCATCGAACAACGGTATATGCTTACCACTAGCTTTGGATTTCATTACTGGGTTGTTGTTGCACACTGTCACATCCGGGAAGAGGATGCCTTCGTCCGATACGATCACGTTCACCTGCGTCAAGGTAGGCTTTTGATGGTAGCTCCAAAGCAAAATCCCGCTCTAAACTGGCCAGTGAGTCATAGTACCGTGCAGATGCACGAAGAGCATTCGGATGCGTTCAAATAAAGCTTACTGGCATACATGGATCATGAATAGCGACAAGCAAGAGACCACCACCACGCACCAGAAGATCCTCGAGGTCCAGTTCTGGGAGTTATAGATGCGCACAAGCCCGTGGTAGGTGGTGAGGCCCGCGAAGACTTCCGTTTCGTGTTCGTAGAGGTGCAGGTAGACGCGCTCTTTGCGAGCTAAGGATTCAACGCCCTCCGACGAGGCTGACGAGACATCTGAGAGAACGTCGTCGGTGTCGTCCGTCATGATACCGAGGGTATCGCTCGCAATGGGTAATGGGTACTCGTTTAAGCACAGAAGAATATAACTGGATGCTTTTTTGTTATCGGTAGTGATGCTTAAACGAACATAGAATCGATTTTAATGATTAGCGTCGGTGGTGCGTTATCAGTAGCTGATTCGAGCAAAACTCCCGAGGTGACATAACAATACTAGTTGCATGTATGTTTGTCTCAAGCAATGAATGCGTTTTTACTGAAACCCTTTATGCCGTCGGCAGTAGCCGTCACATACACAAGCTCAGTGCAAGGCACGCGCACTGACAGACAAAGAATTTGAAGTGTCATGATCATGCGGGCGCCAAACGCATCTCACGCAGCGCAAATATCCCCGGACTCAAACGTTCTGCATTTCCAGCGAGGTCGGGGATAAACATAGCTTATTCGCGCTAACCATGGTGCACTGTTCATGAAAAACATATTACTTTCTGTCTAAAAAGGTGATTTCGAGCTTTGAAACCTCCAGGATATTCAGCGATTTCTTAATGTCTTGCTTTGAGTCTGTTTGAATGGACTCTTTGCCCTGTGCCACTAGACCGAGTTAGCTCAACTGCTTAAATTACTTATTAGCAATCTTCCGCCGGGCAAAGCTACGCCCTACACCTGGACCGGAGGAAGCAGATAAAGCTGAGCATAAGCTTGCGCAGGTCGGAATTCGTGAGCTAGACAGCCAAGAAAAAGTGCTTCGCCGAAGACCGTTTATACGAGTAAGAAATATGAAACGATCCAGTATGGCACTAGACAGATATCTTAGTTAGTGGTAATCCGCGCGGATTATGGGAGAACGGCATCCGAGATAATGATGTCCTCGTTGACGAAAGCGTAGCTGGTGCCGGCCCGAAGCTTCAAGCAGTGTGCAGTGACGCGCTTGTACTTCTCAAAACCGAGGTTACGGCGTTCGAGCAGCTTGTTCAGTGTAATCGCCCTGTAGATTTCGGCACCCATGTGGTGGATAAGCGTTGCGCTCAGATGATCTAGCAGTTCGTCGAGAACCTTCGTGGATTCGTCGAAGTCGCCAAGCGCTCGATAGGTATCGCATAACATCGAAAGGGGCTCGACCATTTGCAAGCGAAGAGTCTTGCGATTCTTGAACGTTTGACGAAGCTAAAAAGCTTTCCATTGACCTTCGTAAATTCCCGTTTAGATGTTCTTGCAGAAACACCATTTTCAATACCTTATTCACGAGAGTCTCCAACGTTTCCAGAACCGTATCGGGACTGATGTGAAGAAGAAGTTTCCAGTTGCAGCCATCAAGACGCTTTATGAGATCCTCGCGCCTCTCGTAGAGCGGGTCTGCTCGGTCGAGGACGCAGAGCTCGCAGTGGCACTGGAAGCCGAAGGCGGCCAACTTTTCGACTCGTGCCTTGTAGGGCAGTTGCACGTCGACGTAGCTGATGCAAATCTCCTCGCCCTTCCTGCGGTCTTCGATAGCGTGCACCACCATTATGTCGCCGTAGAATGCATGGTGGGCGTGGGCTAAACAACTAATGATTCGTGAGTTTTTCGAGTTCAGATGCATACGTAGGCAAGAGTGGTTGAAGAACGATGGTGTAGTGAAGAGAGCGCTCGGTCTTTCTTCGTGCACTGCGAAGCGCTTCACTCCCTTCTTAGAACTGTCGTTCTCGGATTGCACTAGTACGAAGCTGTTGAAACTGCAGATCTGCTCGATACGCGCCACATCGATGACGCCTATGCAAGGCAAATTGGGACTTAAGCACAGCTTCCGCTTACCCTCGGGAATAACCACGTCGCGAGGCAGTGCACCGGCGTAGAGGGCGTAGACGTCGTTGGCTCGATGCGGATTGCGCTGCAGCTCCTGGATCACACGCATTTTGTTGGAGAAGAACGTAGTCGTCTCAGCTCTCTTTGTGATCGAATTCGCTGCGAGCACGAAACTCTTGCACTCGTCGAGATACGTGCAGGCGAATGCCTTCGAGACCACGAGCAGCGTTCCCTTGGCAATGTCCTTCGAAGCGACAATGCCCTTGCCTAAAGATGTATCGTAGAGATTCATTGTAGATAAATGCTAACCTTTGCCTGGAATGTCCACCACCTCGATTGGACCGACGTAATCCGCCACATCCAGCCGACGCTTCCGCTCCTTGTACGTCTCCCGATAGAGACGATCGATGTTGAATTTGCCCGTCTTCGATTCCTGTTGACGGGTCATAGCCTTCTGCAACTCGTCGCCCTTGCATTCGTTCTGATGGAAGTTTTTCTGGAGCGCGCGAAAGTGATCTACCGCTTTGTCCCACTCGCGCATTCGGTAAGCAGATTTGCCGAGTCTAAAAACATGTATTACACTTACTTCGGCAGGGTGGCTACCTACCGATACAAGGCTCTTGAGCAGTTTCCTCCTGAGTCAAGGACGATCTTTGCTGCCTGGTACGCTTCATAGTTGCGGTCGAGGCCGATCAGCGCAGATGACTTGTTCAGAAGAACGCTAGCGTTGTTGGGGCTAAGGCGCAAAGCCCGATCGTAGTACTCCAGCGCGCCCTTGTAGTCCTTCTTGGCGACGCGTGCATTGCCTTCGTGGAAGAGCTGCGCTGCTGAGAGCGCTACTGCCTTGTACCACTTGAGCGCACCCACGACAGCTAGAAGATCGCGGTCGGACTCGTCAACGAAGAGGACGTCCGAAGGAGAATCAACGCGAAGAGTGACGTCGTGCTGCGTAGATCCGAACTTGAGGTAAGGTTCCTAAAGGTAGCTGCTCAGTACGAACCCTGAACAATATGAACAAAGCGAATATGTTAGACCAACACGACTACCAACCTTGATGATCAAGATTGTACCTTCCGGAAGCCAATTGGTCGAAAGAACGTTCGTCTCGGAACTTCCCGGAGGTTCGTTCCAATCGATCTGGAAGTTGTAGAGCTCGAGTTCTTCCACGTCGCCTTCGAGATCTTCAACGACCACGTAGCTTGCAAGTCGGACAGGCGTAATCACACGGCAGACGAGTGCAGAACCACGGTGAACCATCGGCACTTGCAATTCCCGGAGAGTGATGGGTCGCAACTCGTCAAGGGCCTTGAGGCAACAAGGGCTGTCACCTAGTAGAACTTGGACGTAAGCATGCAAATGTGCCTACTTACCTGTGACGAATGCGCGATTCACCCGATTGTCAGTATCGCTTCTTTTCGTGTCGTCCGTTTCGCAGAGCCTGGCGAGATATTGGCGGAACAATGCCGGCAGACGATTGCGGTTGCGGCTTGGACGCGGCATCGGAGAACTGTTGTTGCGCTCCGCGGCTTCGCTTGCTTTTTCCAGCTCTAGTTTAAGCACTTTGTCTTGATCGGCTTTGGAAATCCGCGGAAGGTCCCTCATGGTTCTGCTAAACTTAACAGTCTTCAAGAATAATTCACATAGACTAAGCAAATGTTGTTGGCAAGCATTGGGGAATTGATTAGTGACTTGGAAAGTTAGCAGCGTTTGCAAGAATCGCTCGGAATTAATGCGAGCCGCACTGACGAGCCTTATTTGTTCCCCGGTCACTGCCGGTTCGAACAGGGTGCCTTTCGCACGGGCGTTGCAAGAGAACGCGCCCTTACCGTTTGCCTAACCAACTGGCACAAACGTCGCATTTCGAAACAACACCTTTGTTCGCATAGGGAAGTCATAAATGCAAGTAATGTTGAGCAGGGAACTCATCACTGAATATTTGGCAGAATAAGTATGTGGAAGTCATCCGTTAAGGCATTAAAAATTTTCAAGATAGCGACGATACGTAATCGATACCATCCGTAGTCAGCTCACATGTTTTCAAAGGCTGTCCCTAGCCCAACAAAGAACTTCATCCTAGGTAGCGGCTAGGATCTTATAAAACAACATTTTACGGAATGATTGACTGCCTTTGTTCTTTTTGCAGCCAACTCACAACGCCGAAAACAGTCAAGTGAGTGGACGAATGAGGTTAGTGGCAGTGTAGCCGCATCCGGGTGCTGCACTATATGGTTAGCGTTCTCCTTTCGTGCACAGTTGCGAGAAGCGCACCATCGTCGCACACGGACACAGTTAACTAAGACAAGTATGCCTTGTTGAATGCCTTGACAAGTGGACTACCTCTTTAGATTCGCGTGATCCTCTCGACGTACTGTATGTGGACTTCAAACGGGCTTTCGACTCGGTTCCAATCCCTCGCTTGATGATGAAAATCGCTGCCTCAAATGTTACGGATAAGGCACTGTGTTGGCTTGAGTCTTTCCTCGCTTCTCGCACTTTCGCTGTAAAGGTTGAACAAACTGTGTCATCTAAACTCCCTTGCGTTAGCGGAATCCCTGCCGGAACCTGCATTGGCCCTCTTCTCTTCATATTCTACGTCGCTGATCTGCCCTTTGAATGCGATACAAGCAATGTTAGTTTGTACTCTTTGCTGATGACCTTAAAGCTTCCGCTGCAAACCCTGACTCTGTCCCGAGACCACTGCAGTGTTTCCTCGATCGCCTTACCAATTACTGCGGGGCCAACGGGCTTGACCTAGCAGTAAACAAGTGCTTTGTTCTCCATATCGGGCATTCCAATCCCCAGCTGGAATATACTTGCAATTCTATCCGGTTACTGTCAGCCGTCGAGCCTGTACGAGATCTCGGAGTTCACATTACAAGTGATTTAAAATTCAAGGAACACATAAAACGGGTTGTTAGCTCCGCGTCTCGAAGGCTTTTCTGTCTGCTCAAGGCAGTTCGTTCCCGTAATCCGGACCTCCTTGCCAAGTTGTTCAATGTCTATGTCCGGCCCATTCTGGAATACTGTTCTCCAGTGTTTAACCCTACTTCAGCGATTCTCACTTTGGAGCTTGAAAAAGTTCAACGTCGTGCATCCAAGCTTATCCTAGCTCGTACGTCGCCTACTCTGCGTGACCTTCCTTTCACTGAGCGCTACAAGTTATTAGGAATGCACACACTTGAATACAGAAGGCTTGTATCCGATCTTATCCTGTTTCACAAGCACTCAGTTGGCAAAGCTAAGATCATGACCAATTCCGTTGAATACTACCGGTCAGTCAGAGGCAATAAACTTAAGCTGCGGTGTCCTAGGGTGCGTACTCAAGTGCGTTCGTCTTCCTTCTTCGTTCGGGTTGTCAAAGTTTACTCTAAATTGCCGGATAATATTGTCACCATTAATTCTGTTTCAGGTTTCAGACAGGCTCTTCTTTCCACCGACCTTAGCCGTTACACCACTTTTCACGTCAAATGAGTTTTCCTTGCCTAGTGTTCGTTCCTTGACGTTTTATTTCGCATTCCTTGTCACGTGTTCTACACGTATTTCAATAAATAAATAAAGTAGGTGCATAGTTTCTTCTTTTATTGTGCTCCACTTTAAGTGGTAAATCGCAACCTACTATCTACAGCATATGATTCTACTTCACAGGTATACATGGCCCTCCTCGTCCTCGACGTCCATGGATTGCACAACCTGCTTCGGCTTTTTGTTCTCCGATGCATCCGACCCGTCACCGATTAGCAGATGTCTTCCGCCGGAAACGTCTTTGCTGAAAGAGGAAAACGTCTGCTGTCCAATTGACAAGAAATTGGATCCCATGTCAAATTCGGTCAGGACAATCGAGAGTGGCGCTGTTGCGCGGCATACTTAAGAGGGCAACTAAATGAATGCCTCTAGACAAGAGCAGAGACCCTTTCGTAGGAGGGCACGTAAAAAGACTCATAGAGCAGAATAAAAAGGGCAATAAGCCATTTGATACGTCTTGGTCTTAACTATGTTACGTCTGAGCGAGTGACGCCTAATGGGCACTCAATCTGTGCCCGTGGTAATGCGACGCCGCCGCCACTTACCCATGAAGGAATCTCAGCGGCTTGTAGGCATAAACGTGGTCGAAGGCTTCAACGAAGGCATTCCGAATCTTCGAGTTCATACTACAGAACAAGGCAAATATAAGGCAGGATGTGAGGAGGGTCAGCATCTCGAAGAGATCCCCAAGACTCTGCCGCACGTCAACTCCAACGTCCATTATGGCTTGCAGAACAGCGAGAACGCCCTGCGGCAGTTCGACGATCACGAAGACGACCATGACAACCTGAAAGATCTTAATTTATCGCGATGAAAATAGCATAACGCGTGAAGTTCTGCCTTCATGATTTTAATTTTGTCAATAACCGTTCTTTACATGGGCTCATTCACACCACGCTTATTTATTCCCTTCGAACCATTCAAGCTAATTAGCAGAGCATCCCTTTATACTCGGATGGACTTGGATCTTAGGGTTCATGCGTGCAAGCGCCACCGGCATCTGCCGCAACTGAACCCTAGAGGACCTGCAATTTACCAAGCTACGATTGCGCAAAAGGCATTTCCATATGCCAAGTGGGCAGCGTGACTGTGTTTACCAACACGCTAAGAGACCAAGTAACCTTCCTCTGCTACTACTTAGTTACCCATTTTCAGTCTTAGGAACGCTTTTATACATGTACAGCTAATGCGGTCTAAAGAAAACATTTGGTCTGGCATAAAATCTTTCTAGACCATGTTTAGACGCCCTGTATTGGTCCCAAACACCGTAATTTGATGCGTAGAATCCAAAAGTCAGATCAGTGCGGCTCCAGTGCTACAGCTACAGTGCGAGTTGGTTTCAGTACTCTGCGCAAAGACGACATTTTTGCAAATGCCAAAGCGCCTGGTCACTTACCAGAATGATTTTCGTCGTCCGGTGGTATTGGCGGTCGCGCTCGACGTTCTGGAACCTCGCAGAAAGGTCCCGGATCCTTTTCAGACACCGCAGAATGAGCACTGTCATGATGGAGAGGATCGTACAGGGAATAAGTTTGCAAATGCTCCCGAAGAGCCAAAAGTTGATCTGCTGCAGCGCATGGATGTGCGATAGTGCGAGTTGGTACGCTGTCTCGTCGGCCACCTCGGGGAAGCGGTCAGTGCATCGCTCGTTCGGAGTGGCCTCCCGGATCTCGGCATGGAAGTAGAGCGGGCCGCATATGACGATCACGGAACCGTAGATGAGCAGAAGTGTCTTTGCGCATTTCTGCAAGCATGGTATAAGGATACGTCTTGAGAGCCCCATATTCTGTCCTTCGGTGTGACAAAGTTATGATCTAAACTTTGGTGGCACTTTAAGACGACTTTTGGGTGCCTGCCCATTCGTGTGCCCAGATAATCCAGGCATATACGATTGCCCTAGGCCCACACATATTCAGAAAACTTATCCCGGCTTCCCTAAATTCCGAGAAAGCCGTCTTAGAAACGTGGATAGCCCGAGCAGCCGGTAGTCAACGTCTATTATGTATTAGTGCGTAGACGAAAAAGACGCTAAGCTCTTTTGTCTTGCCAATTGGCTCGAATGAGCCAAGAGAACGGACCGTACGTTCAGCACGGTGTGCGCACTGGTTGAATAATTCCACCACTTCCCGTAAAGAAACGTGCCCGCCACACCTGAGGGCCCACTGCGAGACTAAAGGTCAGTGGGATCGCCTTGCGTACCTCTCCTGCCTATGCTCTTTTTTCTCCCGAGGTAACGCAGGAATTGGTTATTACCAACTTGCGTTGGAAATGAACGCGTATCATACCTGGTAGGTGAACCACGGCAGACTGGAGTTGACCTGTGCCAACTGGCGCAGGCTCAAGTAGCGAATGATGGACAGCGCGACGACGTGGAACACTCCGCACATATGTACAAACACTAAATATGGGTACTTACGGATGATCCGGAAGAGGTACCGTCGTACCTGAGAGATTCACTGAGATCAACAGCGTCGCGGTCCATCCGAATGACCATAGCCTAGGGATGCACACTTCTTCGCTGCCGTACTTGAACGACGTGCTGTAGAGGAAGTTCACGCAGAGCACCAACTGCGTCCTAAACATGCCGCTTAGTAACAGCTCGTCCATTTTGCCTGTATCATCACGCATTGTTTTAGTTGTCATTACTCTCACTCAAGCTCACTTCTCAAGCTTCGTCGTTTTAAACGCTTTGTTGCCCCTTGTTGCCTAGATCTCAGACATCGATATGCACGTCACGAATTGATGCGCCCATTTGGCCAGGATTTCAACGCATCGTGCCCATCTCATCTCATTGCACGCCGATGCCGGATGTCATTTCCGTCTTCTCAGGAACCAAACATTTTATGCAAAGCTCTTAGACGAGCATTAGTCGGATTGTGACGGATAAAAAAACTAGCCGGCGGGTAAACAATGCCACTAGGCCAAAAGCGGATGAATTTACGTAAGCCGGCGGACCTGGGAGATTGACAGACGAGACCGGAAAGCGTAAACAACGGAACCTACTTCGACATTAATCGCATGCTAACAACGCACACACAAAAAAGAACACACCAAATTCAGTGCGATGATAGGCAGATGAAAGCCTAAGACGGAACAATGTGGAAACGTACGCAGACATGCTGATCAGCAGGAGGTTTGTCGGGTTCAGCTGCTTCCAGAGGATCGCACTGGACAGCAAATGACCCACTGCGCCTGCGGTGCATAGCACCAGCACCAGCGGGGTATGGACCGCCGTGTAGAGCTCCCCTATCGTCGAATCCATCACGGCCGTCGCGCACTGAACATGCTCTCGATCATTGCCTGAACACAGAATTTTTGTATTCCGGAGTACTGGCCTCCTTTAAGATCGTGAACGCGCACACGGTATTTAGCATCCGGCACGTGCCGAACCGGTGTGATTAAATGCACCATGGGAAAGAAGAAGTCCCCGTACTGAGGACAAGGAACGAGGAAGCAGCACAAGGAGCATCTTCCGCCGGATGAACCCTTAAAGGGCATGTGGAACCGCCTCCGCATAGTGTTTTAGGGCGAGTACCTCCATACGGGAACCTTTAATAGGAACGATCAGGCTGATGATTTAAAACAGTGGCGAAAGAAAAGGTACCTTGCGGCACAATCAATGCCCGTACTTGGCCGAAGCAATGCCTTTTGGGGTAAAATCGTGCTAACCACAAGAAAGGACAGCATTGCACTACACACTTAAGTGAGCCATTGTTCTACACACTGAACCAACAATACACGCGACCCATACACGGAAGTAGCCGGGTGGACAAAAAGCAGGCACGGCACACCTATAAATAGCGGAACCACAACATGGCAGATGATGACATTTGTGTGGCAATTATAGCCGTTAATCAGTGGGGATAACTTCCTAAAAAGGTACGCTCATGGGAGCCAGTGTGGGGGTGGGACGCAATAATTAGCACTGCCGTCACCCTTGGTCGTAATTGTTGGCCAAAACTGTGGTCATGTTTCTTCCAAAGTTAACTGCGCTCGGTAGGGATGCGCGAGATCTTTTCGACTCGACAAAACGCAACATCCGACAATAAGTCGAAGTCCAGAAAACGGAGAAACCTGCCGCATGAATCACAAATTTCGCACGGGGTTAACGGGAAGAGCACCCTTCGAACGTCATTAAAGTTTTCTACCGACTAACTCTAAGGCTTCTGAGGCCTTTTGTAGGCGACTCCGAAGGACGTTTCGGGCGTGGATGCGTGCAGAAGCCTTAGGTGAGTTCATTCGAATGAACCCTTTAAGTGCACATAGCACA
Source organism: Aphelenchus avenae (assembly GCA_020875895.1). Classification (NCBI taxonomy): domain Eukaryota; kingdom Metazoa; phylum Nematoda; class Chromadorea; order Rhabditida; family Aphelenchidae; genus Aphelenchus; species Aphelenchus avenae. The sequence goes on from JNEY01000009.1 coordinate 341,207, forward strand.
CCTACGAATGCTATTTTCGTTTTGATCTGTCAGAAGGGATTAATATAGTAGTCGGGGAGATAAATATAGGTTTCAGAGGGCGGGCTAGAAGGACAATGCGGTCTGGCACTGCGGAATCCCTAGCCTTTTAGTGCTAATGTATGTACGTAGAGGGCATGCATCCTACAAGGCCAACTGTGGTTCTTTTGGCAACCCGAACCGCCCAAGAGGACCAAAACGCGCTGAAGCGTGCATGACAAAGTTAAGAAGTGTACTTTGGAAACACACAAAATCAAAGCCTAAATAATTACCAACAACGAGGATGGTGCCCTCGCTTGAGGCGCTAGTGCATCAATAAGCTGTTGGTTGATATTAGTGGGAAGTGAGCCCATTTCCCCACCACCAGATGTTACTGCGCCAGAAGATTACCGCACAGTGGTGTCACCCGGACCCAAACGAAGCGCATGCAGGAATGAATACATAATGCGCATGCGATTCGAGTCGCCTCTGGTATTCTTAGTTCCCATTAGTGGGCGTCGTCATTGCCGGGAGTATCACGCATCACACGTGCGCCGTTCTGAGTAAGCGCGTACCATAATCATGTAAAAACAAATAAATTACTTGCTCGTGTTTTCGGGATAAGTGCCGTGAGCGGCTTAGCATCAAAAACAGGAAGGCTTTCCGGATTGTTTGACCGAAACGGAGATAAAAGTACGCCGACGAAGGCGAGGACCCGGGCGTTTTTGAAAATCTGCGTCGCTGCGGCCCTCTGGGACCACTTTGGGTCTCGTTAGGGCCACGTGCGACGTCGGATCGTAGACGTTGGGATGCCCGCATACGTCCAAAGAGCGTGGGATGCGCTGGAAGATACCCGAAGCTGACTGACTATATAGGCGTACTAGAGGCATCGTTGGTATGCACCGACTAGAACTGGACGATGATCTTGATCCACACAATAAGTCCGAAGCTGAACGAGCGAAGCCTTGCCAGATTGGAGTTCTGGAAAAGAAAGCGATGTGGAACCCTGACGGTAGTCCCAAAATGTTGAAGCAATGTACTGTAACAATGGTGAAACATTTAAATGCCCGACTCCTGCGATTACGCGGATTTCAAGAAACCTCAGGGCGTTTAGCAAATATTTTTGCAAGTTTGCGAAAACATCGCAACGCTTGGCAACAAACTCATGTGCCTCAGGCATTTGCCAAAACATCGTGACTATCAGTGCTAATGCCCACAGGCGACGACATGAATGAACCCGCCGCTGAGTGGGATGAAACCACGGATTCTTTAATTGCCGGGAATGCGGTAATAGGTAGATCACGTCGATGCTCCAAAACGCTTTAGTGGTATTCACGCTTGTTGTCGAGTCGCGCAGAAAGGGCGGTGGGTTCAAGGCGTGAACGGTCTCGTGATGGCTTGAAAGGAGCCAAACGAGCATATGTATAGTCACAAGTCAATTAGGTTTAAGACGTCGTCGCAAGCACAGAGCATGCGCGCCGGAGGTAGGTTGCAATTAGGTCCGAGTGCACATGGAAGTTTGTTTGGCACGTCTGGGCACGACGGCGGAACAAAGAGCTCAGTTGCAATTTCGAATATTAAACGCGTACTTTGAGGTGTGGCTTTCGGGGAAAACGAAACCGTTGCGAAGCTTATTAATTTATGATGGTAAAAGGGCTATATAGGGCTATCAGAGGGACACAAAACAAGAGCACGAAGGAGCACAGATCGTGCCATCGGAATGTACGGTCAAATTTCTGTGTATTCTAAGCACCTTCGTAAAGCAAAACTCTCCAGTAAATAACGAATCCTTCTCGGACTGAATAGAAAGGAAGAGCAGTAAACAACCAAAACATACGCGACCACTCCTGTACGACGGGCGTTAGTAACACCCACAAGCATAATACGTCTATGGAAGGCTAGTGCATTTTCTAGAGCTTACTAAGCTATAGAATCACGCTCAGACGGCTGATAAGTTATTCTACCGAAAACACGTCACTGACGGGTGGTCGACTACCCCGCTCAAGGCCAGGTGTTTCGCATAAAACACAAGAACCATCACATCGTACCGTCTTATGGGCCCCCTCCTACCTAAGCACTCTCTTGACACCGACTGATGTTTGCTGGTGGCTACGGCGTGGCAGGTAGACAACGCCGGCGGACGTACGCCCGGCAGGCATATTGCATGAATAAATGAATCAGTGCCATTCCGGAGTCGGCGTGGCGTGCGTTGCTGAGAACGCTAGCCGAGGATTGGATTTCAACCCGGAATGCATGAACAAAAGGACGCCACACGTCGGGACGTCGTCGTCAGAAACAAACACGGCGTCGTCATGATGAGGGCTGGTGCCGCCCACAAATGCCACAAGAAATACTGGGCGTCGCGGGTGTGTGTGCAAGCCCTCAAGAGGTCTTTCATGCGCCTGAGAATGCGCACACCTTGCAGGACACGGAAACGACAATGAACATGAGTGGGTAGAGCAGTCCGCGCATGGGAGGTTCCGAATATAGCCAATTAAGCGGATATCAAGCGGAGCAGGTACACTATCGTCTGCTCGTGCCCTGCGGCAACATCATGTCTTCGAATGAACATGATGATAGTACAAGAGCTGAGTCTAGCTCTTCCGAAAAGCCGTAACCAACCTATTTTTCTGCAATGAGGACTTTACCAGGTTTAGGGCAGTCAACACCTTCTTGCAGCCGGACATAGCGTAAATACCAGCTGTTTCTAAAAATGGCACACGCCTTCAGAGCCTCGTCAAGACGCCAAAAGCCTGTGTACAAATTTCGAAATGCCTGCATGCCATACAAAGCATGATTTTCTATGATTCCCCGTTGTTACAGGATCAACGCACGACTGCTGATGGCGACATTGTTATTTCGCACCGCAAGGGACTACATCTACATGTCCTAATAACCTAGCGCTGGCTATCGTATAAAACCACGGTTGGCCAAGTTGCACAAAAGATGCGGAGCTTTGTACACGTCATGTGAGCATAAACAAGCTTGTGAATCTACGTGGTGCTGCAAGACCGCGATACGTTTTGCTTTTATATGCTGAGAGAATGCAATTCTGAGCTTCTGAGCCCTGAGCGAAACTGGACACGGTACCGTTCCCGACCTGTTAAACGAGATGAACAGGGTCCACTCAGGGTGAAGCTCTGCATTATTGGAACATTCAGCGCGTGGGAAGTTATAATCATCTCGCGAGCTGGCACAAACCGAAAGTATTTTTGTGGCAGTTAACAGTGGAACTCCAAATCATGGTGGAGTCCTGAGAACATGAGATTTTTGCAGGTGACGAAAAACAATAAAACCTACCGGGCTACGATACCGCATTAAGCTTGTATATAGCGCGTTAATCGAGGTACCAATGGGCTCCGGTTGGACTGCCTGGTCTCTCCCACCATACCACAAAACGGTCATAAATCCAGACCACAGTTCCGCGTTAACGGCACATCATCTCGGGATCGGCTTCGCGGCAGTGTTTTTGCAGTGCCAAATGTCACCGACGGAGGGAGGTATCCCATTGGGATTTTGCACAAAGCTTATAAAAGGTTTATGAGGATTTCGAGCACACTGGGCGGCCTCTGAAATCACGTTGCTCGAGATAATCACTGCTTTTCCTGTCGGTAAACGGAACCGGATACTTGCAGAACGAAAATCGCTGTGGTTTCTACATTCAAGAGCATACACAGAATAGGCAAGGTACGATGTTAACTTTAGCAATGCTGTCAGAACACGCAGAACAAGACAAATGGAAACAAAACAACTACAGTAGCAATTAGTGTTGTCGTACACGAATGTAATTGCTGGTTGAGCATTGTTCTACTTTCGTCCGAAATGCAAACTGGCACGGACGGGCGATCTGGTCGTCATTTACCAGCAATTAGCGTAACGGTGCTACATCGTCGGGTATGCACGCAAAAAAGATTTATAAGTAGGTATGCGAAGGTAGTAAAACTAGGAGAGCTCATGCTAGGCTAGTCGCAGCTCAACAACAATACGTGGGCGTGGGGTGAAGCATATGGGGCGAGCTATGAAACCACAGGCGCAAGGAAGCAGCGGCATAACGAACAATGTGGGCATGCTCAGCTCATATCGTCCTTATATCCAGAACAGATGATAGGGCTTTCGTACAACTATGAACGATTGGACTCTTGCCACTGACTCAGGTTCATAGCCAGTAAAACTGCAGCAAGGATACATGGGCATAGCCAAGCAAGGCAACTTATTGCGGAAGCAGCTTTGTACAGGTTACATCAGATGTAAAGTAACACCTAACTTTCCAAAATTTGGCAGCAACGAACTAAGCCATTCGAACTGGTATACACAGTGGTGTCTAGGTATGAAGATATAAACGTACAGCATTTCCGTTATGTGTGGTTCCAGGAGTTCGATGCTTGGTTAACTGGCGTGCAGGGATTGTAACGCCCCTTCGTGTGGCGCCGGTACACTCAAAGCTCCACAAACAAAAACAGTCCTCGTTTTCCATGCGGAAACCCAGTCTCGTGTCGTATGAGCTCTTACCTAGTTCCTGAAATTCCAAGCATTACAGACCACCCCGGGAGGAAATGAAAAAAGGCGTCATCGGTCTATGAACCGCTCTCAATGGTATCGACAGCTCCACAAATGGGAATTCCGAGCCTACTGAACCACGCATGTACGCATGAAATATAGCTGTCGGGAGTGACAAAAGCAGGCTATGTTTTATTTAATTCGATTAAAACATTAAAAATGACGTTTAGCTTGCGAAGAACTGGTAAGTACTTAGTGCCTTGCGACGGTGTCATTCTTCGTGCCGCCGACAGTGTTGAATGTCATAAGCTCACTTAGCGTTTAACGCCAAACCGTAACGATGACGTTCGTGATTTGATTTAATCGATGTATATGTAAGTAGGCTTGTATTATGATCAGACATGTGGATTCTGTGATGGAATTTCCCCAATAACGCAAGAAGGGAAGAAGGTAGTCGTAGCCTACTGTTGTTACATGGCCATCATTACGATCTCCGTTACCAAACAAGGAATGACATTAAAGAACAAAGCGAGTAATTGTGACGCAAGCGAAGAGCGAGCGGCGATGAGTCACTTCCGAAAACAACCGACTATTGCGGTCATAGAAGTCTTCGAAAACAAGGTAAGCTGGACGTGCGTCGTCCATGACCAAACCGTTAAATTTACTCAGAACAGCAGCATCTTTATTTCCATTCTGGGAGGAGATCAGCGCCGTGGGTAAGGGCTCTTAGTGTACGTGCTTGCTGAGCGCCATTGATGGCACTTAAATTCACTTGTCCAACCAGGAATAGAAGAAGCCAACTCCATTGTTTGCAGCATTGCATGGAAAAAGAACTGCTCGCGTGCCCTCAGCATCAGCGTTCGGCAATGCGGTTTTGACCAGAGGGACGGGTTCCGAGGTCATCGCATTTGCTCACTCTTCCGCTTCGCGTGAGAAAGAACAAGCGTGAGCCTTCAGAATAGTTCGATGAGTCAGTGTATAACAAACAACCTCAAGCAATCTTAAGGCACTCACGTAGGAAAACAACGGAAAGCACGCACCGCTAGCATGCGAATCCTCATGGTTTCGTAGTATGCCTATACAATTGCACTCATATCAAAAGGTTGCACCCAAGCTGGTTTATTGAACAACCTGAAATTTCCCCAAAGCCGTTCACCGAAGCCTGCCACGGAATCTCACCATAACCAAATGCGGATGTTTTCCAACATAGCTGAACGAAGAGGTAATCCGCAATCTTTCTGCCTTGGCACCAAATGAATGCCCATATAGTGCACCCTCTGGACAGGGTCATACATTAAGGCAAGTAGGTAGTCAGAACTCGGATCTTTCGGACGCGTCAGCCGTTGCGGCAGCAATAAATAAATTCCAAAGTATTGTGTCGAGAACAGGAAGGTTAGATAGTCCTCCCCGTTCAAGGCAGGCCTAATTTCGGCTAGGCGTCCGGACCCGTGCACTGGTCTTTTGGTCTTCTTGTCCTGCTTCGAGTCCTCTACGCTGTGGTCCCTTGCTGTGGTAGTCACCGCCAGTAGCGCAAATCACTTTATTTCGGTGGGCGA
>JNEY01000009.1:358718-408735 GCA_020875895.1 Aphelenchus avenae
CCCCCCCCCCCTCTGAAAAATCTAAGATCGACCAACATTTATGGGACACGTAAAAGGGGAAATGACACGAAAAAGGCCTTCCTTGCGGGAAAAAAGGGAAATCGAAAACAAAATGCTCTTCCTTCGTCGACAGGGGAAAGTTGGAAGAAAATTTGAACCCTTGGCAAAGGAGGAAAATGGAGGAAAACCTTGTGCGTAAAAAGGGAAATAAGAAGGAAATGCTTCCGCTTGCGTGGAGTGATGGAAATCAGAAAGAAAGTGGAATGACAACAAAGATGCTTCGCCTTGCGGGAAAGTTTGCTTACAGCTGACGAACGACTTCGTCGTTCTTGGAACATCGGTGGGTAGGCGGCTCAGATGCCACATGCTTTAGCACTGTTTCGTTTATTAAAAGTGTAAGTCAAAGTTGTTAAGAGCAGGTCCATTGGTTGAGGTTGTTCACTTAAAGAGCAAGAAAACACTAAGTAGGCCGTCTTGAATCTGCCTCGTCTTCTTCGAACGAATCTCCGAAAAGCAGCGTCTTGGCCAGATGTAAGTCGTCCAAGCGTCCATTTGTAACCCATCCGTAGAACTTCTTAAAGTCGACCTCCTTGAAGCGTTTCTTGGCCTCCTCGAGTAGGTCTTGGACTTCGAAGGAAAGTGCTTCTTGTTGTGGCTCTTCCGGCACTGGCGTCGGCTTGCGACTAGAGTATCGGCTTGGCGGCGCCGGCGACCGTCCAGTTGTGCTCCTGAAACCACCAATACAAGGGCGTTTTAGGGAAAAAAGGACGCGTGAGTGAGGCAAGAAGGGCTCTTTGCAAGTCAGTAAGGTGTTAACTTTGAACTCTTTTTATAGGCGGCGACACAAAATTACGTCAACGCTCGTCATATAACGTCATCGCTGCCACCAACTTGCCACCATTGTTACCCGTTATCGCGATGCGGGCTTACCTCGAAGGCACGTCTCGGAGGTAGTCTTGAGAGAACTTGAAGTTGCTTCTTTGTGGCTTTACGGCCTGCTTCGGACCTTCGCTTGGAGCAGGCGAAGGCGTTGGGTTCCAGCCTAAATTTATCGTATGTGTTAACTGGAGCTTGAATCTTACCTGGCTCCATCCATTCCTCGTACAGTTCGTGAGCATCTTGAATGCTGTCCCGAGCCTTACGGACTCGACCTTGTGCCATGAAGACCTAACCGTCGGAACACGCATAGCGGCATTCGCAAGTGATCGTAGAGATGAGTTCCCATGGCGACAAGAATAATTTGGCGCATCCGACCACAAATGAATTCGTTATTGCATAAAACATTTCGGCGAAGTAAGGTATGAGTGCTTCATACTTGCCATAGATGCTAGTGAACAAATAATTCTGACGTTTACGATAAAGCATTGAATGTGCACGTGCACTAAAATCCACCTACAGCGGCAAGGATCCTGTTTTCAGAACACAGCAATTAAGTCTTGATTTTCGAGCTCACTGACGCTGTTTACAAAGCTATGCTAGCCGTGTGATACACGTATAAGTGCTACCTGCCATCATCGAGTTGCTAAGGCGGAGACGGTAGTTGGGCTCAACACCACAACAAGTCGGCCTTGGATGGCTCTGCAGGACAGTTAAAGATACATAGCAGTCTTTGTTACATATTACACAGTTTACATCGTCTGTTTGATTACACGGTGTTGGTTACAAAGCGGTGAGGCGAGCGGACGTCTAGACGACGCGAGCGTGGATGAGTAGCCAGCGGCTTTCTGGAGCACTTTCTGCCAACTGCATTTGGGCGAAGTATTCGCGGATGCCAGCGTTCGCCTCATCCGTCACTTCCACCACCGAAACCACTTCAAACCTCTCCTCTAGCGTTGCCTAAATAAGCGGCTAGAAGTTTGGCGATCTGAGCGACGCGCCTACCTTGTGGCATGCGACGAAGCTCTTGAGGTCCTCGAAGGGTTCGAGCAGAAGCAGCTCGGCACCAGGTACGAGAACACTCTAAAAGTGGATTAGTCAACAACTATAAGATCTTACGGCATGTGCCAGCCGAAGCCCTACCGGAATAGCATTGACGGTCGCCTTGTCGACGCTAGCGAGCAGTTCGGTCGCGATGAGCCCTTCGAACTTTGCTCCTTCGCCAACCGACTCCCACTGTGCGAATGCGTTCTGCAGCGTCTCGTTCCAACCGTAGCGAACGCGTGTGTCCTTCACGGTGTTCGCCCGCGTCAGCGAGGTGCGGTAGTAGTGCGGCTGCGTCTCCACGGTCCATACGTGCCAGCCGTATTGCTAAAAACCTCCGTATTCTGTAGGTTTTCCGAATTCTGGTCCCTACTTGAGCAAACTGGTGCGCGTTGATGTGCACGTGGAAGCCAAGGTTGCGCGGATTGTAGGCGAGAACCGTTGCCTCCCTCGGGATCTGCACGCTTAGACCATCCGCCGAAAGAGCACGAGCGAAAATCTAAAAGAGCTACTTCATTCCGATCATAAGGAAAAGTCTAGGCCTACCTTATCGGTCCAGCACGCCTCTTCTGAGTCCAGGACGCCATCCCAGAACTTCTGCTCGTCCACCCATTCACGGCTGAACTTGTACAGCAGCTGCTCGTAGCTCGTCCACATATCACCCGCATCAGCCGCCACTTTCTGCGCCAGCCAGTGTACTTGACGCCAGTTTGACTGTCGCTAAGTAACAAAGGACGTTATACCTTGCAGCAGTTATGCATCGCGCGTGTTTGTGTAGTTTGGTGATCGCGTGTGAGACTACGTACCTCCACGTAGGTGGGCACAGAGGTGGCCCAATGAACGTCGAACTTCCACCACGCGTTGTCCGCAGTTTGGAACCGGATGGCGCGTAGCAGTTGGATGTAGACAGACGAGAAACGGTAGCGAGTCGGGTTTGCTTCCGCCGATGAGTGCATCGTGGTCTTGGAACGGCCTAAATTTCTGAATACTCGAGTCGTCCACGTAAGACGAAACAACATGATGCGTAGCCGACCCTGATGTCTCTAGAAGCTTTTGAAGGTATGCTCCACGAAACTTACCAGTGGATGGCTCCGAGCACGACTCTCGCAAATGCAGATATCCGCCAGGACGAAGCCAGCGAATCGCGTTGTTCATGAAGTGGAGCACTTCCTCGTCGCTTAAGTACATCAGGAGCCAGTTGGTGAAGACCAGGTTGACACTAAACTTGCAGCCAGACATATGCAAAGAATCTGGAGCACTGTACCTTTCGTCTTCCATCGACAGGCCCACGGCATCGCTGACCTTGTACGTGATGTTGCGGAAGTGTGAATTACGCTCTTTGTTCTTCTCGATGAAGCTCTCGATGAAATCCGTAGAGGTGACATGGCGGGCCTTGGTAGCGAATTCAGCAGTGAAGCGCCTAAAACATACTTGCCAATCTCTCGACGTCAATAGAATGACATGAGGACACGTCTCTGCATGGTGCTCGTACAGTTCTTCGAGAGAACGTACCCGATTCCGGCACCAATGTCCACAACATCGAAGCCATTATAGTCGGGAAGAGAGCTGAGGATATCGTAGCGGTCGAGAGCCTCCAGCTCGTCCGCATTGTTGTTCAGCATCATTGCCTTGTTGTCCGGTTGTGAGGAGTACCGGCTCCAGAAGGTACGGTAGACATCCCGTTTGGGCGCGCTGACGGCGAGAGCCATTTCTTCGTTGAATCTGAACGTGCGTTTTTATAACTTGACTTAAGAAGAACCGTATCTTCGCGGAATGGCAGAACAACAAGGTCGCATCCATGACCAACTTGTTTACATTGCGAAGGAATTAGGTAGTCGGAGTTAGGTATAGGGCGATCCGCTGAGAGTATAAAGATGTCAAACACTACATGTCATATGCCGCACCCAATAAAGTAACTATCACTAAGCTGAGAAGAGGTACCAGCCCTCACAGCAGAGGATGCACCACGTGATAAAAGAATTCCGCTGCATTATAAGGTGGCTATTTGATGCTAAAGCTAGGGTCTTGAAGCTCCAAAATATGCCAACGGACATAAATTCACGCGTTCTTATGTTGGTGGAGCACCAATATAGGATGATCATTTTCCTTTAGCTGACCTGAACAAAAGGTACGTTTGTTAGCGTCAGTCGCTTGAACAACTCTGATACACATATGCCGAATGAGGCCGGTGGGGCAAAGCATACGCCCATTTTAATTGACGTGAGTCAGCGCAATTTTATTCGCTGAGTAGAGATAAAGGTAAAGGGCCGAGGACATTTCTATTTTCAGCTAGAGAAATTGGACGACGGTTGTGCTAATGGCAATTCAAGAAACGTTTGCCGCCGTTGACCGTGATATGACAGTATTCGGTCCATGTGCCCCGTTCCTACAGCTGGAGAGATGGGCTTCATGCAGTGCAGATTTATTGAGGGGGGGCTGAGAGTACGCAGTTCTACTTTTTCTGCGGGTGATGTTAATGACCGGGTTACTTTCCTCGACCTTGCCCGACAGTACGTCGTAAATATTCGGCTATTCCTACTCTACCTCTGTTCCTTAACTGAACACTTATTGGCCGAAGGTCACGATCTAGCGCCTGACTGTCTTTTGATCTGGTCGAGCTGCAGGCAGCTGATATTTGCGACCACTGATCACTCACACGTCCCTCATGCCGCGTTTGGAAGTGCTATCACACTCTCGTAAATTCCATTACAGCAAAACAACGTGGGGACCACGTGGCGATCCATCACCGCACAGCACTCCAAATGCAGAAGCCAAGGCCAGTTTCCGGTTTCAAGGGCGGCCGAGGAACGCGAACGTGCATCTGAGCATAAAGCTTGTCCACGAAACACGGCGAGGAGATACTGGCTGTTATTAACGCGTCGAGAAATTACCAACATTGGACTGCTGAAGGGCCTATCATATCGTCAGTTACAAATCCATGTCTGCTAAATGGTAGTGGTCTCAAGAGAGGGTAGTATCACACAGGAACTTCTTGGTAACTTGGAAAGAACTTGTAGCTTCTCAATCCCAGTTTTGCCTTTCAGGTCAGGTCCAGGCCACTAGTTCTCGAAGAATACCGAACACAAAGCTTTGTGCAGGGGTATGAAAATACTGCAACAGTTGTCAGAAGCATTTCTCTCGTACTTAGCAAAGCTAAGAAGTTGTAGACAAGCAAAAACTGGTACAGCTGCACGCTCGTTTGCGGTCAAATAAGCGGCCCGGGGACGGTTTACACGTGGTACGAACGGGTAACATGTCCAGGTCCTAGCCGTTGGTGCGTGAATCGCACCAAGCCGCTAGAGCACGGTATCGTCACTCTAACGGCGGTCGTGAGTTAGCGTTCTATAGAGCTTGCTACAAATGTGGGAAGCTCTGTTGGTTTATGGTCCTATGTAGCTTCGTCCTAACTGAATAGCGCATATAGTCTGGTAGGCAGAGGAACGAAGCGTAGAGAGCAAAAGCCACGACACCGAGCCAAGGTTAACAGAAGCACAGGAAGACGTACTGATTAGCCAAACTGGTATGGCCCTAGACGACGAATTGTTGATCACGACCACGTCGTCGAGCAGGTCTGATCATATTATGTCACTTTCGCCAATCGCCTTCTGCTATAAATACGCGTTGGCCTCCTCGCGCCGGAAGAGTTTGTGTCTACCGTGCTGACGATGACATTTTCCCCAAAGCGAACGCCCAGCGTGGCTACCGCCTGCTTGCTTCGCCTGCGTTGGGATCGCAATCATCATAATGCTTGCATCAGTAGAGGCATACGTCATCGCATGATTTAGGGTTGCACAGTTGCACAGTCTAAGTCCATGAGAAACTCGTTTTTATTTATGGCTTGATTTCCGCTGCAACTACCTGGAATTTTGCATTAATGAGTAAACAAACCGGAACACGGGGACATTTCCATGCAAGAATGGTCGGTACTGTCCTTAGGAGAACAGCGTTCCAGTCACGATTGTCGATGAAATAGAGGCCACGAAAGGCCAGATGTATACGGTGTCAACGAAACAGTAAATAGCGGTTCACTAGTACAAAGATCAAGGCTGAAAAAGATGCTGCATGCCTGGGGGTACACAAAACGTTATAGGTGCCAATTGAAGCGTTGATGGTTTTGAGGACACTCAATCACGCCCTAGGTAAACTGTATTGAAACATGGTTTTCTTAGCCGATTTGTTACGCCTCAAGGTCAGAAGCCGACACCGAAGCTGTTCCGGAGACGGTGAAAAACGGATACACATCCGAACGATCCATGGCGTTAGTTGGCGATATCCTTTAGCAAAGAGAGTCGTTAAAACACTGCACAAAACAGTAGAAAGTGTTCCTGAGCTTACTGCAAGGTTGTGTAAGCGGAAGATAACGCCAGAGACCAAAAGCTTGCACCACATTATATCCTAGCGTAAATGATTTCACAACGGCCCAAAGCACCTTCAACAGCAAAAGGTTTTCTATCGTGTGGTACGGATCTCGTACGACGAAGTACGGCTTGAAAACCTGAAGGTCACAGAGGTAGCTGCGTCGTGCAGAGACAGCGCTTCAGGCTACGTTAAGTATATTCTTGTTGGTACGTCGTCTCACTAGCAGTGTTCCACTCCTTCTGCTCTTCATCTTCTTCAACTCATTTCGACAGACTTTCTAACGGAAAGAGAAAATGCTAGGCGATGTACCATGGCTTCGGCGGGAATCAAGACTGACCAAAGGGTGTGCCTCTTTCGTGCAGCCCCATCAACTTGTTTACCCACGCGCTCCATGCAATGTCCGCATGGCTTTGCACGTTCCATGTCGTAAGCAGCACATGGCGCAAAGGTCGGGGTGGCTTGCATCATTTGGTCAAAATGCGTAAGCATGTGGCGAACGTGGGAACGACATGGTTTATTCAACACAACCGGTATAATCGCATTTCGTCGAGCGATGACTTTCGGCTCGCAAGGATTGCATCATAGCCCGGATGGTGGTGTGCTCTGCGCCCGCCCGCCTTTCACCACCACACGCCTGCGTAGTTTGTGCTGTGCAGTTAAAAGGCGCGCCGGCAAGAAAGCACAGCACACTCTGGTCCCTCGAGCTTTCGTCTCGCCGGGCGCCTGTCGCGAAGTCGTCGCGTTTTCCCACGGCAACTAACCTCAAGTGGTGCGAGTCAGCTCGAGTCTAGTTTGTCGCCGACACATGGTCATCGTCATCGCGCACGAGGGTTTATAAGCGTCCGCATGATGTCACTGTTTTAGCTTGTTACGTTCGTATGTTTCAGCTCGTGGCTCGCTCTCATTGACTGAAATGTTTTCATGTCTTCGCAAGTTTAACCTTCAACATTAAGGCCTAAAAGTCTAAACGGCTGAACTAAATTCCTTCTCTGTAGTGGGACGAAGCTTTTTCATAGACAGTTAGCTTGTTTGCCTGCAAATTTACCACGAAGTTATTTCCTTTCTAAACCTGCTCTTCTCTCCGTTAGCCAAATGGCTCAACCCGTACGTCACCTAATTCTCCACTGAGTTTCCTCACTGGGTGCGGCCACACTCGTCATAGCCTTTCGAGACAGGTCCGCTCGAAACCATTTGGGCTAGGTGCGCACCGTTTCTGTCTTCGCGCTGCCGCAAGCCGACGACGAAATACGCCCAGCCGTTCACCTAGCAGCAGCCGTCAGCTTCCTCCTTCTTGGTTGCACCAACATTCGGGCGGCTGTGTGTTCAGTGCCCCGTCAGCAGCGCTCCATGGCCGGCTGGGGCGTCTCCTCGTCCAGTCGTTTAGCAAACGAGAAGGGAATCTCTTGCAAAACGTTTTCTTCCTTCCAATTTTTCCCGTCGCGATGACCGCGTCGTGTAGTGTAAAAAGCTATTAGATTGCCTCCAGACATGTGCGCTTTTTGTAGGCTCGCTATCGTGCTTCATCGAAGTGAACTTTTCTTCAAGAAGGTCGCTAACAAGGTCATTTACCCACATCCGTTTCTCGCGAGAATGGCGTCCAGCAGCACCACTTTCGAGGGCTTTGGCACTGCAGCCATCCACGTCGGGCAGGAACCCGAGAAATGGGACATGAACCAGGTACGCTTACTTCTCTTCAGTCAGTTTGCTTAACGCTTCCTATCCCAGGTTGTCCCGCCGATTTCGCTTTCTACGACCTACAAGCAGGATCGTCCCGGTGAGCCAAAGGCCCACGATTACTCTCGTGCGGGTAACCCATCTCGTGATGTGCTCCAGGAGAACATTGCGGCCTTGGAGGACGGTCTTTACTGCAGAGTGTTCAGCAGCGGGCTGGCGGCAAGCATGTCACTGGCGAACATTCTCAAGACCGGTGACCACATCATCTGCTCGGACGACGTATATGGAGGTAAGGACCGGAATTCAGAAATTTCTGAAACGCTAGGGCTGCCTGAATTTTGAGTTTTCGCAAATGCTTTGAATTTGTCTTTTCGTACGCTTCTTTGCCCGTGTTTATTCTTTGGTCGCTAAGCTTTCAACGACATTCCCTCCGCTCGCCACGTGGGCGACTCGTTTATCATCATCTGATGACAATCACAAAAGAATTCCTACCATGTGCGCAAACAAGTGGGCCAAGTGGGGTGATGGGTCGTGTTCGCCCACTACATAGCGGAAGTGAAAAAAATCCAAAGACCAATCCTCAATATTTCAATGTACTTCCGAACTTGTCACGTCAAGCCAACTCCCACTAGGCGATCGAACACCAACGGCAGAGTTCATCAAGGAAATTTAGGCACTCAGCGCTTCTTCCGCAAGGTGTCGGTCGCACACCATGGCATGGAGCTCAGCTTCGCCGACATGACATTGGCCGAGAACGTGAAGAGGCTGCTGAAGCCCAACACGAAGATGGTCTGGGTGGAGACGCCCTCCAATCCGCTGCTCAAGATCGTCGACATCGCTGCCGTGGCTGCGGTCGTCAAGGAGTTCAACAAAGACATCTGGGTCGTGGTTGACAACACCTTCATGTCGCCCTATTTCCAGGTAAGAATCTGGATCGAGTTTTACTCTGTCTAGTGCAAATCGTCACCTGCGGTTCTCAGTGAAGCATAAATTTGCGCCCTGCATTGCGTGCTTTTGATATGATCGAAGCTATCCCGTTTTCGCTGCTTTGCGAATCGATTCTTTCCGCTAACGGGTTCTCGTTTTCAGCGCCCACTCAGCCTCGGTGCGGACGCGGTGGTGCACTCCATCACGAAGTACATCAACGGACACTCGGACGTTGTGATGGGCGCGGTGATCACCAGCAACGAGCAGCTGGACAACCACCTCTTCTTCATGCAGCTCGCCGTCGGCGCGGTTCCGTCGCCCTTCGACTGCTTCCTCGTTAACCGCGGTATCAAGACGCTGCACCTGCGGATGCGAACGCATATGGAGAACGCGATGGCGGTCGCCAGCTGGCTGGAGGCCAATCCGCGCGTCGAGCGGGTGCTCTACCCCGAACTGGAATCCCATCCGCAGCACCATGTGCACAAGAAGCAGGCTAAGGGGATGAGCGGGATGATGTCCTTCTACCTGAAGGGCGGCCTCGAGCAGTCGCGCGCATTCCTCTCTGCGCTGAAGGTAAGCATTGAATAAACAAATGTAGCTACTGACAGAGAATAGAACTTTGCAACCAAGCCGTACCTGAGCAGTTTTGACACTTTTTGCTTGCAGGTCTTCACCCTCGCTGAGTCGCTCGGTGGCTACGAAAGCCTGGCGGAGCTTCCATCGATCATGACGCACGCTAGCGTTCCTCCAGAGGACCGGGCAACGCTCGGCATCACCGACAACCTCATACGACTCTCGGTCGGTTGCGAGGAGAAGGAAGACCTCATCAAGGATCTTGAGCAGGCGCTCAAAGAAGCGGTAATCGCTTCGCTTTTTTGACAGCGTCCAACTGATCTCATTTCAGCTTCCACATGTTCCGACCACCAACGGCATCGCAGGACAGTGCCCCATCTCGTAATCGCGCTCGTCACTTCTGCGTCGGCTCCGTTTCTGCCTATCACTCGATTGTCCCTTCCATTATTTAATTCCCGTTATTTTGGTTTGTTAGTCATTCCCTCCGAAATTGACCGGCCACATTGGCCATCACCATCGANTCATGCAGCTCGCCGTCGGCGCGGTTCCGTCGCCCTTCGACTGCTTCCTCGTTAACCGCGGTATCAAGACGCTGCACCTGCGGATGCGAACGCATATGGAGAACGCGATGGCGGTCGCCAGCTGGCTGGAGGCCAATCCGCGCGTCGAGCGGGTGCTCTACCCCGAACTGGAATCCCATCCGCAGCACCATGTGCACAAGAAGCAGGCTAAGGGGATGAGCGGGATGATGTCCTTCTACCTGAAGGGCGGCCTCGAGCAGTCGCGCGCATTCCTCTCTGCGCTGAAGGTAATCATTCAAGAAACAAATGTAGCTACTGACAGAGAATAGAACTTTGCAACCAAGCCGTACCTGAGCAGTTTTGACACTTTTTTGCTTGCAGGTCTTCACCCTCGCTGAGTCGCTCGGTGGCTACGAAAGCCTGGCGGAGCTTCCATCGATCATGACGCACGCTAGCGTTCCTCCAGAGGACCGGGCAACGCTCGGCATCACCGACAACCTCATACGACTCTCGGTCGGTTGCGAGGAGAAGGAAGACCTCATCAAGGATCTTGAGCAGGCGCTCAAAGAAGCGGTAATCGCTTGGCTTTTTTGACAGCGTCGAACTGATCTCATTTCAGCTTCCACATGTTCCGACCACCAACGGCATCGCAGGACAGTGCCCCATCTCGTAATCGCGCTCGTCACTTCTGCGTCGGCTCCGTTTCTGCCTATCACTCGATTGTCCCTTCCATTATTTAATTCCCGTTATTTTGGTTTGTTAGTCATTCCCTCCGAAATTGACCGGCCACATTGGCCATCACCATCGAAGAGCTTTACCCCCCTTATTTCGGTTTCTTTGTTGCGTTGTTGTCTTCGTTCTAGCTGAGTCGTTTGCTCAGAGTTTCGTGCCTTCCTTGCTGTCTGTAACTGAGTTAGTTGCCGTCCGGTGTCCCACGCCACAGCAGCTATGTGTGATCACGTAACGAAATAAAATGAATGGAACGTTATCCAAACAATCCGCAAGTTGAGTGTTCGCTTTGATTGCATAAGCAGCCCTAAAATCGAGTGTTCAGCGTTAGCATGTAGTCGCACCCTAATTAGGTATGGGGTACCCGCTGCTCAAACGCTCCAAGTAGTGCAATTAAACGGCCCCGTCCTTAGTGTTCGTCTTCAATCCGAGACTGCGTCTAACGACGTAGATCGTTGTTTATTTGGGCCAACGAACAACAAAATGTGATTGAACAAAATGTAACATTAAGTTAGTCAAAGGGGAGCATAAGCTACTATGGGCAACCGATTCTAGTCAAGTCGTGAATGCGAGATGAGTGTCGAGCACCTTCTTCACCTCGACTGAAAGCATTCGGGGACAGCTCGTTCTCGTCCAGCTGTGAGTGCGAGAAGGAGTGTCGAGCACTGTCCGTCGGCCTTATCAAGTCATCCGGGGAAAGCTCATTGCCGGGGTGATGTTGTTCCCTGCGTTCGAGTTCTCGTTTCCACTCGGCCCATTTGTCCTGATTCTCCTGGACGACCTTCGTGTGAAGCTCTGACTGCATGACGCGGTGCATTGCAGCCATTCTAAAGCGGTCAGAGTGAGAGCAGCTAGCTTCTGAGGCGGTGACCTGTACAACGCACGCGGCAACGCGTTCTCCACTCTTGTATAGTCCACGTCGTCGATGGTGTCCAGCAACGCTTTGCCCTTTGTGTCCGGCTGGAGGAAGTAGCCCACAGCAAGGGTCACGACGATGAACGCCAAGGGAATGATGAAGGCGCCCATTGGAAACGAGGAGCGCATCAGCGGCTGAAGTGCTATCACGCCGACGATGGTGCCGATGTGCCTAAAATGTCAATCTTCATGAGAAAAGCCTCGGGGGGCAAGCATAGTTAGTTTGGCCATGACGCTGTCGGGCCTGAACTTACTTGGCCGAGTGAAGACATCCGAACGCGATGCATCGGATGACCGTCGGATAGCGCTGAGTTGTCACCTAAAATCATGGTGTGCAGTAGTGATAATCACACTCTACTTACCTGCACGATGTTCATCCAGAAAACGCTGTCGTTGATCATAGCACCCACAATGACGAAGACGCTGATCCTAAAAGGAGCGAAAATTATGTACAGTTTCGCTAAGCCTTCCTTACAATGTCCCCTGTTGTCTTGAAACCAACAGCGATGAAAATTATCACCGCACCAAAGCAAATGCCCATCAAGACTGAAAGTATAACATTAGCTGTCTAAGCGTTTTCCTTTCGTAGACATACTCAAGCCCAGTAGAAACTGGAACCGGCGAGTGAACGCTTTGAACTGAAAGTCGAGCACGATGATGAGTATGGGAATGACCAGGCGGAAAGCGCCGTCCAAGAACGTGATCTAGACAACCGCTTCAGGAAACTAAACCGAACCTTTGTTATACCAAAACAGAGCTTCCGCTGAAGTCCCGTATGACGTAGAGGTAGGCCATAGAGACCATCGAGTACGTGAACATGGAGAGCAGTTGCATTAGCGACTGCTTGGCAAAGCGACGGTGGTTGAACAGGTGGTAGAAGTTGTAGAATGTCGTATGCTTCTCGTGTCGAATAGACTGAAGGCTGGACGGCGTGAACACAACCTCCGTCCCGTTCCAACGTTTGTCCGCTAAGTCGTTGAGGACCGAAAAGTGGACTATGTCAGCATAATCGTTTCTGAACTTAGGCGCTTACATTGCACGCTTCGTTCATCTTCCCTTTCGCAATCAGCCATCTTGGTGACTCGTGGAACAGCATGAAGGCGATGATGATCGGTGACGTGACAAGATTCAGGAACACGAAGAACTTCTGCCAGTCCCGTGTGAGGAAGGCGATCAAGGCAATGACCATGTTGGCGATGTTCCATTGGAAGCAGGCGTTCGGGATCATGCGGTACCTAAAAGCAAATGACAGCTGCATACTGAGTGTAGGTGTACGAACGGTCAGGAAGATCTGAACCGTGGCGTTTCATATTTGTGTTGGATGGTGCGGTGGCATGTCATCTTATTCCAACCTCCTACCGCTTCCTACCACTTTCAGGTGTTGCATACTTTCAAGTATCAGTTCACTGTACCCGGAAATGTTTTCTCGAACATTATTCCTACAGCATCGCTTGAGCACGTGGTGCCTGCGTAGCGTTCTACAAGCTGCGGAAGCAACGATCTTTTTGACTGACACATCGATCTAACGAGCATTGAAAAGGGCTCCCCTTATCGCATGCAAAGGTCCCTCGTGACGTTCCGCTTGTGATTAATTCTCTTGTTATGCACCCTTCTTAAGCTGTGGTGTAAATTCCGGTGTCGCACTCAGACTATGTGCACCTTTGACCTCAGCGAACAAATGCTGCAGCAGAGACTTCTAGCAGTTCTAACCGCCCTATGCGTTTTTACACGCGCCATCGCAGAACAAAGGAGTGTTCTGGCCCTGTGGAACCTCGAGGGGATGACCGAGTGTCGTCTTCATTACAATGCGTTGCACTACGATGATTATGGTAACGACGCGTGGAACGCTTCTGTATCGTGAATTTTCAGGCTGCTGGTGCGGGGTGGGAGGCTGTTGCAAGCCGGAGGATGGAATAGACAACTGTTGCATGCATCACGACCATTGCTACGACGCTGCTATCAGTAGCGGTGCTTGCTACGATGTAAGTAACGCTCGTAGTTGCGCATAATGTCGTGATCTACCTAGCTTGGTTCTGAAAGCTCTAGGGCTTCCTGGTTTAATTCCTTATCACATGTATCACTTTAGGTCCCGGTTGAGTACTTCGACAACTACCACTGGTCGTGCGTCAATGGAGAGCCCGTTTGTGCAGGTTTGTTGCATCGCAAAAACATCAGTCTCTTGTGGTTCCACTTTCAGAAAACCAGCACGGATGTCGCAAAGCACTCTGCGCATGCGACAAGCAGGTCGTGGATTGCTGGTCCCAGTACCCGGAGCCGACTAGCCGCAAGAAGTGCACCCATAAACCCTTGAATGGCACACACGCGTGATTGATTCTTCCCTGTAGTACATATGTAATTCGCTTAAGAAGCACGTCTGATCGCCTTGGTTGTGTTGCAGCAGGGCTTGCAAACTCACTGATTGTTCGTGTACTCCATCATTAGCGTAATGGACTCCACTTCGATAATGCCGTAGAGGATCCCGTTCAGGAACTGACAGATGGAGTAGCCGACCCATGACGTGGCGGCGATGGTCAGGCAGCTGGTGATGAGAATTCCCAGCTGTGACATGTAGAAGAGGTATTGTCGGCCAAAAGCATCGCCCAAGTGACCGCCCAAAACGGATCCAATAACCTAAAGCGGAGAGTTAGTGCTTGTGTTGACGCTAACATCCAAAAGAACGCTAACCATTGCCACTGCCTGGACAATTTGAATGTATTCCGGCTTATTCGCATCGTCGCAGATCAGCTTGAAAGACGCGACAATGGAGTGAAAATCGGTTGAGTTGTCGATGGACGTGTAATCTTGACAGTTGTCTTTGATGAACTTGCACTTTTCATCGTTGGTTGGAGCGAGGATCTTAACCTGAGTGCGATTCTTGAGTGTGCAAGACCAGTCCGGTTCCGCTGATCCGACGATGTTCACAAAGTTGAAGTTGCCTGAAGTGACAAATGCTCTGTTAGATCAAGAGACCAGTGCACGGGATCCAACTGAGGGATGAATAGCCTTGGCATGGAATCCATACCTGCCCATTCGATCTGCGCGAAAATGATGACGATGCAGGCAAAGACTTGATACACTCCGAAGGGATGGATCTTTTCCAGAACCTCTTCAAAGGTCTTGAACTTAACTACGTCGCGTCGAGCAGCGGACTTAAGCGAAAAACTAAACATGGATTTTCATGCAGAGAAAGTGAGGCAGTAATTACCTGGCCGCTCGTTTTCGCACACCCGCGTCTTCAGCCATTTTGCGATCATGGGCCACTTTTGGTGGGTTCCGCTAACGAGATGCTAGCTGCTTATCGCAAACCGTGTTGGCTACTACCGACCCATTGGTGGCCGCCAACATCAATCGCTGACAGATTGTGTGCGGTTTGCGTAAGCAAGCACACCCTTTAACCAGTCGGCTATCTTCAGTCATTGAATCTCTAAGGAAACGAAAAGTTACTTCGTTAGACGCTAGCTAGCCTGGCACGTCACTTACCTACCCGCAAACGCTTTTCAGACCTCGTTATCCCGGCTTTATACCGGCAATGGTATTCTGCTATCAATGCTCAAGATCGAGTCAGAAAAGCTGAAGAGTCATTTATGAATCGCAAGTGCAGATAAGCTTGGCCCTAAGAGGCGCTACATTGCACGAAGGTCACCGAGTCAAAAATAATACAACAGCGAACACACAACAAAATCGGGTAGATGTCAAAAGGAGTGGAGCGTTGAGATTCAGACGACCAGAGTGCAGAAGTTCGGCGCCTGGGGAGCCTCGACGGGAGCAGCGGGAGTGCTGGAAGCGACGGCAGCCGCCTCAGCAGCTGGCTCCGGCTGTTCACCGCTGCGCGGACGTCCGCCCTGTCCGGCACCGCCGAAAAGCGCTCCGAACTGCTTTCCGAAGATCTCCTCCACCTGCTGTTGGATGTTCGACGTGAGGTGCTTCTGGTAGACGGTCATCTTCGCGTCGAACACCGCCAGCTGCTGCTGCTCCTCGGAAGTAAGGTCGCGGGCGTAGGTGTTGCCGATGTACACCTTTCCATCCTGGAAGCAAACAGTCAGTCAGCGGGGACCAGAAGCAGGAATGCATAAGGCGATTAACGCTCAAGATCGGGGCATATGTTTGGACTACTTATTAAGAGGTCACTACTTTGCGAAAAAAAGAGGTCACTACTTTGCGGTTATTTCATTTATGCCTGAGAGACTCACCTGGACCTTGCAGCCGTCGAAGACGTACTGAGTGGTGGCCTTGTCGGAGCAGAAGGACGGCTTCTTCGGCGGATCGGGCAGCTTCTGCTGAACGGTGCGGTTCTCCTCGACGTCGTTAGGGACAGCCGGCGGAGCGCCACCTTGCTGGCGACGTTGCAGGGCCTGCTGGCGACGCTGCTCGAGAATCTGCTTCACCTGATCGCGGAATGAGGAGAGCTCCGACCTAGGTAATTAAAATCACAGTAAAGCGTGTACGGTGTGACCTGCGGAAGGGCAATTTATACAGCAACCTTATTTCGCAAGTATAAGCAACGTGGACTTACTGGTACTGGGAGAACTCCGACTGCTCCTCATCGGTGAGGTTCTTGGTGAAGAGGCCGTTAACGAAGAGCTTATTGCCCTAAAAACAGTGGTTCGTAAGGGAATACTTGCGTGGAACGGAGGAAATTCTAACATGGATGGTGGTTGAAACTTGCTGGGTATTAGCCCTGAACTTACCGTCACGACGCAGCCGATGTTCCCACCGACGGTGGAGAGGCCGAATCCAGCGAAACGCTTCGTTGGATTGGCCGTTGTGGACGCAACGACGACAACGGATAGACTGAAACACATATACATAGGCATGAAACACAGCTCATCGCAGGCGGAAACTTACAGAGCAAGGCACTTCATCTTGATCGTAGGTTCCAAGACTGATTCGGGTTCTGAACGAGAACAGTTAGTATGAGCGGAAGTGGTCGGAGCAGCCGCATAATCGCGAAGTCTCGTTAACGAGTTCACGCCATTGTGCTTAAAAGCGGGTTCATAATGGCACAACCGCGAGATCCATTAAACGGCTAATGAGTAAGTTAACAACCCAGAAACGCTTGTCTGGGGCATTTCCCTGAAGCCGGAGTCTCGAAACAGCGAATACGCTTCTATGGAGTCTTGGACATTAAGATGAGAAGCTGACAAACCCATACCAGTCACACAGACTGAACCGAATGTTCGAAAACTACCGCTAAACCGTTCGCTTAAATACGCTCAAACTCGTTGTTGTGAAACGCCCAGCTGAGTCATCACTGCGTGAGCGCAGCTGCAGTAAATACGGCGTACCGCAACGCAACGTGTGTCTTGTGATCACCGATGGCCGGACGTTGCGCCGGCTTTGCATGGCCATTACTGGCCGCAACCAGCACGAGCAAAAACCCGCTGGACTTTCGCCGTGCTTTCGTCACTAATCCATGCGCACCAGGCTGCCCACCGGAGCCCGTCACACAGATGTCGGATGGGGAAGTCGTCAGCCGGTGCGGGAAATTACAGAAAGGGCTGCGCAAATTAGGTGCAGCGGTAGTGACGGTAGCCGAATGGATGTCGGGGATGGATCGGTGATCAATTCGGTCAGTGCGATCGCCGACACTAATCGCCACTGGATTTGGGTATCAACGACGTACGTGCGCAAGCAGTGATCATCCATTCAAGAGCACATGCAGGCCACACGGAACCTTCGAGAGCCTTGTGCTAGCGATTGCGTCATCCGGAGGATAAACAACAACAGGTTTTTGTGGACCTCGAGAGGTGCAGGTAATGAGCCGATTAGGGTCCGAAAGGAGCGCCTTTGGCCGAAAGATGGCCCTTTTTGCGAAAGCTCATACTCTTACAAACATGTTATGAAAACGCCCCAATCTTAAGTTCCAGGGCGTAACAAAAGTTAAGCCTTGTTGTTGCATAACAATGACACGCGTAAGAATGAACGGGCGGCTTCCAGGAGAAAATTACCTAATCGCTGACGCATTCACCGTTCCAGCGCGTAAACAGGGGAAAGAGCTATACGAGAGAAGATCCAGTGAAAGACGGACGCGAATGAATCAGTCGGAACAAAGAAAGACCGTTCTGGCACATTCGGTCGCTCACTCGCTCACGCATTGAGGGTGTCAGTCCTTTGAGAGTCTGAGAAAGCTGAGAGAAAATAAATGGGCTTTCAAATTTCGAAAACAACGCTTTTCATCGCCATTCCAAATGACAAAACCTGGAGTAAGAGTTCCACATGGCTGGTTAGTTTGCGAAGAAGTGCAAGGCGCTGCTAACTCAGCTTAACTCGAGACCGTCACATTAATGTGGTAGCCCTGCGACCCTCGGTCGATGTCTTTGTGGCGCTAGGTCACGTATGGAACGAGTAACGTCACGTAAAAGAAAGCATCCGGAAAGAAATGGGTACGTAATGGCATTTGAGCAACCTTTGACTCATGACACTTAACGTCCGCACGATCCATGCACTAAACAAGAAAAACGAACTCGAAACAGGTGAGATAACGGCTGGACACCTTCTAGAGCTCATCCGAAATTCGACCCGCGCTCGGAACGAATGATCCTTGCGGTAAAAAAACGATTCCTTTGCTCGACCGGAGAACGCTCGGAAAGCGGGAACCTGTCAGCGCCCACAGGTACGCGGTATCATCGTGTCCGCCCTGTAAAGCGGTGATCCTGAAGACGAAAGCACTTTATCGCCGGATCCGGCAGAAGCTCGCTACGCTTTTTGTGTGATCGTCTCGGTGACGGCTCGGAAACCCGANAAAGACCGTTATGGCACATTCTCTCGCTCACTCGCTCACGCATTAAGGATGTCAGTCCTTTGAGAGTCTGACAAAGCTGAGAGAAAATAGCTCTCGAAGTGGGCTTTCAAATTTCGAAAACAACGCTTTTGATCGCCATTCTAAATAACAAAACCTGGCGTAAGAGTTGCACGTGGCTGGTTCGCTTGCAAGGAAGTGAAAGGCGCTGCTAACTCAGCTTAACTCCAGACCATCACGTTAATGTGGTAACCCTGCGACTCTCGTGTCTTTGTGGCGCTAGATCACGTATGGAACGAGTAACGTCACGTTAAAGAAAGCATCCGGAAGAAATGGCTAGTTAATGGCATTTGAGGAAGCTTTGACTCATGACACTTAAAATCCGCATGATCAAAGCACTGACTAAGAAAAACTAACTCGAAACAGGTGAGATAACGGCTGGCACACCTTCTAGAGCTCATCCGAAATTCGACCCGCGCTAGGAACGAATGATCCTTGCGGTAAAAAACGATTTCTTTGCTCGACCGGAGAACGCTCGGAAAGCGGGAACCTGTCAGCGCCACAGGTACGCGAAGGGTGCGGGTGTCATCGTGTCCGCCCTGTAAAGCGGTGATCCTGAAGACGAAAGCACTTTATCGCCGGATCCGGCAGAAGGTCGCTACGCTTTTTGTGTGATCATCTCGGTGACGGCTCGGAAACCCGAGACGTGAATGATACCTGGCGAGCGCGACGCACCCGGAGCAGGCAGAAAACGGAAAGTGAGACTCAAAGGCGCTAGCCGCCTTCTTGTCCGCTCGATCCCAAAGCAGGGCGGGGCGTAGGCCGTCTGAGCGCTCGCCGAACGCGTTTCTGTGAGAGCCTTCTAGAAGGACGGGACTTGGAATGGCGCGAGTGGGGCCAATGCGGGAGGACCAAACACCCAACTGCACTTCACGATTTATTTCCCGCACTCGAAAGGGGCGACGCGGAAGAATGAACTCTGGAAGCGATTGAGTCATCAAACAATGCGCAAAGCGCTTACCTGAAAGCCCATTGCCACCTCATCGTCGACTAGCTGAAAGCAAAACACGGGTTCCTTTGCGCAACAATTGCATGTGAGAATGAGCGAGGTCTCGAGGAAGGTATTCGACGTCGTTGTACTAGCCCTCGTGAAATAGCCCTAGTACTGATCAAGCGAAGCTCTTGGTCAGCGTCATTACCGGAAAGAATTTTGTTGTTACTGTGGAAGCGAGGCGACACTGGGAAATGAACAGAAAATTAGAAGTTTTTTTTGTGAATTATAGTCCGAGTTGGACGACTGTTAGCATTTGACGAACTTTTCACACCGCTAAATATATTAGCTGCTTTTAGCAGGTAGCGACCCTAAAATGCGATTTGATGTGGCTCGGCCTTTGCCATGAGGACCTTTTTGCCAAAAGTCAAGAACCTTCAGTCAGATCCTTGCAGTATGCAAAACTGGAACAACTGAGCAGCGGTATAGAGGATCAGTGACTTTCTTTGTCAAGACAAGCTAGTTCTATTTTCCCATTGAACTGGGTATTAGTCGTTCTCAGCTGCCTAGCACACAAAAAAACACTGCTGCAAATCGCCCGAACGAGCCTGAGTCCGTGGCAATCCGAGCGGATTACGCCACTCGACACAATGGACTTTATGCGCTTGCGCGCAATCGCCATACTTCGTGACGCCGGAACCGGTCAGACTCGTAACTCTGAGCAAAAAAATGACGCGTGGCTCCAGTTAAGGTCGGGGAGCATCAAGCAGGGGAAGACGTTTCACTGTCGAAAACATCGTTTGTACGTACAGAAGTTCACCCTTCAATCAGGGTTAGCAGAGGAGTCCACTTGAATATCCATCCGTACAGGAGGAAGCAGCGCGCGCGTCTGCTACGCTCTATAATGGCATTCGCTTCCAACGATGAAGTGACCTCCACGACAATTTCACTGCCAGCGTGAACTGCTAAGAAAGTGTGTTCGTTGAGCGCTCGAAGCTGCATGAAATACCAGGTCGTGCGTGCTTACGCGCCATAATTGGGTCTAATTGGTACAAGAAAGCGTGGCATTGGCTGTAATTGGGGTCAGTTGAATTACTCAATGATTAGACGTTTCTTTCGGCATAAGAGCTTTAGTACAAATTTGGATGAAAGAGCTTGCTGGAGGTGCATACAACAGAAAACAGTAGGAGTCCAGCTCTCGACAAGCAAGAACTTTAAGTCAACAGCGGGTACGTTCCGCATGTATGGGACAGCTGGTAGGTGATCGGTTGTTCCTTCAGTTGCATTCGACGTTGTTTTTTGTAAGAATATGTGTTTCCTGTAAGGCTCTGCTAGATGGGTTGGAAGAAAGATTGAGCTCAGTCGTCTTTCTGGAGCGGGAATCAGCTCACTTAACTCGCATCCGCTATTCGCTAACGCATACACAGTTCTGAAGTTATCGAGTTCAGAAAACTTCTGGGTGTCAGGGGAAGAGAGGAGTCTTGCTTCTTGACCTAATGCAGGTGTCAGACCGTAGCCCCTACCGATTTTGCCCCAAAACCGCCTAGCGACTTCTACATGCGGTCCTAGCGCGAAAACTGAACCAACAACAGTCAATAAGTATCGCCAGCGGCGAAAAAGAGAATCATTGTATGCTTTGTATCATTTGATACACCGTCCCTCGAACTAATACTTTTAGGTAATTCGGAACCGAAAATATTTGTTATTGCTGACTGTTTCTTGTACTCTGTGCACTTAAAGCGGTAGGATTTCGTACTGCCGTTGCCCATCGATTTGATGATAACATATTAAGCTACTTGCAATTTAACATGCTCGCTTCAGAGCACAATTCGGGGAAGGAAGCAAGATTCTTCGGCTCGATGGCGCCACGCGGGAAGAAGTTGCCGAAACAGCCTCCAGGAACGACGAATAGCGAGTGCCAGACAGACGAGTTCTTAATCGAGGCCGTGCACAATGCTGGGCATGCCTCGTCCAGCAGGTAACTCCACAAGGCATTTTCCTGTACAAAAGCTACGTATTCAGCACGGAACAGGGAGCACCGGGAAACACCTTGGCTGCGCAGTTCCGCTTGAAGTCGACAATGGCACTCGTGAAGTCACTGATGAAAGAACTTCAGGAGGAGAGGGAGGACAAGAAGCGGATCGTCAGCGTCGTTGCATCGATGACTCAGCAACTGCGGTCCATAAAGTAAGTGGCAGGAAAAGAAAGGTGCAACCAAAAGGGCATGACAGGTAGGAAAGCAAAACGCAAAGTAAAGTGGTCTAAAAGCCGTGACGCATTTCTGGCAGCGTTGTCCCTAACGCAGCCTACAGTCTCGCGCATTCATGGTAGTATGGCTAGCTTCTGCCAAATGCTAATCGTACGCGCAATAGAACCCATGCGCGTTGGTAACCTTTGTTGCCTATGATTTTTGACTTGTTTACTTGTTCTTCTCGTCATGCGGAAATCGTTCGCTGGTATGCGATTGACGTGCAAACGACGGTTAATAAAGTTGTCATGGATAGCAAGGAATGTGTTCGTCCTCACATGCAAGAATGGAGTCCAGCAGGCATGTCTTCGGTCTTGAGGTCCGAGGTTTCCGGTTTCGAAGTATGCGTTCGTCTGCAGATTCGGTGCAAGGCCGGTTGTCCTTGCGGTCCGATGGAATTAGTGATGACGGCGCCGCCTGTAATGTTCGAGCTCTTTCTGTGGCGTAGCTTTCAGCTCGAAAGCGGTTGACATCATCAACCATACAGCGAGCGTCTGCTTCGAGTGGCCGAACAGGTTCCGACCGACACTCTACAGTCATATGGCTCACTGCTTATCCTCATCAGAGCGAAGTAGAAAGGNGTGAGTTCGTCTGCAGATTTGGTGCAAGACCGGTTGTCCTAGGGGTCCGATGGAATTCGTGATGACGGTGCAGCTCGTAATGTTCGAGCTCCTTTCCGTGGAGCAGCTCTCAGCTCGAAAGCCTTTGACATTGTCAACCGTAGAGCGAGTATTATGCTTCGGGTGGCTGAACTGGTTCCGACCGACTATCGAATGTCTGCTACTGTCGCCTCATCCTTCACAAATGCTGCCTACCCGATGAACCTTAGTCTGCTGAAGAACGTCGTTGCATCTGTCACGCGAGTTCACAGAAGGTACATTGAAGCCGGTGTAGAATGAGATTTTCGAGGATAAACACAACCAACGTGTTTCCCACAACTCAGTATACTACCGATATGATATGGGTGTCACCCAAACTAGAACTGCAACAGCGTTAGTACGGCCCTTCATGACTGTGGTAATTCAGAGCCGAATACCACGCCGCGTTCACATCCGTCTGCTCTGACATCGACGCGATAAAGTACGACTGGAGCAACTACATCGACCAAATCAACAATGCGCTCAAGGAGGTTTGTGCCAACGTCGTCCATACCGACTGACCGACGGTTTCAGCAAACTGCTCTCGTCGCCGAAGCTCGCGATCTGATGCGCCAACGCATCAAGCGGAAGAACAAGCAGCTGGAGCTAATGAAGGTGGAAACCATCCTTGAGTTAACGCTGATACAACAGCTGCTTCAGGGCGAAACCGACGCTGCCTTTACGCAAACCAAGAACGCGTTCGACGCCGTGGATGGACTGCTGCGAAACATCTCTGAGGCTCAGAAAGAGGCACACGTGGCCGAAAGTGCGCGGCAGGAAGCTGAGAAGAAACTTCTCGACGAACTATTCCTAGGCGAGTTCACATCGCAGTGTGCTTATAGCGCCCTTCCTAATCCGCCCTTGAGAAATCTGCGAAGTCGAATTTGTGCAGTGGCGTGCCGGGTGGTGGCGGAACCGAACGCTCTAGATTAGTTACGGATTGTAATGCTAGAGAGAGACGATGGATCCGCAGGAATGAGGTCCGAATGTCGGTTCCTTCGCCAACTCACAAACTTGAGCTAGTACGACTGTTCAACCATGTTGCATGTTCCACTCTGCTCTTGCTCGATTTCAGTAATACATGGTTATTGCTGAACAAAGTCAATTAAACAACATGATGCTTATGTAGCTGAAAACTGGCTAACAAGACGTGACTTGGGCAAAGGAGGCAAAGAAGAAGACTATGCTTTTAGGAGTGCATTATGGGGGGGGGGGCTTTCTATTAGCGCACAGCGTGGTGGCCGCATAGCGTTTNAAGCCGTATTACACGGGCCAAGCCGGACTACGGGCCGTGTTTTCTGCCTGCTGTATACGGCTTGTCAATTTTTTACCCACCACGGGTACGGGGTACGGCACGGGTGGGGTCACCACGGGTACGGGTTTGGCACCGGGTCCCAGCGCCGATCTCTAGTTTTTTGACACAGTACCCCCACCCCCCCCCCCCATAATGCACTGAAACTTATGTGCCCCCATAATGAATTTCCCCACCCACGCCACCCATAAAACACTAGTGGCAGTCTATCAAACTATAACTTTAGCAGATAGGCGACCCGTCCTTTAAATCAACGATGCGATGCTTAACTCAAAATGTTTAGCTGCCAACCAGAAGTGCCGCTCGTGTCAGGCTGCAGACGCCGTACGCCAACAAATGACAGGCCAGATGGTTGAGAAGCAGCAGAAAGCAGGACTTGTAAGTGCTTGCAGACGTACGCCTTCTGCCATCTCTATATCACACTTTGCAGGTTGAGTACGAGCTTGCGAAGCAACGGCGGATCGTCGAAATGCTAACGAAGAGCCTCCAGAAGGAAGAGTCCGAGAAAAACAGCTTCAAAGGAGCAAACGAAAAGCTCGCGCAGACGGCCAACCAACTTCGGCAAGCCAACAAGCACCTCGGACAGAAGATCGAAACACTGAGAGCCGAGTTGGCTCGGCAGCCAACGCTGACTTCTCTAGAACCCTCGGTCGCTGCTGCTATAACGCCACCCGACTCTGCTTCGGACACGTCCAATAAAGGTAAGCTGATCTTTCAGCTGACCAAAGGAGCACTAGTTTCGTCGAAATCCCACTTTCAGATGATTCCGGTGCTGGTCTTTCTTGTGAAGCGTCCTCACCAAGCTTCTCTGGAGACTTTCGTCGGTCCGTGTCCAGTCATCGAACGAGTTCAACACAGCATCCAGGCCCATCGCAGAGTGCCAGGACGCCGGCAACGCAGGGGAAAACGGCTCTTGCTCAAGTAGAGGATCCCTGGCGGCCGCATAAGGTAGTTCGCACGGACTCAGCAGAGACGAGGAACAACCACTTATTCGACAGTTCGAGAGAGAATCCCATTGGTAAGCGCAAAGCACGCATAGCATGACCAAAACGCAGTTTAGGCGAGCCAGCGGCACCGGTGCATAAAGAGGCAGCAGAGCAGACCGCTAACGCGATTCTCGGAAATGCTCATCGTTCTCAGAACTGTTTTAAACAAGCAGATCCGCTGAGCATCAGGCAGCTGACGAGCGGTTCCAACGCCTATCTACGTGAACACAAGCGGTCCTCGGATACCGCGAAGCCCGCCGAGCGGAATCATCAAGCAAGGAAACCAGCAGTAACAACGCCTCTCGAAATGATGAACGTCCACGAAGCCCAATTCATCGACGTTGACAACGGGCCAGAAGCCATGCCGGAGTCGATCAGGCAACAATCCTCCGTGAACGTTCACGAAGACCCATACATGGATACAAGCTCGGCCGACCCGCCGAAGCGGTGCAGAAGCCCAGTACTGACCCGACAGCATTCGCCTGCGAATGGCCAGCGTTTTCGCCGGTCAGCACAGCGATCTCCTGCTCAACAGTTCCGGCGGTCCAGGTCTCGTACGCCGGAGTATCATCGATCAAGGTCACCTGCTCGAGCGATGCCCAACGAGAGCCCGGCGAGACTTGCGCGCATTCGTCAACGAAGAGAGTTAACTGAACGAGGTAGACGCTATGCTTCACCACCTCGCTTCAGAAACAGTTCACCGTCACGCCTCGCGCGCATTCGCGGACGTCTTTCACCGTCTCCACCGCGTGGACTGGCCCAACGCACGACTCCGAGAGCCTTCAAAGAGTCTTCAGCAGGGCCGACAATAAATCCATGGCAGGACCCTTTCGGTCGATTTGACCCTCACTTGGACGATGTGAAGCCACCGACGTTCAACGAAGTCAAATTTGAGCCAAGAGTTCCTCTCATTTCTGTGATCGCTCGTGACGCCGCCGCCCACGAAGCTGCTTTCCAACGACCCTTGGCTGTTTCATTGCGACACCCGTATCATCCAGAGTTACCGCTAGAAGTTTACGATTCGTATGCGAACCAAGGACGGATTCCATATGCGGCTCCACCCCCACCTCGCCATATTCCGCCTCCACCGGAGCAGCAGGTCGGGCAGTATCTGCACCAGCACCACGCATATGCAACTACACCTTACGCAGTGGGGTACGGAACTCCAAATCTTACAAGCTCCTGGCGCAACGGCCATTGGTACGCTACCGCTCATAGGCACTGAAACAGACTGCGTCTTTTCTGATCCCTCCTACCTATAACTGTGTCTAATCATTACTCGGTTGCTCCATTCCAGTCCTTTGTGATTTCTTCAGCAGGTTGTTCGTTATGTGCGTCTTTCCAATTGCGTTGGTACGTGTATATGGGAACGTTTGTAAGCGGCCAGACACGGTATGAAATAAAACCTTACCTTCGAATGCAAACACTTAAGATCGCCCTAACTTGGAGTTTTAGCGGAGCCGCCCATGTTCGTAAGCTTCGAATGTAAGTAAACGTCCTAGTTTCACTGTACACAGTTAAGTGCCACAAACCACTGAAAACGTTACTTTACGGAAGAAGTTAAATTTCATGAGGGAAGTCGTGCATACCAGCCTATTAACAAAAATGACTTAGACATTGCTGTCACTCGACTGGTAGTAATCGATGGCGCGTGCGAAAAGAATGTTTTCGCTTCAAGCACAAATGCGCTTGAAACAAACTTTGGTCATCGGGCTTTTGAAGTCATGAACGAAAACAAGCCGGTGAACCGATGGTATGCGCCAGTAATATTTCTAGTTCCTACCCATTAATCCATTCAACGGAAGAAAGATATATGCCTGTCGGATGTTGCTTAGAACACCCTAAGAGTGGCGTTAAAACACCCCTTGGGACTGTACCACTCCTTAGGCGAAAGTTGCGCTGGTACCATCTTACTTGCGCCTGATACAAAAAGTCGTTTTGGTATAGTTAAGTAGATATATTAGTCCGCTTAGGACAAGACACATAAAGAATGAATGCGCTTAAAAACTTTGTTCCTTGAACTCTCCTCTGAACAACCTGATCGTTGGATGTTTAACCTGACTTTAAGGTACTTCACGTTCAGGAGTGCTACACAGTCAGAATTGACTGTGTTTTAGGGTGAATTAGCGCGCAGTTGCCGCGAATTTGCTAGAGAAAACTTTAGGAACGCGTGGCGGAACTCAAGTAAGCAAAACATTGCCACCGACTGCCTTCAAGCTGAACTGCAGACGTCTTATGCTAGCCAATGTTGTCGTCACTGTTGAGACAATATACCACCATTGAAGGGAGACACTAAAGTAGTCTTCAACATTGGCGTCCGAGACTCAACACGCAAAAGGAAACTTGCTACAACTAATTTCATCACGTCTTTGAGAGAAAAGATTTATTAGTCAACAAGTCGCATTGGTGTACTCACTAAATTCGCGGCCATAGGAATCGTCCTGGACAATACAAGCGCATTGGGAAACAACTCATTCTAGAAAGACATATACATAAATACTATGTACATGAAAGACGTCGGTCTTGGGCCGAACGATCGTTGGAACCATGCAGAAAGATCGCGACGACTTTTGGGATCCAACGAACGTGCGACGTGGCAGTGACGGTAGCTCTTACCTAGCAAATCTACGGCTAACTACATGTACAAATATTTGACATCTAACTAGAGGTTGCTAAACTGGACTAACGATATTCGCAAAACAAAGGATGGCGGCCGGAGGTCGCAAGATCTCTTCCGTCGTCGGCAGGTGGCGTTGCCGAAGGATGAAGCGGTCCGGTGCCGTTGGCAGTGTTCACGGTGGGTGGGGGCTCTGTACACATCACCGGGAGAGCATTCGCAGACCCTCTCGGCGCCATGCATGCAGAGGACGATTCCATGAA
Source organism: Aphelenchus avenae (assembly GCA_020875895.1). Lineage (NCBI taxonomy): Eukaryota > Metazoa > Nematoda > Chromadorea > Rhabditida > Aphelenchidae > Aphelenchus > Aphelenchus avenae. The sequence goes on from JNEY01000009.1 coordinate 386,131, forward strand.
GGAAGACGACGGGTCGATTGATTACATGGAACGGTGGGCGACGGTCGTATGTATCGAAACTGAAAGCGAACTATTTATGCGTTAATCGAATCGAGCAAAAATCCATAGCTGTCACGCTGACTAGTTGCTTAGAGCTGGCGCCAGGTTAGGGACTGGCCCTACAGTGACTCATACTCTTATCTACATAGGGCTATTATCGTAAAGACTCACAATCGGCAGTGTTGAACGGGCATGAGCGTTTCCCAAGGCTGCATTGCGTCGGACGATTCCAGGACTTGCGAAGATGAGCGAACTTCAGCGACGTATTTCACGACGACGGCGGCTATTTGAGCCTTCGGCGACTGATCCTCTGCGACGAGGTGGGCCTCTTCGACGGCGCCTGCGAGACGCTTGCGATTCGTCGAGACGACCGAGAGTCGTCGGCTGGCCGCGGCGGCCACATCCACTACGAATAAGGCACTCCTGGCTGGCGGTAGATGCCGTCGTCATCGCAGTGATAGCGGTCGGTGGGCGGTCGAGTGGTCAGTTGTGCCGGCCGTCTTGACGTTGCCGCCACCGGCCACGGCCAGCCACCACGGAGTGTGGTGGCCTAAGGGCACGTGGCCGGCGGTCGCGTGTCGACCCACGCTCGAGACTCGAGAGCGTCCGCCGCCGGAAGCCTGCAAGCGGTCGAATGTACGCAGGCGAGCCGTATGCGGAGTGCGTAATGGTCCATGTTAAATGCGTGCGTGGAAAGCGGCGATAAAAAAGGCACGAAGAGCGCACGCGTCCAGCGTTGTACATGCCCGCACGCGGTTAATAATAAACAATTCATAGCCAGATTGAGTGACACTCGCGGGACACGCGTTGATACGATGTACTAGCCGGGCAAGCCAATGTTTATTCCACGGGCGGGAGAAAGGTCCGGCTGCATTTTCAAACATGTCCTCTGGCTACTTGCAGGCGCTGACTTAACTCCCTAATATCAGGATTGAATCACTGAATAACTTCACAAGTTAAGGCAAGAATTCGAAGGGTCACGCTAGTGCTACGTCTAATGTGCGTCTTGTTTCGGATATAAACTAAGAGAGCATAAACTATCACGTACATATTTTTAGGTGGAAAAATACACGAGTTTCTCTGCCAGAAACCCCCCTCTTTGGGTAGCATAATGCTAAGACTCAAGCACTACAAGCCGACTATACTCTCGATGGGCAATCCATGTGCTATTACCCCGACCAATTTGCAAGCCCGACTTAAAGTCCTTCACGTTAAGACGACACTATAATCAGGAATGGACAAACGCAACAAATGAGATTTGAAACCTAGCGTTTCTTTCGGATAACTTTGCAAGTTGTTAAAGCTCCATCCAAAGCCAACAAACTAAATATAGCAACGTCGACGGGCCTTGGGTGATTGGGGAGCGGGAAGTGGGCAGTTGTGCTTAGCTAGTTGGAGGAAGCGGCCCCACAGAGAGCCCCCGGGCGAAACACATGCAAGTGGTGCTAGGGCGCAAAATAGCGGATGGACGAGCCGCTGCTTGCAGCGCGTTGCGTAGTGTCCACTCCGCTAGTATCGCCACCGGACGACGGGTCTCCTCCGCTCTGGTGGAGAAATTGCTTCACAGCGGAGGAATGGAAATGGAAAACGAGTCTTGCAGGAAGGGGACCGGGAGCAGACAGACAGCCGGCTGGCTGCAAGACACGGTGGATGGACGGAAGAAAGAAGAGCGCCGCCGCCGCCGCTGACCGGACGGAGTAGCCATGAGTCGTAGCTGGCGGCTGCACGGATTGCATAAACTCGTCGCAATGCAGTATGCATCGCTGCGCGGACGATTGACTGAGCCGACGGCCGCCGGGGTGGCGAAAAACTTTGCGCTGTTGCAAAATCCCGGACGCAGCAGGGGCACGTTAGTCCCGCTTCACGTATTTTCGGGCCACGCATTGGCATACCGCACGAGACATAGGGTCATCACAGGTGGAAGCAGTGTAAGGGAGTACCAAGAATGGCATAGGTAGGTGATTGATAGGCCTACGTGTTCAACACAGCGATCCCGCATAAAATTGCCGCTATGCTTGGGCGTGCACGCAATGCATGAGATTCTTGTCCACATTAGAATGTGCAAAAGCTCACAACACTGCGACGTTCAACGTACGTGTCCAACTATGGCTTAGCTCTACATCGCAAAGCATAGCATGGAAGAATGCCAACTGAGCTCGCTGAACAATAAGCTAGAGAAGCAATGCGAGCTTGCGTCCACTGGACACTGTCCAGATAGCATGTGGACGGAATTGCCGTCCATTGTGCATCACGCATGCGGCAATGCAAAAAGCGCATTGTCCGATGGATTGTGAACAACGGGCCTTTGGTGCTCGCTCTTTGCCGACAGCTGACTGCTCGTGAATGGACGTCTGATGTCCGCAGGGACGTGCCCATTGCGCTAAGCGCTGGAACAGGGTGCTGAGTGACCAACGCATCCAGCTCGACGATTACGCAACTGGTTTGCGCACGCAACAAGTAACATCATAGTGCTCGCAAAACAACGCGGAAATATCGTTCCGCCACGTGTACGTACAGTTCTTAGGGTTAAAATTCGCATAACTGTCAACATAATTCCTTCACGCCGTTTTTGACAGGCGTATTGAAGGTAAGAGTACTTAATGAGCAACACCAGCTTAAAAACTACTGTGGTATGATAACAGCTATAAAATCATCTTACAGAAAACATCTTAGCAAGTGCTTTGGTCATTACGGAATTCTGCAGTCGTGCATAGGTAGCGCAACGCGTTGAGCGTCGGCCAATAATCGGCGTTCACGAGTTGGATCCCTGCAGTCGTATAGCACTTGCTGGATCCACGGAGTGGTCTCGTAAGCTATCGATGCTGCCATAGCGAACGCCCTTTCCATCCACAAGACTCAGCTAATGCTTTAACTTGTCAGCAAACAAAGGGAACACCGTTTTACCATCCAACTGACAACACCAACTTATTACACGAAGTTCATTATGCGCACATTTGTACATTTTCGATACTTGACATACACACAAAAGGGAAATGATGGCGCAAATGGCTCTGTTAACCCTGATTCTCTAGTCCTGAGTTGAGAGCTCCTCTGACGGCTTCTAGTTTGCTGTTAAGCTTCTGCTGACTGTTTCTGGTCATAACCTTCAAATTTATTTACCACGGATGGGCATTCATTTACAACGACAACGCCAAGCGAAATCCGCGAGTCCACTTATAATGATCAACTGTCTGCGCTAGAACTGAGCAAGCGTTAGATTACGCGTACTGACCGGAGCACGAACAGAAAGCCGTAGCGATTATCCACGCAATTGCAAAATGCGACTTAGGCACAAGAAGATGTCTTTAAGAGCCTTACTGGAAACATGATGTCCAAGGGAGACGATGCCGATGATGGCAGCAGAGAATTCGCCGGACTCGACGTACAGATAGGTTGCGCCGGTGCTCAATGCGCCGCTACAGCTGCGGTCGACTAGGTTATAACTGACCTCTCGTGCGCTAACGCGCGCGTAGCGAACCTACCGGCGTTTCAAAAAAATTTTCCGGACATGATACTGTTCTTCCAGTCGGGCGGTCTAAAGCCGGGATGAGATGCCACCATGCCAACACGTTATGCGTGCACATTGCATCAGTCTCGCCTGTTATGTATGTGCATGCTCTCAGTGCATGCGCTGTTTACGTTGTATCCAGTGTTTCTGCTTCACATATGTACGTATCTAAATTCATGCACACCAGTTTACCACATTTTTAATCCTGCGAACTGCATACTTCTGCATGCGGTAGCGCTTAGTACGCATGAGTGCACGCATACATGCTCACAACTTGGCACACTGTAGCAGGTTACTCATTGCACCTAGTACATCAGTTTTGCGAGACATAAAGTTTGGAATTCCTGTATTCTATTACGTATCGAGTTCCAGGATGGCACTGCATGCAAGCAAGCATGCACAGCATGCGGCACCGCTTTGTATGCAAGCATGCTTAAAGCATGGAGCATGCACGAAGTTTCCTAGAAGGGGTTATGTGGGCAGTTAAAAAGTTCTTGGAACTATCAACTGTGCTAAGTTATCCAATAAACCGTCCCCAGTGATGCTACACCACACCAGCGCTTTAGTTCATAGTGTAACACGTGAACACGAGGCCGAAGATGATGAGCAGCGGAACGCATGGACGTGAGACCGCAGACAGGCTGGAGAAACCATTAAATGGATGTGCGACTTAACAGAAGTTAAGGTTCTTTTCATTAACGATCGCGTTTCATAATTTGCGAATTTACAGACTGGCATGATTATAATGAACATCTTCAAAACGTAGTGACGCAATCCTTAGCACAAGTTTATTGCGACACCTGCTATCAATCACAGTTTACAGCCTGATATAAGAAAGGTTCACTTGGTGTAGCGAATGCCTTATAAGCTTGCAATGCACCGCTTGGGGCTGTATTTTTTACTTTGTTATGCGAGAACGGGTTGGTGTCACAGCATCTGTAAAGAATGAGACAGAATCTCCCTTCTTGATCAAGCAAGCAAATGGAAGCTGCATACCATGTTTTGAGCATTTCATGTGTTCAGTCGTGCTACTAAGCGGTACTACTAATCTGAACGGCATGCAACGGCATGCAAGCAGAATATAAAGGCGATTTCATTCCGCAAAACAAGACAAAGAAGATCCAGAATACAATAGAATGAAGTGCCCCCGGTTCGTGAACCCACTTCGTGAAAGTGAAGCCACCACTTCTTCGAATTCACGAAGTGGTGGCTCGCGATACTGCTTCATGAATTCACGAAGTGGGTGAAATTTTGCCCACTTTGCGAAAACTGTCACTAGGCCCACTTCATTTACCATAGAATGGTGCAAGTGTGCTCAGGCATGCTCTCGCATGCTGCCTGGTTTACTGTGAGGCTGCCTGGTTTACTGTGTTACAGACTGGCATGATTATAATGAACATCTTCAAAACGGTACTACTAATCTGAACGGGCCATGCATGTGCCTACGACATGGATTCTGTAATACAACCGTATCTACGAATGCCGGCAGAAGCATCAAAACCATTCACGCCTACACTAGCCATGACGTCCTCATGAGCGGTCCATTGCGGTTGAGATTGATGTTGCTTCCTAGACCAGAAGACGAGTTCATATACCTGACGCTGACGCGAAGCGAAGGCGCGCGCAAACCCGGTCGATTCTTGGCCCGGCCGGGATTTCGGCCGTTGCCACCATTGCTCTCCCTACGCTGGATAATTCTAACTGATGCGTACGTTGGTGTTGAATGAGTAATGCGTACTAAAACAATTACCATGATCGGCTACAAGGCAGATCAAAGACTAGTGTGATTCACTAGTACGGATGTCTTGATTTGTTTGATCTGAAAGACATTCACGATCTGCTTTCTGGTTCTCATGGAAAAGTTAAAGAGGAACTAAGTAGTTCCCTATGACGCTAAAAATTCCGATAATTTCGAAGGGCTTGGTTAAAGCTTCGCTTTTTTATGGGTGCAGCTGTGCTGCGAAATCGAGACGAATGTAGGGGTGAAGGATCATGTAGGTACGTACTTTCTTCCCGTTACGTGCTGTTATCATCTAGTTCCCGAAAAGTCCCAATGTCTGACAAAAGTACAACTATAACGCTACGTACACTAAAGCGAAAGCTCAAGCAGTGCTAGCAACATTGTGTTATGTGAGTTTTCACATACACAAAACGTATGCCTCTTGTCATTTACTTCTACTGCGGTCACGGAGGAAGAGTGATTTTACTCCAATGTGAAACATGGTTTCCGCCGAGCGGAGTTTTTGAAGTTTCACCAATTTATTACTGCAAGTCCCTTCTCGAGATCAGCGGTCATAAGAAACGCAAGTGACCTACCGTAGCCGAGAGCGAAGAAGAGGAACCAACACTCCATGTACGTGCGCTGAAGTCGCGTTCCGCCGGCGGGGGTAATCAAATCGAAAAATGCAACGGCATCGCGGTGTTGCGACGAAGGGCGCCAGGCGGGTCGTCAGTATCGAACTGTTTTCAGATTGATGAACCCAACGTCTCGAAACAGCGGAAGTTTCGGCGCCGGTTCAACGCGAAATTTTATAGCCCACCATCGTACCGATCCGTAAAAGACACTTCGCAACGTAATTGCATGCTGTCGCAAAAAGTCCGAGTACGAAGTTCGACCGAATGATTCCCATCCATCCCGGTAGAGATGGACGCGTTACGCAAGCGCCCGTCAAGGCGGAACGCAACAAACGCGAGTGCGCAGCGGACGACCGTCGCGACAAATTTGCATAAATCAGCGGAGTTGCGATCTTCCCAAAAGATTAGTGGACATCAAGGCGGTTCCGGCGCGACCATAAATACACTCCGCGAAGTGGCCCCGCTGCGACTGTCGCCAGTGATGGGTGAACTCCCGGCGACCGCATCGAACAGGCGAACGGTAGAGGGGTGCCGAAATGGCAACAGTCTCAAGGACGCCTTGTGCGCACTTGCAACAAACAGTTGATGTGAGCGGCGGCCTAATTCGCCTTTTATTGGGCAGCTCTAGGGCTTTACTAAATGCCGAATCGAGGGTAGCGACGAAAGCAACCGGCTGGCACTAAACGGCATTAATGCGGATTGGTAAGTTTCTCGGTTGGATAGTAAATTTTACGAGTACGGTTCCGGACTGAAGGGCAAGTTTTCAACGAGCGGTATTTACTATCCCCTCTCTGAAGAGTCGAATCACCCTCACATTTAACCTTACCCCCAAAAAAGTTTAGCTGTAACACACCTAATCTCTATAACCCTTTTACCGTTTTAAACTCCCTACTTTTACTCTCTTCCTACGACTAGACTCGCTTCCACTCACGTCGAATTCTCTTGGCCTTCTTGGCCTAAAAACCCGTAGTGGGTCAGCCAAGAGTAAATCCATTCGTTATATCGTTAACCGGCCTAGACAGCTTTGGATTTACCATGATAATCATAATCCTTCAGTATGTTCTCATGCTTACAGTTCCATTTTCGAGCCTTCTCTACGCAACGCCCCCTTGCGACTTCTATTTCTTCCTAGTCTTTCGCAGTATGTTGACCCATCTTCCGAATGCATTACACGCGCTTCCTACAAAGGTCAGACGCGCTTGAGTGGTGCCAGTTCAAAGGAGACTCGCAACATTTAAAATGGGTTTTTTCCGCCCTGATTGATAGGCCCATAAACTCTGGCGCACGACTTTTTTGCATTAATTTTATGGGTGCAGCACACCGATTTCGATGGGTTAACGACTTGGAACTTCCAGCCGACCTCGGCGAGGACGACGCCTGAATATCCTCTCATCCGCGCGGCAGGGGGTACCTTTTAGGCAGCACTCAATATGGGTCTCAGGTGCGCAGTGCTTGCTTGTACCGCCAGTTATTTGGCCCCCTACATGTTTTAAGTATCTTAACCTACAAGTGAAATAATTCAAACCTATGGGATTTTAACGAAACCAAACCAAGCGTGCCATATCATCACGAATGACAGTGTAACGGGCTTCTTTTCGTTGGCAAAACGATCTGAAACGGCCCACATTCGCACGACTGTCGCATCAGACCTGTAAGCTGCGCACTCGAATGGAGCATCACTTTCCATACATTCTTTTGTCATATGAGCGTAGTTTCTGTTTCAGTTTCCTCTTAGGTCGTTCGGAAGTTGGAGTCTCCTGCGATGTACAGAACCCCAAGCATCTATCTCCATTCCAACACACATCGCGTGAAAAGCCACATCCTCGTGTGAGGAATCACCATCGGTCCTCCCGCTTTGCCGTCGGTTCGCAGGTGGCTGCGATGACGAAGCGTCCTCGCGATGAGTGTGGTGTGGGAATCGCATTTCCCACGGCTGTTTTTGTTGCCATTCACGTCGGTTCATGTGCGTTGTGATGGCCGCGTGTTTTGCTTGTATGTGTATGCGCGACGCGCCGCAAGCGACCCCAACCGCGACGCATAGCAGGACGGGAAAAAGCCGTCAAGCAGAGCGGCTGTCGCGTGTGCCGCGCGGCGCACGCTCGTCGGAACGTCGAGCGCGCCGTTATTGTCGACGAGCGCAAAAAAAAACACGGTGTGCACAAAAACGGTGCGAGTAATGTGGGAAAGTGCGACTGCCGTCAGAGGGCAATGCCCCATAAAAACGGGTGAATGCCTTGAGAACCACGACCGCCTAACGGTACACGGCAATCGGGATCGGGCTCTTCCTTGCTTTCAGCATATCCGCTGCGGCGACGCTTGCTTCATAACGCGTCCGTCGGTGGTTTTATGGACTCCACCGAGCACTTTCGCATATTAACGGTGGCGGTAACGGGGAGATCTCACGCGGCGGCGGCGGCCGGATACGATGCAATAAACAACTGCACATCCCACAGAGCCGAACGGAAAAGCCAGCTGTGACTTCAGATGTGGAGATGCGCGTAAAGATCGTTGCCAGAAAGTCCTACAATAAGTCTTGCATCATCTTAAGTCTCCCTGCTTTATGGTTAAGTTGCTAACAATTCGTGGTGGTAGATAGCTAAGGTAGGGAGTGAAGCAAGTATGCGACTTATGGACAATACAGGCTCTTAGACGGTTTTCCATTCACCTGTGCGTGTAGACAGCTTTGCGGATGAGCGGTAACCCAATCCAGTACATAATACCGTTTGTCAAATGTTTACCTCGTGTTGGCAATCGGAAGTTCGTGGTGGTGTGGTGAGCCACACCAATTGATGTCGAAGCATTCTTGCACGAATTTTTTTCAAGTTCAGCCAGTTTATTTTGCCCTGGAACATGGCTATAGCATTGACACTTACTTCAACTTTCAGAAGTGCGTAATACCCTCCATTTGAACGTCCTTCTCAACCGCTCCACAGCACTGGAGCGTTTCCGCTAGAAACGCTAACACGCACGTACGGTAGTAAGCGAGCGGAACATGCTGTGATTTTCCGCCCCAACTGGCGACGAGCTTTTTGCCAGCTCCGGGAAATGATGGGAGCCTGCCCGTGCCTCGCCATTCCTGTCGTCGCGTTATTGCCTCTTCATAGATACCTCGTAATGTGTGTTCTTGTTGCGCACCGAACTGTGAGAAGGGACCGCTGTAGGAGCGGCCCACAGCGACGATGAAGTCCTTCCGCCGCTCTCTTCGAAACACTCCGCGCTTAGTTTTTGCCGCCTGGGAAAGTGCCGCTCAAATGGGACCGCCACTGTGGCGGCACTTATCCGATTGACGCGCTCAATCGCGTGCGACTGCCACCTTCATTGGCACATGCTCAAAAACCGTTACGATTGATGAAGTACAGAGTCTTGGGAACCCGTAGTCTTTCCACATGTCGACCGAATAGAAGAGATGTTGACACTGTGCTGACGAGGTAGAACCCGCTGTGAGCGAGACGCGTGTCGTCCTGGAAGTAGTGACCGCACATAGCTTCACTTACGCTACTTCTAATTGCCCGCGGGATTAGCGAAGGGTCACGTTGACAGTAAAGGCGGAACAGGCAGAATTGGAACATTCTCAAGCCTAAATGACACTTACTCGATTCATTCGTCTCTTAACATGATAGACGTTTCAGGCGTCTCTGTCTCAGCAAGAGCAATCCACACCAAGTATACGTGTCCGTGTCCATATCGGTGCTAGTGGTCCATGGAAGACACCCGTGCTTATGCATTCGGAGCGCCCATTAGTTCATGCGGCAATTGAATATTACCCTTATGTTTTGCCAACATCCACCTGCATACCCTCGTCGTGCCATTCGGCATTGTTGTGATAACCTTGCACGCTCCCAGTCATCGCTCTTCGCTCGGAATTCATGCTTAGGTAAACTCTGTGCCAGCTAGACAAAGCATGCGTAATGGCGAGCCGACGACAAGCCTGGAGTGCGGTCACTAGCATGACCCTTAATGCATCTGCCATCAGCCGTAAATGCTTAGTCTGCTAGTGACAATCCCCCCAGAAACAAAGCCCGTGCTCGGTTACGCGCATCTGCGAAGAACTTTTTTGTTCCCACGCTTCTCCACTCTTTGTTCACTAACACACCAGCGCGCAGGTTGTTAGTTTGCGCGCTTACAACAGACTGCCTCGATGGGTGGTCATTCTTGCCCTCGATACGTCGATGGTTTCTAATTTGAAAACTTAATGATATGCAAATTAGACCGCACCGTGTTTTAAACGCCAGTTCTCATGATCGTTTGGAACGAACTTAGCCGCGGGTCAGAGTCCTGGGTTGTCCTTGTGCCCGCTTTGCGCGCATGCCTTGTGCTATTGGTGGCGATAGCCCAAAGGCACGTTCCGTTGTTCGCAGCTTCGCGCGAAACATGACACATTTTCGGCCTTCGCGCACTTTCTTACTTTCTTTCTTAGTGGTTAAGTGTCATCAAGTTAGACTTTACGGGCAGTCTTATAGTATAGTACTAGAAACCAGGTCGTCAATCTATTACCCACTTGTTAGCCCCATTCACAAGTTCACCAAGACGGTAAAAATGAGTAAAACGTGCCCGTTGTGCATTAATTCTGGGTCGTGTGCAAGCAGGGTCCTCATCACTGTGCACTTTGGCATATTGACTGCTAGTGAAAATTGGCTCTCTGACTTCAAACGCGTCAATTTGCATGGTCCAAACCTTCCCATGGACCCCTACGTTGGACCGCAGCCGTGAGCCAGTGTTGGGCTGCTTGAGGCAACTTCAACGTGCCGCTATGGTCCCCACGCTCGCAGAGAATGCCGCAGGTCACTTCCGTTCTTCGCAGCTCTCTACGAACGCGTGCCTTATCTCTGCGCGCTCTTCATCTTCGAAGCGCGACGCGAGCTTTGTTGTGTGTTTGTTTTATACCGAGCGCTTGACTAACAGAAACGGATCCTACCTCTTGGGTTTGCTTGNGTACCCTCGTCGTGCCATTCGGCACTGTTGTGATAACCTTGCACGCTCCCAGTCATCGCTCTTCGCTCGGAAGCATGCTTAAGGTAAACTATGTGCCAGCCAGACAAAGCACGCGTAATGGCGAGTAGACGACAAGCCTGGAGTGCGGTCACTAGCATGGCCCTTAATGCGTCTGCCATCAGCCGTAAATGCTTAGTCTGCTAGCGACAATCCCCCAGAAACAAAGCCCGTGCTCGGTTACGCGCATCTGCGAAGAACTTTTATGTTCCCACGCTTCCCCAATCTTTGTTCACTAACGAACCAGCGCGCAGGTTGTTAGTTTGCGCGCTTACAACACACTGCCTCGATGGGTGGTCATTATTGCCCTCGCTCCGTCAATGGTTTTAATTTGAAAACTTAATGATATGCAAATTAGACCGCACCGTGTTTTAAACGCCAGTTCTCATGAACGTAAGGAACGAACTTAGCTGCGGGTCAGACTCCTGGGGTGTCCTTATGCCCTCTTCGCGCGCATGCTATGTACTCTTGGTGATGAGCACCCAAAGCCACATTCCGCTGTAGCAGCTTGGCATGAAACACGACAAGTTTTCTACCTGCGCGTTGCTTGTTAGTTGCTTAGTGGTCGAATACAACCAAGTTAGACAACTGATGGGGCAATCTTATAATGCACAACTAGAAAACTTATTGTCAACTATTCATCCACTTGTTAGCCCCATTCCTATATTCACTTAGGCATAAAATGCGTGCCACGAGCTCGTTGTGCAGTATTTCTGGAGCACGTGGGAGCTGCGTCCTAACTACGCGCACTCTGGAAGATCGAATTCTAGTGAGCATTGACTCTCATCACTTCAAATCCGATGCTCCAAACCTTCCCATGGACCCCCATGTTGAGCCGCAGCCGTGAGCAGTGTTAGGCTGCTTGAGGCAATGCCAACGTGCCGCTATGGCCGCCACGCTCGCAGAGAATGCCGCAGGTCACTTCCGTTCTTCGCAGCTCTCTACGAACGCGTGCCTTATCTCTGCGCGCTCTTCATCTTCGAAGCGCGACGCGAGCTTTGTTGTGTGTTTGTTTAATACCGAGCGCTTGACTAACAGAAACGAATCCTACCTTTGGGTTTGCTTGATAGTTAACTGCGGCTGTGACTATTAGCCGAGAACAGAGTGATGTTATTTCTTGTGGATCTCCCACGCTCAGTAGCATCTTTCCTGTAAGTTGAGGCTATGATAACACTGTCCTCGTCAATGCCGGCACAAGCATTATGCTCGAAACGATTGTGGCCTCAAAGGAGCCGCCCGGTAACTGAAGTTGGCCATATGGTACAATTTAAACTGCGGTCGCTCCCTAGAGGAGGCACAAATATAAGTGAGTGCGTGTCTGGAAGCTGGCTACGGTAGGAAGTGAAACGGCTTTCGAAAATGCGGAGTCATGCGATGAACTCCTCAGCACCCGGCTCGTCCCGCAACCGTTGGCTCCGTTGTTTTGCGGACGCGGCACGTTCTCAAAACAATCGGTGCGTCGCAAAGCCGGAGCGATTGAGAGCACAACGCCGGCGGATGATGGAGCCGAGCGCTGGTCGGGAGCGAGCACACAGCAGCCGATGAGCGGGCCATGGGAACGACTGCGGCCGAGGAGCGCAGTCGCTTTCCGGCGTTCCTTCATGCTGTGCTGCTTGACTGCCTTGCGAAGCGCTTCATTCATTTTCCCTCTGGGCAGACTCATGCTCCACCGTGCGCATTTTGTTTCCAAACACTAGTTTCCCAGCGGGCTGTCACAAATTTTCGGCTTCGTAGTGTACAGCGGAGATGATGGGCTACTACGGTTCTCCTAGTACTGTTGTGGGATTGGATATCGGTCTTGGATGGATGGACCTCAACGTATAAACGACAAAAGGTTGTTTCTTGTCAAGCGTACCTTTAGTTTTTGAATCGCTTTTGAATACTGAGTACAGGAGGCGAATTGCAACGCCAAGGCGACCTTTCTAAGCAGACTAGTGCCATCTACGACATGATGTTCCCGGTTAACTCAACAGTGGCGGAAAAATTAACGTAATTATGGTGAAACTTTGAGTCGCTCCCTACCGACGTCCGGGCTGTGTTAGTGCTTGGTGGCTGATCTCAGATTCAAAATTATGCGCATCCATCCACCGGGTGGTCTCCCGCTTGCTATCCCATTTTCGCGCACCGTCGATTTTCGCGCAACATCGTCGAGCGCCGTTTCACGTCCCGCCGATTGCCTTCGGGTACCGGAAGCGGGGCATGTTCGCAGAGCGCATCGAACAAGGCGTGCTACCGACGGCATTCCTCAGCGAACGTGTGGTGCCGGGAATAGACGAGTTTGTGAAAGGCGCCCCATGACTTCGACCCATGGCTAACTACCGTGCAAGCGTTCGTGGGAACAGGTACTTCGAAGATCGAGAGCGTTCGATTTGAAACAGCGAAGTTGCGAACTTTGAAAAACGGACAAGAACCACGGCTCCCTATCACGTTCGCGAACTTCAGTGACAGCGGTAATTCCCGAAGAGAGTTCATTAATCGCAAGTATTAAATGCGGTCCGTTTGAGGAGGCGAGTTTGGTGCGTGTTTCTTTCGTCGTAATCTTTTCGTGGCCCTAGTGACTAATTTTCAGTTCAAATATCGTTCGATGCCAGCTTGACCCATAGGTCTAAATTCCCTTTTCTCACATCACTTCTCCTGCTCTTCCGCTTCAGACAAGCCCTGTTGAGCAAGCTTAGTCTACTGAAATGACCGCCATGCTAGCCTTGAGTCGCTCATGCAAATGTGTTCATAACCATCCTGGCATTGTTTTGAGAGCCCATCGGGTGCTTATGCTAAAGTTTTGCACACCCGTATGCGGTCAAGTCGGCTAGCGCGTCCATTTCCGGCTGACGTGGCCCGCTTTCGCACCGCTTCCGCCATGCTTCCCGATGTTACATTTTACCGTTCGAAGATCGTCCGAGCTGGCTTTGCTTCCCCGGGTTTTTTCAGTGGTGTCCGCCAACGCTCCTAGTGTGGTTTCAAAAATCTTTTAGATTTCGTCAAGTTCTCTGACTTTCTCATATCCTCCGCTGTGAGTTTACCCTTTGGCATGGCCACTTCCGATTACCGCAACCGCTCTCATTCCGGCCAATTTTGCCACCCCATTGCGCCGCCGGGAGCTCTCAGAAATTAGCGCGGCTACGGTTATGAATTTGAGGCGTGAGGGCGATCCCGCAAAACGACGCACCACCGTAAGGGTATCGGAAGTCGCCGCAGGGCGGCTTCGTCAAGCGCTACCGGTGGGTCACCTCTCACGGTGGGACCTCAGATCTTGCCGACGTTCCCATGCCCATCTCGTGTCTATCCATAACCGCAAGTCATTCAGAATGCAATTATTTACTCTTGGAGGTCTTTGACGTTAAACGGACTTACGAATGAATGAGGAACATACAATAATTAAATCTTTAAAGAGAAGTTTTTGACTGAAACGAATCAAAGGCAAGATAGTTTATTTCGCCCAATGACCTTCTTGGCGGAGTTCTGAAGAACCCAACGGCTTGACGGGAATTTCCGGTGATATCGTTGATATTTTACCTTGTTGTGCCTGCAAAACAACAGTTCTTCCGCCGCTTTTGTTGTTCGTCACTTTGTAACATTTCTCATGCGAAACCGGCGTTCTCACCATGTCGCTTCGCCCACGAGCGGAACCCCTTTACGCAATTTTTTCATTGCAGACTCCCAAACAACCGTTACGGTGGCTCGATCGGCGACTCGTCGGCCAAATCCCACTTCATCTCGGGGAGCGACGACGGCGGCTGGTCTCACTCGCTCACTAGCCCGATGGAGGTTGCCACTTCTCACAGCGTACAAATGGAGCGTTTAGCTAACGAAGGTAAGCTCTTGATCGTCTCGGGCCGTTGTAGGTATAAAGAAGAGAGTGATTGGGGTCACTAATATGCAGAAAATGAGATGGCGTGCTTGTTGCATTGGGCGAACTGTGCAACGGGTTTTGGTGTGCATAGCTTGCCGAAACTTTTTCTCTAGGCTGAAATCGAAGCTTGAAAGTTAGGTTGTTTTTAGCCCATCATACCATAGGTCCTATTTGCACATTTGTCCGATACAAGGGCAGCTTACGGGAAGTAGTTTCGTGTGGACCCGTACCTGCCTCTCGCAGAGCACTGGTACGCTTAATGCGATTGGTGCGAACTTCCGCGATTCTCACGACTCGTCGAAGTTTACGCTGAAGGCTCAGCGGGGCGCTTAGCGCCCATAGAGTCGCTCGTTCCAGTCGCGAGCATTTTTACAGTCTGCGGAGCTCGCCCCGCGGAGCCAATGAGGCTCGGTACGCGCGTGGCGGCCACCGCAAAAGCGACTCGCTCCCGAGCGCACGGCTCCTCCCCGACAACGAGGGTCGCCGTCGCGACGATTGGCTCTCGAGCACCGTTTGGGCGGAGGACCGCCGCTCGAGTGAAGTGGGATGGGCATTTTGCACGACGAAGGCAGTCGAAATGTGGAAGAAGGGAGCGGAAAATTTCGGTGTTAGCGCCTTCGCAGGCGATCAAGAAGTGCGGATCCGGTGGGGCACACGACCGGCACGCGGTGCGCGCATTCCGTCGCCCCGGCTTTCCACACCCCAATCCGGTTTTTCACTGCGCACTTCGGGTACCGTCGGATGCGAGAGTTAAAAGCTTTCTTAAATCCGCTAAGTTATCTCGCGCGTGCGCCCTAAAATTTCATTCCTTTTCACACTTTTATCCTGACCGAGTGCATGCAACGTCGCAGAGGACTCGTTTGTACGCGCTTCACGCATTATCGTGATGTCCTTACTCTCTTGCTTCACCCTCTTTGTTTCAGCGGAAATGACGAAGAGCACGATGTTCCTGGACCGGCGAACGCCGTCTCCGCCGCAGTACACCGGCCTGGACCGCAAGGTGAGTCTCATATGAACCTGGACCTTGGATAACGGATCCGCTTCTAATTTTCACTTGATAGTAAGAGCTAGCTTCATTAGCATATCTTGGAGTGTGAACGCCTGGCTGCACATCACATAGAATTTTAATGCTCATGCTTCTCTACCGGACGCATGCATCTGTTTTCGTAACACACGCGTGGGGCTTTATCACCCACCATAGATCTTTACAATGCAGTTTCTCACGCTACCGGCCCGTTTGACGCGAGCCGTCCTCTCCACTTTGCATTGCGATTTTTCTCGCGAAATAGGCATGCGCCGGGCCAAAGATGTTTTTGTTGGGGACCATTCCCAGCAGGCGCTATGCTGTTTCCTGTCACCGCCAATTACCGCACCGATCATTCAGCGCCGTCGCGAGCCAACTTCTGCTCCTTGAGCTTGCCCAAAAATGTTCGCGATACTCACTTCCGAAAAGGTTTCGTAACGGAAAAAGCAGTCGAAAGTTGAGTTTTTACTTGCTTGAACACGTACGAGTGACGGCTTCTAGCGGCGTAGCAGCGGAAAGACGAATTGCTGGCGCGCGAGGTCGCCTTATCTCCTTATCTTCGAACACGCGCCACCGGCTATGGCGCCGGACATTCCCGGGGCACTTAAGTTCAGCCACTCGATCACAGTATGAGGGGAAGATAAGTGACCGACGGGCAGCGCACGCGTAGGGAACTGTTTCAAATTCAAGCAACGTGCTCGTTCAAACTGCGCGAAGTAAAAGTTGTGGACGTACTGTGTTGTCGCATCCTAAGCTTAAGCGATCTTGTTTCGGAATAATGTGGTTTGAAAGTGCCTAAAATTAGCTCTTTCCAGGAGTCGGAAAAGCCGTCCGTGGGTCGGAGGTATTTTGATGCACACCCACGGCGCGTGACGCAAACCGCTTGCTTACATGTCCACACGGCCAGGGTTTCTAATTCGAGATCCACTCCGATTGAGCTATATCCACTCTCGCGTCTTTCTTTTCAATTTCTCTGAGTGCATTCGCGGTGATGCCACGCGGCACGCGCCAGGAAACCGCCTACACGGCACACACCTTTGCGTCCACGCCGGACGGCTAACGTATATTTGCGTAATTAGCGGATTGTCCGACTGCTGACGGAGCGCTTGTTTGTTGCGTCGCAGCTGCGCGACGCTGCCACCAACGACGCCGTCGTAGCTGCACCGATTACGGGTCCCACGTCGGCCACGCGCTGCCGACAAGACGCTGGCCAGTTGCGCGCTCTACGCACTTCCTTCCGAGGGTCTTGACGTAGCCCTCGGAAGGGACCGACGTTGACCTTGCCTGCCGAGAGAGAGATTAATTATCATATTGTTCAGCGCCACGCCGCGCGACAACTTGCCCACGCAGCGCACGCGTTTCCTGCCCCAGGCATCTTCACCAGCGCGTGCAGGCGGCGTACAGTAGCGCTGGTGGTGGCAGTAGACGTCCGCTGGGCAGGCGTCGCGCGACCGTGATCGGTTTTTACGTGCAGAAGAGACACGTTTTTTCATCAGCACGAGTAAGGCGTCGATACAAAAAACCCATTTATCACTCGACGCCAGCGCTAAAAACGCGACGGACGCCTAAAGTTGTCCTAACAGTCGAACGTAATTATGATTCTGAAAGTTGATGCTTGGCGAGAATCAAGATGGAACTGTTTACTAGCAGAGAGTAGTTTTCGATTGGACTTAGGAGAGATATCAACAGTCAATCACGAAACCATTCTTGTTTTAGTACAAGAAGCCGCTCATGGAGAAGCGAAGGCGCGAGCGAATCAATCACTCGCTCGGCTGCCTCAAGCAGATGATTATGCAGTTTGACCCTCAACAAAGGTATGCAGTGTTCTACACATCAAATAATCAACATGAAATTCATTTTAGTTCCAAGCTGGAGAAGGCGGACATCCTCGATCGAACCGTGCAGTACATGAGTGTCATGCAGCAGCATATAGCTGGACTTCAAATCAAGGTCCAGCAGCTCAGCAATGCAGGTACGACTTAGGAAGTTTAGGACTAATATAGGCAAAAGGTTCGTCCGTTACGCTTTCCCGTTTAGATACAGCCACTATCCAGCGAATGGCGTTCACTGAAGGCTTTACCCTGTGCGCGAATGCAGCCCTCGAGTTCGTCAGCACCGCGACACTGCCCCTCCCAATGGACCCGAACTCGCTGCAGATGACGCGTCAACACCTGCGTCAGAGCCTCGGTGCTCGGCTGGCCGCATTCCCTGCGGCTCAGCTTCCACCGTTCGGACCACTCGGCGGACCGCTGCCGCCTCACCAGCGACTGCCGACCACTGCGACGTCGGTTCCCGGCCTTCCGATGCCCATGCCGGTGCTACATCCGTTCGGCTTCCCGGGCCTGCCCGGCTTTCCGATGCCCGGCGGGGTGCCTCTCGGAGTCAACAACAAGCTCGACAAGTCCGCAATCCAGTGCCATCCGCAAGCGTCGAACAGCGGCGGCAACAATGACGACGAAGACAGCGACGGCGAGGTGGACGTTGTGGACGAGAACGAACACAAACCGGTCGTTCTCACAACCTCCAACTCTTCCGGTAACGACGACAGCGGTAAGTTAATACTAGAGACTTGAGTTTCGTCCTTTTATGCACTGCATTACCTGTTGTCTTTAGGCATCTCTTCGCCGCAGTCTTCGGACTACTCGCGTCTCGACCACAGTGCGCAGTCGCTCGGCACCAGCCGCCGCTCGGAAAGTGTCCAGCCGCTTGGCACCGGCCCTCGACCGGCGAAAGTCTGGCAACCGTGGTAGCAAGTGCCACCGCCATGTCCGTACCGATGATTAGCATAATCGCCGTTAGCTAAGGTCACCTTCGTGCTCTCCTCATTTCCGCTGATATTGCCTTCGAGATCCTATGATATTCTACCGCTATCTTTGTGTATCAGTATTTCTCTCCCCGTCGTTCGTACAAACGGTCAAGGAGGTTGGACATTGTGAACTCCAAAATATCGGTAGATTTGTCTTTACTTTGCCAGCCTTCTTCATGTATCCCTCCACACTATTAGCTCGGTTTAAGTCACTCTTCGGGTAGACCTACTTTTGTAAGTGATGTCAATCATCCATCCTCTGTCGTCCCATCATACCACTTGTATTGTGCCCTTTTGCCATCTTCACCATGTTATAACTGTCATCTACTTTATGAGTTTGAAAATAAAGCGTCAGCGCGATTTAGCAGTATGTCGTCGATATGTGAGGCTAAGTCCCACAGAAGGAACTAGCTTCCGTCGAGCCAGACGTAGTGGAATTCGGATCAGTAGCCTTGCAATGAATCAAGAAGAACATGCCTAGCATACTTTAACGTTTTTCAGAGCGACTGATCGGGCAGCATTCACTATGTGGGTAGCCATACACTGCATTCGTACGGGAACCACCACAAATGCTTCACGCGTCCTTGCGTAAAGGTAGCGGCCGTACGTTGATTTATCGTCGACTACCCTGAGCCGAAGCGCACGCCGTTGCATGTAAAGCGTTCCCAGGCTTATCACCGTGCACCCTGCCGGCTCGTGTTGTTTGCGTGGACCTGGTGCTAGCTTATGGCGCCGTGGCGGCCCACGAAAGTCTGTGGGTGGTGAGAAAGTGGGCGACGGGGAGCGGCGGCCGCGCTGTTAACACCACGCTTTGTTTGCGATTCCCATCGTTTCGAAGCGCTTATCACTGCGTGAACCGTGCGGCGGCACGCGTGGCCGCGGCTGATAAGCGACTCGAGGATATGACGAATGAGCCGCTAATGAGCGATGGAGGGGACAAACGGACCCACTTTTTCCATTAAAGTAAACGGAGATCCGTCCAAATGCACTGAATCATTGTTCCGGAGAAGTGATTCCAGGAAGCAACAAACCATTGCCGAACGCGCCGATGCGTATGACATCAGCTTCAGGAACTGTTCAAGGGCTGAGATATTTTTAGTTGGTACGAACCTATAGTTGAACCTTTGGACAGGCTGCCGACAAAGCGAAAGCGAAGCCGTCCTCGGGACAGCGTTACAAATCTTTAAAGTCAGATTAGCATGGAATGGCTGCTTTCGAATCACCGCCTATAAGACTTCAAACGCTTGAGCGCGCACTAAATCCGGAGGCTAATCTCATTAGAGATGCAAATATTTCCACAAGCCCCGGGTTTGTTTTGCAATTCCGCTAACGATCGGGTTACCTAACCTTCACATGGCGGCACCGCTTTTTGCGTGGCGTCCCGCCGGAGTTCATCCGACCACGAAACGACCGTGAGATGCGCCTTCGCGCACCGCTTCTTTGCCGTATTTGCACACACACACTGCGGCGCTACAGTAACAGCAGCGCGCAGCGGTCACTTCGTCGCCACGGAAGGATTATGAGGCCCGCATTAATCCTCCGGTTGTAAATGTGGACGGCGATTGACTCACGGTGCGCCAGTCCTCCGCTAGAGAGCGTCGTGGGAAAGGAACTCGGCGTTCTCGAATGAGCGTAGTACTTTTGTCGATCGCTTGATATCGATGGAGCCCCGGACTTCGTGGCTGCAAGGCGGCAGTTTGGCCACCTAATGGCAATTAGGTACCCTACCTATTTCTTCTAAGGATTAGCCTGGTTTGGGAGGCGTAGTTATTCGGTGGAAAAATTTAAGTCGCTCTAACATGTTCCTTTGTCGATGTATTTCGTAAGTAAAACCTTTTAAACCTAACTGTACGTACGCGTACCGCCATGAATTATTAGAAAAAATACGATAGTGTTAGCCAGCAACGAAACTGGAAGTTGCGAACGTGTATGACACAACACTGAGTCGCTCGGACCGACTTCAATATTGTTTTCGAGCCGTGTAACACTTTAAGACAGACTCGTCACAAACGCACCAAGTTTCGAGACCATGAAATACACTGGCACAAGAGATTGCATTAAGCTAACTGGAACTGAATGTCTGATAACAAAATTTGCGGATAGCTGTCTTCAACTCGAAGCTTGATGTTAGTATGGCCATAAACTGCCCATGTGGTGTCCGCGGAGGCTACTGTAGGGTGCCGGCCGAAAACCGCAAAAGACGCCTCAACGCATCAGCGTAGCGTGGGAATCTCGGCGGCGGCGGTTACTCAAGCGCACATTCAGAGTCGATTTAGCGGATTAGGGACAGTCAAGTGGGCACCGACGTGAGCAAGAGACGAGGCATGACGGCGGAAAGTTTTTGATCCAGGCACTTTATAACGACGTTGGATAAGCGCAACGTCGTTTAATGAGTGAGCGATTAGTCGTGTAAAGGATTAATGATTGGTGTGGTACTTCCTTTGGAAACTCCCTAGACCTTTGGTCTATCTGATGCAACTCGTCTCATTCCGGAGCTTTTATAAACTACCTTCTAGAAGGGATCTTCGTTATTAGGTCAGTATTTATTTGAGTCGACTGACGTGTGCATGTCCACGGCCAAACGGCGGAACCAAACGCGAAACAGATGAATGTTTTAAAATGATGCTAGATTGTGGCTCTATCGGTGACATTTAAAATCAAGAGTTATTAGGTGACTAGTCTTCTCCTTATCCTCTTCTATCCTACGGCGATGTGGGGCCTGAATGCAGGGCGAGCTTTAAACGGATTCAGGTATGACAAGTCTAGTGTGTGAAAACCCCCAGCGCAACGACGTCTATCGAAAAGACACTCTCGTTCACATATGACAACTTAAATCAGTTTAGTGTATCTCAGTCTTGGGGAAGTGTACGTGCAAGAGTGACAACCTAAATGTTTTACTCGGTAACTGGCAGCTAGGATTGTTCATGGCCAGTCTAGCAGCCTGGACTCCTAGGCCATAAATCGGATGTGCCTATGCTATGTCAATCTATACCTGACAGCGGGCACATTCAGAGTCACATAAAAGAGGACGCATCCACGGGCGGCAAGTGGTTGCGGCGCCGTTTTTCCCAAGCAATTATGTAAAGTGGCATTGATCTTTTGACGGATAACTGTCATCAGGACGCGGCGCAAAGCGCTGCCGCAACGAACAGTTAGGGCGCATCCGAATGCGGCAATTTTACGCGCATTACCCGCTTTGCGTGCACCTCTGTTCGGCTGAACGGTGGCGTAAGTCGAGGAGCGTCGTTCGTCGTTAACGTCTTGGTTGAAAGGAGGCAGTGGGAGTTGGATCGCTACGAACTGACTTTAAAGCACGCCGACAAAGGCGCACGACTGTTGGAGATTTTCGTGGATGCCGTCAGGATGAGCATCCCTAAGTGTGCGTGACGTCCAGCGTATGGCAATGCGGAAAATTCAAGCGCACAGGAATCGTCAACGAAGATGGAAAAAGCTAAATAAGAATTACTTGATGAACATGTTAGCAGATCTGTCGGTCCCAACGGACAAAACGGACTTGCTCATGGACTTGGAAAGTCCTGTCCGGGTTCCGCAGTAAGTCTCTAAAATCCGTTAGTTTGGTACTTGTCAAATCTCTAGCGGAATTTGCATAAGTCCTAGGCGTAGCTTGTCTCTCTAAAAAGGGTAAAATTCCGCAGAAACCCATTATGACTACCGTTTATACTGTCACCGTCTTCAGCCCTCAAGTTTTGAACACTCATGGCTTCACCATGCTCCCATGTCGTCGTCGTGCCAGCTCATCAGCGACGTCAGCGAGTGTCGGACCTTCTTTCATCAGCCTCCTCGTGCTCGTCTCCTGGTGCTCATGCAGCGTTGCGCAGGAGTACATCAATATTGATCCCAAGGACGTCGAGCAGTACTACCCCAGCGTCTCCTACGACTCTGGGACCAACCAGTTTATTCTCAGACTTCACGAGGAATCCATCACCGTTTTAATGCGCACCGGTGCAAACGCCGAATTCGAGACGACAGTGTGGGGTCGAGCTGGTCATGATAATGAAAAGGAAGAGTAAGTT
>JNEY01000009.1:416377-462097 GCA_020875895.1 Aphelenchus avenae
TCTGGTACGCATTGAGGAACAATCGACAGAGAATTACGACTTCTTGTGACCAAACAAAGTGCGGCACTAGCGAAGCGCTGAATAGGTGAACCAAACGAGCAACCTGTGCGTGCTCGAGCAGCGTCTGTTGACAGTGCGGAAGTCTTTCCAGGAGCTAGCCGCTAGGTGTGAGAGTTAGCGTTGTTTTCCACTAACAATTTGCGCTAAATGTAGGATGTCCTCTCCTGACCTCCGACCGTCACCCGCCGGCACGAGGTCGCATGTTCCATGTTAATGCAATGCAATCAGATGTCAGTGCATCGTTATCCTCTGCTAACAGCTCTATCTTTGTAAAGATTCGATTCAGACGGTAGAGCTAGATGCGAGTGCCACAACTTGGCATGTGGTAACTTGAGATTTAACTATACAGTCTTAACGAATTTTCTTGTAAGTAGGTAGCTGCAGACAGTGTGGAGTCAAGAAAATCTAGTGATCTTGCGTAGAGCTTGGATAACCATTATGTTCAGCTCAACACGCAAGCTTCGGTTGTTATCAACCGCTGCATTCCTTCACTCCGTTTCCATTGCGGTACACGATTTCAATTTTTCTCCGTAGGTTAGTGCAAGAAGTTATATTAGCATTAGCAAAAGCGAATACACTTCTTGGCATCGCAACTGCCTTTTGCCAACATTGCATGCGTTCATGACCTTGTAAAAATCGGGTTAGCCACCAATAGGCGTGACGAATTCGCGCCCAGTGACCACTGAACATCATCGGCGTACCGGTATGGCGCGATGCAGTTTCAAAAATGGGCGCCAAGACGGCCTAAAGACAACTGGGAGTGGGCACGCCGTTTTCGAAAGCGAAAGGAGGGCGTCACTCGCTGGCTTGCTCTCCAGTCTGTGGCTAGCAACGGCGGTCGCTTGTTGACCGCTTCCAATGAAACGGGAATTTTCGGTCTTGCTGGCGCGATTGCAAGCCCTATTAGTGGCCATAATATATGTTCACTAGATGCAGATTAACCTCGAAAATTTGCAGATCTCAACACTTACCTGGTTTCGAACCTCTGTGAACAATGAGCACGCTCAAGAAGGCTAACTCGACTTTTGTCGTCAAGCGAGGTTTGTTTTTGCGAAATAACTGCAAAGTCGCAAATTTCGTAGTGAGTCTCGGTGAGCAAACTTTGTGGTTCTTTTTCATCATTAATATCTGTTCAGCACCAAGACAAAAAACTTTTTTGCACTACCAAAATATATGTACTGACGTAAGATGCAATGACTGTTCGGAAAAAATGCGCGAGATGACGCCTTTAGAGCACCACGGCAGTCATTGCAGTCATTTAATAAATATTGGAACTCCTTCGGAAGTTCATGTACCTGTTTTAGATGGACGTTCCGAAGATGTCCTTCTCGACAAGATTACCTCGCGCATCAAGAAGCTCTGCTACGGTCTCAACATGGACCACATCGACCCGGTAGCTAGCTACCTTGAAAAACTAAACTCCTTGGATATGTGCATTTAGGTCGAGATCACCCTCAAAGTGGTCGGTGGCATCTACAAGGGCGTCACCACCGTGGAGCTGGACAACTTGGCGGCTGAGGTCGCAGCCTCGATGACTACCCGCCATCCGGACTATGCCATCCTCGCTGCTCGGATCGCCATCTCCAACCTGCACAAGCAGACGAAGAAGGAGTTCTCAGCGACGATGAACGACCTCTACAACTTCCACCACCCGAAGACGGGCAAACACTCTCCCATGATTAGCCCGGAGATCCACAAGATCATCATGGACAACGCAAAGGTACGCTTTTGCCTTACTCTATGCTTGTAGGAGCATAAAGTGACCCGTACCAGTGAGTGCCACCGCTTTTTCCATTTTAACATAACGTTTTTAAGAAGCTCAATTCGGCCATCATCTACGACCGCGACTTCGACTACACGTACTTCGGCGTCAAGACCCTCGAGCGCTCCTACCTGCTGAAGATCAACGGCAAAGTCGTGGAGCGCCCGCAGCACATGATCATGCGTGTCGCGGTGGGCATCCACCACGACGACATCGACGCTGCCATCATCGTACGCCCTTCCTTCATCACTGTCTCCATTAACGATTCCAAGTTCAGACCTATGAGAAGATGTCGCAGCGGTGGTTCACGCATGCGTCGCCGACACTGTTCAACGCGGGTACCTGCCGTCCGCAGATGTCCTCATGCTTCCTGCTCACCATGGCCGACGACTCCATCGAGGGCATCTTCAAGACCGTCGAGCGCTGCGCTCTGATCTCGAAGTCCGCCGGAGGTATCGGCCTCAACGTGCACTGCATTCGGGCCTTCGGATCCGCCATTGCCGGGGTACGTATCCGCATTATGCTGGCTTTAAGAACATCATTAACCGCGTACTTTTAGACAAATGGGATCTCCAACGGTCTCGTGCCGATGCTTCGAGTCTTCAACAACACCGCCCGCTATGTGGACCAGGGCGGCAACAAGCGTCCCGGTGCGTTCGCGATCTACCTGGAGCCGTGGCACGCGGACATCATCGAGTTCCTGGAGCTGAAAAAGAACACCGGCGTGGAGGAAGAGCGCGCTCGAGACCTTTTCTACGCTCTCTGGATCCCGGACCTGTTCATGAAGCGCGTCAACGATGACAAGCCGTGGTCGCTGATGTGTCCGCATGAGTGTCCCGGCCTGGAGGACAGCTGGGGCGAGAACTTCGAGAAGCTCTACGAGAAGTATGTTTCTTTCACTTTCTAAATAGGAAACGAGAACGTGCATAGTAAATAACGTGGTGATTTAGGTACGAAGCCGAGGGTCGCTTCCGCAAGCAGGTGAAGGCGCGCGAGGTCTGGAAGGCCGTCATCTCTTCGCAGATCGAGACCGGCACGCCGTACATGCTCTACAAGGACGCGTGCAACGCCAAGTCCAACCACCAGAACCTCGGCACAATCAAGTGCTCTAACCTGTGCACGGAGATTGTGGAGTACTCGGCTCCGGACGAGATCGCCGTCTGCAACCTGGCCTCCATCGCGCTCAACCGCTACGTGAAGATCGAGGGCGGCAAGCGCACCTTCGATTTCCAGACGCTGCACGAGATCACGCAGGTCGTGACGCGCAACCTCAACAAAATCATCGACGTCAACTACTACCCGGTTGAGGAGGCTCGCCGCTCCAACTTCCGGCACCGTCCCATCGGCATCGGTGTTCAGGTGAGAAATTTGTGAAGTTTACATTTCCTGCCTTCATTCTGTAGGGTCTCGCTGACGCGTTCATCCTGATGCGCTACCCGTTCACCAGCGACGAGGCTCGCCTGCTCAACAAGCAGATCTTCGAGACCATCTACTACGCTGCACTCGAGGCCTCTTGCGATCTCGCCAAGGAGCACGGCCCGTACGAGACTTACCAGGGCTCGCCGGTCTCGAAGGGAATCTTACAATACGACATGTGGGGCGTCACTCCCACCGACCTCTGGAACTGGGACGTGCTGAAGAAGAAGATCGCTCAGCACGGCGTGCGCAATAGCCTCCTGCTGGCGCCCATGCCTACCGCGTCGACGGCGCAGATCCTCGGCAACAACGAGTCCATCGAACCGTACACTTCCAACGTGTACAGTCGTCGTGTGCTCTCTGGCGACTTCCAGGTAGGAGATCTTTAGAGATGACTAAGCAAGTATTGCAATTTTCTTGATACCTTTTATTTATTAGATCGTCAACCCGCATCTTCTGAAAGACCTGATCGCGGAGGGCATCTGGGACGACGACCTCAAGAACCGTCTCATCGCCTCCAACGGCTCCGTCCAGGACATTCCGCGCGTCCCGCAGTACATCAAGGACCTCTACCGGACCGTGTGGGAGATCCCGCAGAAGGCGATTCTCGAGATGGCGGCGGACCGCGGCGCGTTCATAGACCAGAGTCAGTCGCTGAACCTCCACCTGCCGAACCCGACCTACGCGCAGTGCACTTCCATGCACTTCACCGCCTGGCGACTGGTAAGCAGTTGTGCACAGTCGTGTTAGCGCATAAAATTAACGATGCCTGTTATTTAGGGCCTTAAGACGGGCATGTACTACCTTCGTACTCGTCCGGCCGTCGACGCGGTGCAGTTCACGGTGGACAAGCTCGCGCTGACGGACAAGGCGAAGGTGTCGGAGGCGCATGCCGACAAGGAGAACGTTGAGCACCGTGGCGTGCGCGGCCAGCGTGCACCCTTCGGACAGCCGCAGCAGTCGAAGTACGACCGCGTAAGCGAGGAGGACGAGGGATGCCTCATGTGCAGCGGATGATTCGATCCACTATCTCTCACTTTGGTTTCACATTTTCGCCAATTTGTGTTGTGTACTACCATGGACTAGGTAACTTTTCACTTGCTTTAACTCCATTTCCACTTTGGTCTTGCTTTGATAACTCTGTGATGTCGTTATGCCTGACATTCGCATTGTGTATTTTGTCGGCTCAGTAAACGAACCATCAGCAGCCTAGCCGCCGTACGCGTTAAGCCCCAACAAAAACCAGAATTGTTCTCAAGTAATTTGTATTCGTAACAATGCAACTGTGACCTAAGACGTAATCTCTAATAACGACAAGGAACAAATCGAATTGTTTATTCAAACGTAACGTAATCCGGTACAAGTTAACGTATGGAAACTTTAATAGGCGGTATCTAGCGAGCGACATGCACTAAGTCCTCCAAAGCAATGGGCATCCACTGCCGAGTCGTTGGGTTGAAGGCGAGGATGGCCGTGCCCTCGAAGTAGACGGGCACACTCCCGAAGAGGTAAACCGGCCGTCCCTGTTCGAACTTGTTGAGCTGCGGGACGAAGACGATTCCACGCTCACGAGCCCATTGTTCCGCCAACTGACGCATGTTGGCCGGTGCGGAGACCGGTGGCATCGGAGGTGGCGCGGGTGCCCGCACAAAGCCTGGCGGTATGGCAGGTCCAGGTGGACCCACTGGCGCTGCACCTGGCGGAGCTGTGCGTACGGGGAGTCCTCGTTTGGCGCGATCCATGGCGAATAGTGCACGCGCGAATTCGTCTGAAACAAGCGTAGTAGGGCGCAAAGCATTTCGAAGTCCTATGCGGCTAGCCAGTTCCTTGCGGCATAACCAACCTCGAATTGGTTTCGTTAGTCGAAGCTTCTCGGGAAATCGTTCCATCCATTCCTGGTAGTAAGCCTTGATCTCATCCAGGATTCGCCCTGGCGCCTCGAGCCACATGCACAGGTTTTCGTACCACTGAAAGGTTTGTTTAGTTCACGGAAGACGAAAGGTCAGCCTTTTAGACGTACCCGTGGGAAGAAGTTGTTGACGAGTATCTGGCAGACGATGTCCGAGCTTATCAGTTCCATCCAGTCGATCACCGTGTGGTACTCCAGGTACTGCGTGTTCTGCAGTGGGTTCAGGTTCATGCCGGCAATGAACTGCTGCAGTTTCGGCACGATGTTCATGGAGAGGAAGCTCTGCATCGTGCCTGCCGAGAACACGTTGTTCCACGGTCTGAGGATAGCCAAAGCGCTAAACGAAGCATTTTAAGCACTGGCACGCACACACACACATACACACACACAATAAAGACCGCGTTCGTGCACGGCGCATTAGGGACGTTTAAACGAACCTCGGGTCCTGGGGATGCCACTCGCGAAGTGCCTTCGAGAGCTTCTGGCGAATCGGCGGGTAAACTGGCGAGAGCCGATCGCCCATAATCGGCCGCCACGGCAGCAACCAAGAGTCGATGGGGATGTGGTCAGTCAGCGGGTTCCACTGGTCCACCTGCTCCTTGATCCGTGGAAGGACAACCTGAAACAGTGCATAAATTTCGAAGGATCAGTCGACGCTATACCTGGTCCAGAAGGTTTTCGACGATCCATCCAGGTAAAAGTGGTGGCCTGTCAGGTTCTCGAGGATTCGAGGCACGCCTCGGGCTGATCCACGTCTCGACGACGTTGATCATTTGCGGTCCGTTGGTCTTCGCATTCCATGCTAGCGCAGCACGTCGAATCGGTGGCATCCAAGCTTCCCAAACGCAGCGATCGAAGGCTGAGAGAGAGTCTAAATGTTTCCAAGTCATACCAGAAAAAGTAAACAGTGATTTTGACCAGTTCGAAATTATCACTTCTTAATGGTTCGAAATCCGGAGTAAAACGAAAGCAATAGTTTCAGCATACGAATGGCAATTGCGGTGCGGAAAGATGAAAGGCTCAGAAGATTCGTACCTTTGTCACTCTTGTAGTCGTCGAACATAGCGTTCTTGTTGACCTTCAGAATATCCTCCCATTCTTCCAGCAGCCCGTAGCCATGATCCACTTGCTCGGGATCGAGTGGGTCCCACGATGCGAAAAAGGATTTGAGCTGCAACAGGCGCATCAAGAGGCTACGTTTTGCCAACATAAAAGTGCTTAGCGCAATGCATGCAAAGCTTGCTACATGCGTACCATTGGTAAAACATTCGTCAGGGCGATGGCGTCCAACCCGAACAGCTGGAATTCGGGCGCGTAGTCGTCTCGCAACCGTTGGAAGAGGTTCTTGCAATCGTCCAGCGTTAGTGAGGTGGAACGCGACATTTCCTTGAACTTCTCGACGATTTCGAGGACCTCTTGCATGCGACGAAGTTCCTCGCGTTCGTTACCCAATTTGGTCTCAAGCTGTTTCTTGTCCTCCTTCAGCACTTCAGTCTGATCCTAAACGGTAGGGTGAATCATAGCGTACGTAGACTTCTCAATCTGAGTATCGACGAGCTGAGCAATAGTTCCATTTACGAACCTTCAAGAACCGCACGTGCCGATCGTTGCGCCGAATCTCGTCCTCGGTAAGGTCAAGCAGCGTGTTCAGGTTGTACGTCAGCTCGGGTACATCGAACTTCTTCCGGTCACTGTCAGCTTCGGGTGCTCGTGTGCGCTTGGAGAATGAGTTGTAGTCGTTGTAGACGCGCTGCTCAGGACCGGTCATGTCGATGATCTGAACACGGATCGTTCCACTTTAGTTTAAAGGCTGGAGGCACATCTACCTTCACGCCTGCACCACCACCGATGCCCGTTCCACCGCTCTCGCCTTCCTCGCGAATAACTTCATCGATGGTTTTGTACTTGATTTTCCGACCAGCATTTGCCTTCTTCCAACTCTCTCGCTTAGGTGCCACGTCCTCCGCGTCTTCGACGTCTCCGCCGGCCGTTGTCCGACGCTGTGCTTCCGCGGCGCTTTCTAAATAAAGCAGTCTATGTACTGTCGGAATGAAGTTAACGGCGCACCTCCAAATTTCGGGCCTTGAGCCTCCTTTCCGTATGCTCCGAGCGCTGCCCGTCCTGGTCGCACCTTCGCTTGAACAGGCTCGACAATGCCCTGCTTATTCGCACCGAGACCTTGGCCAGGAACGTATCCCATGTTCTACAAGTATCGGTTGCGTTGTCCCACCCAATAACAAAGAGTACCTGCATCATTTGCATGATGACGTTTCCCTTGCCCGACTTCTTCGCCCAATCAGCCATTCCAGCACCGTCCGCGGAACCGTGTTTCGCCGAGGATCGCATGCCGGCGAATACGTGTGCGCCCATTTCGCGTTGTAGCGGCGCTGTCTTGCTGCGCTTCTTTGGTACGGCGTGGATCACGTCCTCTTCTTGTGCGTCCTCCTTCTTATCCTCATCTTCGTCACCCTAAAGCTGTTAGTTAGGTAGATCGGCACGAGGGAACGGATTTACCTCTCCAGCTTCCTTCGTAACGCCGCTGCCTTGCTTTACGCCACCGCTGACGAAGCTCACGGGAGTCGTATACGAAGCCTTCTTCTTGCTACCGCTGAAGAACGAGTTGGTTGCGGCACGCTCGCTTCTGCCTTCATCTTCTTCATCGCTGTCTGCCCATACGCCTAAAAGTAAACTAATACAGTGGATCGTCTTCAAACAGACAAACCGTATATTTGTTGTTCCTTGGTCTGACGACGGAAGTTGCCGCCCTGCCCCGTTGCGTACGCGAAGTCGCTGGCATTGACGTCGAATTCCTCGTAGGTTTCGTCGTCGGCCATCCTGTATTGCTGAAATTAGTAAATCCGAGGAAGGTATGCGGATACAGCA
The DNA here is from genome assembly GCA_020875895.1 of Aphelenchus avenae. Classification (NCBI taxonomy): domain Eukaryota; kingdom Metazoa; phylum Nematoda; class Chromadorea; order Rhabditida; family Aphelenchidae; genus Aphelenchus; species Aphelenchus avenae. The sequence continues at coordinate 424,408 of JNEY01000009.1, forward strand.
AAAAAAAGCTAACGATACACATGTAATTTATTTTGCGAAATTCATTTATCCGGATTGCCGTATCTGGAAACGAAAAAGAGCATATCGCCAACTTCAGGGAGCCTTGAGAACAGCACGAACAAAGCAAAGCAGGAACCGTGCTTTCCTGCAAGAGGCAAACAGGAAAACACCAAAGCCAGAAGGACAAACTACCAAACATTGTGCCCAGGATTAGCCGGATGCGCGTCTCACAGACATCGACAAGTATGTCTCCAACTACCTTAGCCTTTTGCAGGCATCTCGGATGTACGATTTCGCTCCGGCAGTTTTTAAAGCGAATCAAGCATTAATCAGCAGACCATGTCAGCCAAAAAAGGTTATTTGTTGGCACCGCAAGAGGTTGAGGATGAAAAGTGCACCACTGCGGCTTCAGCTGAACGTCCATAACACGTAGATATAGAACGTCAGTTTCGTTCATCGTGCACGAACGTTAGTGCTTAAGGAGAAGGCAGCAACGACTAAGGAGAAACACCGAATACCTGCGGCAAGGTGCACGCGGATCGCCGCTTTTTTTCCAGACGAAACGTAACATCGCTAGAAACCGCTTGTTCAGAACCGCCGTCCATGCCTTCCGATTCCAGTAACTTCCGCCAACTTTTTGCTTGACCGAAATCAGTCCCGCTCACCCCCGTCCGAAGCCCACTCAAGGGCCTGTTAGCGAGGGTTGGTCATAGTTTTGCTTGCTCATTGATGTTTCCTTTCTTTTCGGCGGGTGCGCTGCTCCGACCGCTGAACGCAATGACCGGCCCTTGAGTGCGCCGACGACAGAAGCTCATCCTTGTCCTCGCTGACTTGTCCATTAGCTCTTGTAAGTGGCTAGTTGGCCGGCTTCCCGCCAGACTCCCTGAGCGATGACGTCTGGAACTGTTTTCGTTTTTGCTTGACCGGGCACATGCATCCGTACCTGGCTCAATACGGTAGAGATGCGCGACAATTGCGATTCCCTATCAAATGAGAAATGTTCAACGATTCTACCAAATGGCACACGACGTTCCATTACCGCGTCTTCTGGCATCTTTTATGCTTTATGCTTCTTCCGGTCAGGCTAGCCAAGGACCAGCGATGTAAGTTGAAGTGTCCTGCAATTGCCATAAACCTGATGCCTTGAAGTCGGATTCCCTTTCTTTACCGGAGCATCGTTCTCGCTGCCGGGCGCTGTATCATTGCTCAGAAGCGACTTCCTTAGGGTCATAGTAAGACACTCTAGGTATCTTGTTGGTTCACTCGGAACATCCTTAACGGTGAGGAGGCTCACGGACCGGTGGGATCTGCCATCCTCATAAGTGTACTTCGTTCATACAAAGCGTCACATCCCATCAGGTCAAGCGTTTTAGGTACAAACGGGTTCGAACCGTTGAGGCTGTCTAGCGGTATGCACGTTCAATGCAATCCAAACGGCTACACAACGCAGTGTCCGTGGCCATTTGCGTGTGACCTCGAGACCATGCACTGCTGTCCAATACCTAACGAGGGACGAAACTCTTCACTAGTGAAACGCGAAACCGAACGTCAGCGTTATTGCGGGCCGAAGGGAACAGTTCTGAAAGGCAGGCATTCTGACGATCCATATTACCATTTATTAATTAGCCACTTCTGCGTCCTTTTAGAGAGAGGAAACAGTTTGGTCCGTTGCAAAGCGAAGACCGACTGCCTGCCGCCCTCAGTGTGCTACGCATCCGGCGTGTGTTGCCTAATGCCGCTGGAAGACGCACCACCGGTCGGTTGTCCAAAAGGCACGTTGAGAGAGTGACTCACAAGCGAGTGGGACATTGCATAATTGCAGGAACGCGTCCACTTCGCAATCATCGCGGAGAAGAAGTGAAATGCTCGCCCAATATGCCTGGGAGTTGTCCAGGCGGGACATTGTGTTATCAAGACTCGCTGGACGATACTTGGCGTTGTTGCGGCAAAGATCCCGGTATGTCAAAAACTGACGGTATGCGCAAGGTGGGTTTCAGGCGAAGGCTGTGCAACCGGTAGCCGCGTTTTGCGTCACTCCAATGGAACCGTTCGTCTATGCACTCCCGGTGTAACCTCCCAGCAATGCCCTGGTACCTCGATTTGCCAATGGAGCTTCGTTATCGACCGCTATCAATGCTGCGAAACGGACAACGGTACATTCCACGAAATACGTTCACTTTTTCAAGCGTTTAGTTTAGGCTGCCCTCGAGGGCAGGCACCCCTGCTGGATATGCTCGGCGCGCCAAGAGATTGTTCTCCCAGGAAACCTTGCCCGGATGGCGCTGCTTGTCGGTTCAATTTCTGGACCGCGTCCTATCAGTGCTGCAAACAGGATGTTCTAGGTAAGGTGCACATGTACTGCCCACTGCTTATTAGGTCTATGAACTACAAAGAGAGCTTGGGGGTGTTTTGCAACCGTCACCCACTTTCTCCAGGTAGTTGACATAGTTTCCCTGCGCGTCACGCACGTTGCAACCACGAGAGACCCTTGAGGAGGCGTCCGCAACACTCGGTAAACAAAAGTGATCCCATCTAAGGGCGCACATTTCGCGCTTTTGCAATAGTTAATGCTATTTTCCGGCAAGAATGAGCAACATAAGCTCTCCGTCAAGCCAATCTAATGACCCTACGCTTGCTGTTCTGTACGCTAGCTCTATTCGCAGGCGGGCGTTCGCAAGGGTTTAGTGACTGGTGGCAAAGTAATTTTTCGCTTGGGAATTACGTAACCGAAATTGCAAACATCAGCGTCTAGGTTTAACGTGAGCCGTTTAGAGCTCTGCGAGGCCGGTGAGGTACCGCTGCTAGACACCAACACCGGCGACCCAGTGACCTGTCGACGGGACTCAGCGTGCCCTCTCCACCATTACTGCTCCGAAAGTTCGCGAGTATGCTGTGGAGACGCCGGTACTTGTCCCTCGCAGAAGGAGCATCCTGTCCGGGACGACTTTGGTATGAACACGAAGCAACGTCAATCCTGCACGTTTTGTCTAGGGCGCCTTCGAGCCTGCTCGCTAATCGATCCTGACGTTTGCCCCGATAACTCAAGATGTCGTGAAAGCATACCACCACTAGGCCGATCGCGCACTGGCCAAAGGATCTGCTGCTCGGACGCGCTGTTTTCCTGCCCAATATCCGGGACGCCGTATCCCAATGCAGGGCATCCGCAACAGTGCGATCTGGAGAATCTTACGAGCTGTCCTGACGGAACTGAGTGTCAGCCAAGGTACGCGTGACCGACATGTAGTAGAAGTGTCGTTAGCATACACAGTGCGCATGATGTGCATACGTGACTCTTGTTTTCAGCAACATTCCGGGCACGAGCATCTGCTGTCGGCAAGTAGGCAACCTGTGTCCACGAGGATGGAGCTCACCGAGCAGCGTCAACATTGTAGGGTCCTACAGCCATATAGATGAAACAAAATACCCCCACCGTACACCAAAAATTTTTCAGTTCTGCCAACCAAACGTCGAGAGCAACGCAAACTGCCCGGGCACATCCGCATGCATCTTCTCGAGTCATGCCCACCAATTCGTGTGCTGCGTGCCGGGTACACGCTACCGCACTTAGCGCTTGTAATTGAAATTTTCCAGAGCCAGACGTGCTCATCGGGAGACAGCGAACGTCCCTACGTTGTGCACCGCCCTACAACCAAGTGGAAATGATGGCTGGTGAACCGCGGGAGTGCCTTGCCGAAAGCGCTTTGCCTTGCAGTCCTGGGTATGTGCCCATCAACATTTCTAAGGCTATACTGTTGTTTGCAGGTACATGTGCCGAGAAAGCGTGGAGAACCCGCTGATTCGAATTTGCTGCAGATCTACGGAAAGCCGCGATGAACCACTGTTTCGATGTCCTAATGCGGGTCAAATAGCCGCCGTCCGAGACAACCAAAATATTTTCTGTGACTCTATCGGCCTACGTGATCAGTGCCCTAACGGGTATGTTAAAACTCTCCACAGAATGTAAGCTAAGAATGACATTGCTTAGAGCCATCTGCCAGTCGGCTCTAAACAGTTTTGGAATGGCGATTTGCTGCTACACGTCCACAACGAACACACCGATGTGCCCCGCGGATTCGATGCCACAACCAGCGGTAGCGGGCTTCGTACCCTGCGACTTAAACATGCCCGGGCAGTGTAACGACGGGTACATCGGTTTCAATTCCTACACGCACACATCCATGGTTTAGGTTCCTTTGCACGAGGGCCGTAAACGATCCGCAGACCGCACTATGCTGCTCTAGGGGAAATATGCCCAGGCTGATTTGCCCCAGCCAGCAAACCCTCTACATGGTAGGGCCTTGTATTTCAGCTGGGAAGCCGCTAAACATCGGTATGTAACTTTTCTTCAGGAGGCAGGGCGACCTCGCTACTGCAGCCGTGCTCAGCTCGCACCTTGCCCGCAAGGGTTCTCCTGCGAGGAATCTGTGGGCACACCGAACATCTTCATTTGTTGTTCTACAACGAGCATTACCACCTGCCCACAAGGATATGCGCCCAGTCTAAGCTTCAGCGGAAGCATGGTAGGTCTGCAAAACTAGCCACGCCATCTGCTATGCTTCATACATTCATGGACAATCTCTATTCCTTAGATCTTCTGCTCCCCAACCGACATTAACGTGTGTCCGTCGGATGCTCGATGCCTACAAGCTCAGAACCGACCGCAGTCCTACATCTGCTGCAGAAGTACGGAGTCACCGCGCGTGTGTCCCGGCAACCAGAACGCCCTTTTGCGGCCGAATGGCCAGCCGGAGACATGCACCGGTCCGGGATCAGGCTGCAGTCAGGTACGTCGTCCCGCCGACAAGGCATATTACAAGATCAAGAACACAAGATTCAGCAAGGATATACATGTCAACTCTCACAAGTGCTCATGAGTTGGGTCTGCTGTGGACAGCCTCAACGAACTGCTAGATGTGCGGACGGTCGTGAGACGTATACGCAAGAGATTGGTAGTACTGATGTGACGTGAACTTCTTTATCTCGATTTTTAGGGCGGACGTTCACCTGCAACCCGCTGGTCTTCCCAGGCATGTGCCCCAACGGTTACGAGTGCTCTTTCTCGGATCAGCCGGGGATCAACGTTTGCTGTCGGGCTGCACAGCCGCCAAATCCTGGCACCGACGTCACATTTCGACCGCCCGTGGACGAACTGACTTGCCCACTGGGCTGGAGCGCCTACGAAGACAGTAACGGAGCACACCATTTCTGTCAGAGCGCGACCGACATGAGCTGCCCACAAGGGTTCTCCTGCGCCCAGTCCTCCATTGCGGGGATCTTCATATGCTGCCGCCTGGCGAGTAACCTCAAGTGCCAAAACAACCTGGTTACTCTGTTAGTGAACAACAACCCCAGGCTGTGCACGATGAACAACTTCAACAGTTGCCCGCGCGGGTACTCCTGCCAGCAGTCGACAGTGGTAAGCAGCTCGTGAAAAAGTTAGATGTTGCATGTTACATGCCATTTTGTCCGAAAACTAAGATACGACGGGTAATTNATGCTGCTACACGTCCACAACGAACACACCGATGTGCCCCGCAGATTCGATGCCGCAACCGGCGGTAGCGGGCTTCGTACCCTGCGACTTGAACATGCCCGGGCAGTGCAACGACGGGTACATCGGTTCCATTTTTTAGAACGCACACAACCATGATTTTAGGTTCCTTTGCACAAGAGCCGTAAACGATCCGCAGACTGCGCTATGCTGCTCTAGAGGCAATATGCCCAGGCTGATTTGCCCGAGCCAGCAAACCATCTACATGGTAGGGCCTTGTCTTTCAGCTGGGAAATCGTTCTGGAACTTTTCTTCAGGAAGCAGGACGACCTCGCTACTGCAGCCGTGCTCAGCTTGCACCTTGCCCACAAGGGTTCTCCTGCGAGGAATCTGTGGGCACACAGAACGTCTTCATTTGTTGCTCCACAACGAGCATTACCACCTGCCCACAAGGATATGCGCCCAGTCTAAGCTTCAGCGGAAGCATGGTAGGTGCAAAACGTCCGCTAGCCACGTCATCTGCTATGCTTCATACATTCATGACCAATCTGTATTCCTTAGATCTTCTGCTCCCCCACCGACATTAACGTTTGCCCGTCGGACGCTCGATGTTTACAAGCCCAGAACCGACCGCAGTCCTACATCTGCTGCAGAAGTACGGAGTCTCCGCGTGTGTGCCCAGGGAATCAAAACGCCCTCTTGCGGCCTAATGGTCAGCCGGAGACGTGTACAGGTCCAGGTTCAGGCTGCAGTCAGGTACGTCGTCCAATCGACAAGGCATAGTGTAAGAGAAAGACGAGTTTAGCAAGGTTACACGTGCCAACTCTCACAAGTGCTCATGAACTGGGTCTGCTGTGGACAGCCTCAGCGAACTGCTCGATGTGCAGACGGTCGCGAGACGTATACGCAAGAGATTGGTATGTACCGATGTCAAAAGAACTTCTACCTCCATTTCAGGGCGGACGTTTACCTGCAACCCGCTGGTCTTCCCAGGCATGTGCCCCAACGGCTACGAGTGCTCTTTCTCAGATCAGCCAGGGATCAACGTCTGCTGTCGGGCTGCACAGCCGCCAAATCCTGGCACCGACGTCACATTCCGACCGCCCGTGGACGAACTAACTTGCCCACTAGGCTGGAGCGCCTACGAAGACAATAACGGAGCACACCATTTCTGTCAGAGCGCGACCGACATGAGCTGCCCACAAGGGTTCTCATGCGCCCAGTCCTCCGTTGCGGGGATCTTCATATGCTGCCGCCTGGCGAGCAACCTCAAGTGCCAGAACAACTTGGTTACTTTGTTGGTTAACAACAACCCCAGGCTGTGCACGATGAACAACTTCAACAGTTGCCCGCGCGGGTACTCCTGCCAACAGTCGACAGTGGTAAGCAGCTCGCGACAAAGTTAGCTGTAGCATGTTACAGGCCATTTTTTTCGAAAACTAAGATACTACGTGTAATATTTCAGGCTCAAGTGAACATCTGCTGTGGACAGTCGTCATCTACAAGCGGGGAGCTGCTCTGTCGAGACGGTCAGATTCCAGCCTACGTCGGCCCTAATGTTCGCTACTGTTCTCGGCTGGGGCAACCCGACACCTGCCCACCGTCGTACATCTGCTCTCCGTCAAATAGAGTTGGCATGAACGTGTGCTGCCACTACTTCCCACCGACCAGGTAAGTACATTTGTTGACGCATGAAACGACGCAAAGTTAAGAAGGACGCACATTCGCCTTCATTCGGGACAAGTTACTAACGTATGCGGCGAGACGGCTGCGCCTTTCCTGGATCGAGAAGGAGTACCGGTAGAATGCTCGGATGACCCGTCAGCATGTCCAGCGGTACCAACAAATCAGGACTCGTCAGGAACATAAAATTATTTTTTCAGGACTTCGACTGTCAGCCCTCCATGACCAACACTAAGATGTACTGCTGTCAGGAAGCTGCGTGCCCGGGACCAAGTTCATACGGCGGTGGTGGCCTTGGTCGGAAGTGCTCCAATGACGACGACTGCCAGGCGATGCTGGAGTGCATGCAGTCTCCAAATCTACCAGGTACTGACAAAAGTGGTCAAGTCATGCTTAAAATGATTTAGACGTAACCGTATGTTGCCCGGTGTCTTCCGCGGTCCATCAGTTTACGCACCGGTCAAACTCGCGATGCATAGGACGCAAAACACTGCTCGTGACGGGAAACAACGTACCTTGTGCTAACGACGACGGATGCACTGTAGGCCACGAGTGCTCTTCTTACACCACGAATGGTGAGAGCATCTGCTGTCAGTCGTACTTGGAACTGGACAATGCATGTCCTGAGAACCGGTAAGTCCGATGAGATGGGTTCTTGCGCGTTCAAAGCGTCAGTTTAGAGACCCCTATCGGGATTCGACGACGGACGAATACGCTTACTGCGACGTTGGCAACACGGAATGCCCCAACGGATTCCTGTGCAAGCACAACATTCACAGTGGACGTCGCATATGCTGCTCACCGATTGCCTTCTGCCCCAACGGCAGGGTTCCGCTTATCGACAGTCTTACTCAGCAAGCCAAGAGGTACGCAGGTAGCTAAATTTATGCGATACTGAGGTGCCCTATCTAGGTGTTTCGAGAAGAGCTCTATGTCGTCAGTCCGCTCCTCTCACTGCTCTGCAGGTTACACGTGCCAAGAGTCTTCAGTTGCACTGATAAGCGTGTGCTGCTCGGCACCGCAAGCGTTCTGGAACCCGGCCCATCCGAGGCACAGAGACGAGAGCAGGCCCCAGTGGACCGTAGTGGAAGGATGATTACGTTCTACCTGCGAATTCTTCCCTCCCTACCCATAATGCGTAATTTATGACTTCAGTTACCTTAGCCTTTAGGCCCGAGTGTAACTAGGCTCATGCGCCTTGCGAAGAAATAAAGATCCTTTATTAAGACCTGATATCTTCGTTACAAATGAGTATCACACGCTGTTTTGGCTACAAAGTGAGCTCAGGACGATTGGTTCAAGTCTTCGTTTGTATTGTTGCCGTTCGCAACTGGGCACTGGTTGGCCAAGCTCCTCGGAAACTTCTGCCCGTACTTCACGTACAGTGCGTCCAAGAATTCGTTTTTCGACTGCTCCCACGCCTCATCTCGAGCCTTCGAGCTGTTGTCGTTGTTATGAGAGTGCTCTTCGATCTTGTTGTAGCGAGGGTCGCTGATCAGCTTCAGGGAGATGTTCATCGCTTCTATAACGAATTACTACGCTAGCTTATCCGAATAGCGGTAGAGTAAAGAAGGAACCACATGACAAAGCTAGCCGCATGTTGCAGCGTAGTCAGCCCTACATCGGCAGACCTACCGTCAACGATGCCGCGGACGTAGGTGCTAATCTTCGACGAGTCGTACCCACATCGCTGTGCGGCCTTCATCATGAGGTCCACCCAAAGTCGGTCCTCTTCAGGCACATCCTCCAGGTTGAACTTCTCGAAGGGCTGTACATCCGGCTTTTGCCTTACGCCGTGTGCAAGAAACTGGCCGAGAGAACTCGACGAAGGCTGCGGACCGAGTGCACTTGGAGTCTGTTCGCGGAACGAGTTCGATGAGGACGGCGTTTGAATCGTGCTAAAACTGAACCAGTTCCACGACTCAAGTTCTCGTAAGAGATTTCAGACAGTGGACTTACTTCTCAACCGACCCAAGCGGGCTCGGCACCTGCACGATATGAGCGCTGTTGTAGGCCGAGACTATGAGTTGAACCTAAAAACGTGTGGCCCTCGACCTTGATTGTTATTCTTACCATTCCCTCTAACCCCATTCCGTAATTGCCGGCACGGAAGTGGCCGACATTGCGGTGGAACGCGGTCTGCAGGACCTCGCGGGACAATTTTGCGTCTCGCCCAGCAACAGTGAAAACCTGCCGATCGGATCTTGAATTCACAATCAGGACGAGAGTGTCGCAGAGCCCGACGTCCTAGAAACTTCAATTTTGGTTGTCCTTGTAGAAGTATGGACAGTAAGCACCGAGAACATACCTGGTAATTGAGGTACTTGTTCCTCAACTGGTTAGTGAACTTCTCAATGCTGACGGCCTCGAACGGTAGCGTCCCAAGCTTGTCCAACATTGCAATCATGATGAAGATGTTCGCATTCTGGCCAGCACAGTTTGGCGACGAATTGTGGATGTTAGCCGTAATTTGTTGCAGCTGCAAAGAACTGTCATACTCGGACTTCGCCACACAAGAGCCCATTTGATTTCCAACCATGGCAGTGCAAGTAGTTTCGAATGGGGTGGCCTAATCCTAGCCCCGGCTAATAGGCAACGTGCTTCTGCTCACCCGTCTGATGTTGTCCATGAGACTATTCCTCTCGTCCGGTGTGAGAATCTCCGACGGGTCGCAGACAGGTCCCGGAAGGGTAATCTTGCATGCTAGCGGGTCCGTTCTCGGATCTGGGTATGTCTGCGGCGTGAACTGTGCGTTAGTGGCGGTAAATAACGCGAAGAAGGTGATAAGGAACAGAATATGCTGGAGCGACGTCATTTTTCGCAGCGGCGACGGACAGATCGGCGTGCTGGACGTCCGCCGACCACGCGAAGGTGTCAGTTTCTGCGTCGTCGACAGCGGCGACGGACATCCGCTGGCTTGCTTGGAACGAGACGATCCACAACGACCGCAATGGTAATTATGGATTGGCGTGCACCCGAAAGGAATCCATTTCACGCGTGGATCTACGTTTACGACCATCTTCCGATTGAGGGATTGACCTCCGAGGGGATTTGCGCGGACGAGATGCGTCACGATGGCTTTCTAAAGCGACGAACGAACAACATACCTCATAATCTTTCACCAACAAAACGAGGTCATTACTCGGTATGGACAAGCGTTCCAACGAAGCATCGCGAACTCAAATCTTAAGCGAAGTCAGCAAGTCAAACAAAGCTAGGCCTCACTGACCGACCAAGCCACGCGGTGCATTTAAATACCGTCTTTGGGCTCCATTCATGACAGCCAACAAGGGGCTGGTAAAGGGGTAACACGGGTAAATCTTCTAAATCAGACACGGACCTCTTGAAGCCCATTAAAATGACGATATATTCCGGAACTTTCGCAAGACATTGCCGAGTTTGGTCGTTGAGGTCGCAGACTTCATGTTGACGTGCAATATGCAAGGTCGCTTGGCGCCGAAACAACAAAACACTTGACCCTTTAATTGTGCAAGGCATCAAGTTCGGATGCAAAACATGGACTCTTACCAGCGGCTCGGAGAAATCATTTAGTCTTTCACGTTGATCGGCCATACTAAGCCTACTGCTAAAGTGTCGCTGAAAGGCTATTCAGTGCGGGTTTCCTTGCTCGTGACGCGTGTCCTGAAAGCATTGAAATGTGCTCGGGCATTCGAGATATTGATGGTTACAAAATAGCATGCTCTCTAGCGATGCTCCGTATATCAAGCGACCAGCTTAGCCTGTGAGCACCAAATGAACGAGTATATGGATGCACCATTCGATTCCTCCTTTATTGACACGTGAAAAGCTTCCGGGCAGTACCGGTAAAAATGGAGCACAGTTAAGAAGCAGTTATCAGCCAAAACGAGTCATGTATCCGGTCTTGACACCTGATGGCTCAAAACCTCCACTAATCGAGCCGCCAAGGCTGTATATGGGTTTGTCGCCGTACTCTTCGTCAGGCAGCACATGCAAGTAGGAGCCAAGCCCCTAAAACCAAACAGTATTTTTCACTTTTCGTCTCGACGTCAGAGCGAGTATGGAAGCACGCACATATGCCGATAAGCAATTCGGGGCTGCTGCGAAGAAAATAGGGCAACGTAGCATGACGCCCGTATCCCAAAGTTTATAAGCCTCACCTGTTTGTTCCCGTTAGCGGACATCTCGACCATCGAGTAGTAGGGCCGGAGAAGGCTGATCATTTCTGAGTCCCCACCACCCACTAGGTCTCCGAGCTCGTCCAAGTCCTTCATTCCTTGCGGACTGTAGTTAACACGTTTCAGCTCTCGGTCGAAGTAACCTGAATCGTTGGACTTCAAACGCCCTTTTGCAGCCCCTAACTCACTTTCACCAGCGTATTCCGGCCCTCGTGTATAAGAATGAGGCTTGAATTGCTCGGCCCACTTCATGTCCATTAATCGGATTGGTTCAGCTAAAAGGGTCGCGCAACCGAGGAGAGTACAGAGGATGCAGTGTCACTTAGGTTCCTAGCTGTTTAAGATCTTACCGACGCTTTGATGACCAAGAAACGAAGTAAAAGCGACGATAGCTGCGTGCATCCAGGTCATTTTCAGAAAGCGAACTGACCAGGGTAACGAACCGACACCTTTTCAGCACATCGAAAGTGATATACGTCTTCTCGGAACAGTTTCTCCTGTTGAAGGTGAATCATTCCAGCGTAAGAACAGAATTTTCCCCGGTCGAGATACTCTGTTGTAGACACTTCGCAGAACACAGAACGAAAAAAGGCGGAAGTTTCGAGGCTTTTAACTGGAGCTGCAAGCATGTTTTACTCGGACAAACCTTAGCTTCGCCCACTTGAACAACGGTAAAGTCTTTGCAGGGATTGTTATTCACGCACCGAAGTTTAGCTGGGAAACGAAGATTGCAAAGGCTCACTTATGACACGCCGTCATGATTGACTTTAGTAGAAAGCTTTGCTTGACACTGACCACGATGTCGGACAGGCGACATGGGAGCCGTTTTCGAAACCGCATTTCGAAAGCCTCGTGAATGCAACAGGTAGGCACCTGGCTTGATAGCGAGCATTTGTTGAACTGCTGACTAATCTCCATGTTTGGGAGTCAAGTTGGTGTTAGTGGGGCTGTGTGTTGGTGGTTCGCGCATTCGATGTCCAAGTACTTTGCTCCGTTTGAGTTGCTGTAACGACGGTTATGCCAACAGTTGCTAACGAACGTGTAGTTTTATGGTTCTTGTCGTTCGAATATCAACTTCGCGATGTGGAAAAGTTGGAAGTGAAACATCTTTAGACCTCGACCCCAAAAGGTCCGAGTGCTTCCCTTGTTGTCTAGCCGATATCGGTTCCCGGCCAATTAGTGCAGCTGCCGAGGCGGCGCAGTTTCTTATGCATATGGACCGAATACTTTAGTCGTGCTACGACGATGGTTTGGTCAACCATCGTCGTGCTCACCTCTGACGTCACAACAGGGATTGGTTAGTGGCAGTGTCAACCGGCGGCCTCTCGTCCATCGGGCGCTTGTGTGGTAGAAGGTCAATAGTGTAGATCGGCCTTGGATGACCCTGGCAAATAAGAAGCGCAATCGATTATCAACCTTATGGCCCACTCCTAAATCAGCCGCGCTTACGAGAAGACCAGGTTGTTTTTTTAACTAAACGCGTCGAAAGCTATGGCGTATAGGAAAGCGGCGCGATCGATGGAGCTTTTCAGACGCATCTGCGACTTAAGGTGGTTCATAGACGTCGACCTATAGCACTATTTTGAAGCGGTCTGCAGGGTATCTCTGGTATCAAGTGTTACAGAACGCTGCGTCGAACAACAAGGCCGCCGTTAGCGCACGACCGCAGCTGCCTGACTCCTAAACCAAGCCTTCGTTATCGATTTTTCCCAACCAGTAACGTGCGGTTTTGCGGAATTTGAGTCGTCTTCGGCGTGCTTGTCGTTGAGAGGTAATGTCAGTACGGCACCGTGAATGAGTAGCTAGCAACTACGTACATCACGGCTACGATACAAGGAGCAAGACAGGCCGTTACGCATGGTACTCGGTGGATGTAGAATCCTCACTGCGGCTTCATTGAGCGTAGCTGGATCGTGGCCATGTTCTAGCTTCCGCATACCTATGCAAATCTATTCGGCATAGGACTCATGATTGACAGTTCGCCTGGTGCGCCCTAGATTTTCAGTCACATGTCGCAATCTTGCGCCTCTGCTAACCCGTAACGACAGCATCACAGAAGTATAGGTAGCAGGTTGTGTAGGTTTTCTCCTTGAAGTAATCCGTACACGCACTAAGAATTTGCTTGACACGAAATGCTATGTGATTCTGAATATCGTCAAAGCTAAGCTTCTTGAGCAGAATCACACGTTTGTGTTCCTCTAATTCGTCACCGTGTGAATCAGCCTTCTAGCCAAGGTTAATTTCAACACAGTGACATGGAGCAGTGGTCTTTGGTTGTTGATTTCGTAACATTTACAAAAGTTTTTCGTTCAACGGTACACTGAAGGACATCTTGTTGTGTAGATCTAGGCCTACAGAATGTAGTGCACGACCATCGTTTCGAGGGTTCAGCAAACATCCATATAGGTTTCCATCACCGTCCCGCTCTGTCTGTGGTCGAGTTAGAGTTGGCCTGGAGTGCAACAGACGCGCTGAGGCTGGTGTTGTCGAGAAGAATAAATAACCGCTCAGTTGAAGAGTACGCACTCGCTATGCGAGTCACAGAGGCTTTCACCGCGTGCGTCCGTCATATTGCGACGGGAACCCTATTCCTCGTCTTCGTTCCTTGCACACATCGTGCTCACTGGAGCTGTGAGTGCTGCCCCGTCCGACGGACGTAATTCTGTGCCGAGCGCGCTGAATTGAGGGGCGTTCTCGTCGTCAGTCTGACCGCTTATTGATTATCGATTGGTTCCTAGGGCCCATGTAGGGGTCACCATGGGGGCCTAAATGTGCCCGGCCCTGAGCCAGAGAGTCGCCTATGCATTCTCAATGTAGGCGTATGGGTCACGATTCTATGATGTGACAGCCTCAGACGCCACGTTGAAGGCTTCTCGATCGGTCACGTGACCTTGACCCCATTTTTGAACCGACACCTAGGCGAACCTAGCTATAAAGCCAGGCTTACGTCGTCGGTTTGAAGTCATCGTCGAGGCCCTACCCACGCCATGAACCCTGCTGCCTTCAAGCGGACCGTGTAACACTTGGTTACCGCTTGATACCTAAGTATTGTTGTGCTATCAGTCCTCACTGGTCTACATACTCCTGAATACCCCCCCCCCACCCGCCCCATACATGCGCATTCACATTCGCATGTATATGGGTGCCTATGTCCGTCGTCGCTGAAAGCTTAGCGGTCGACGCTGTGCTGTCACACAGGGTCTCCGTCCACATAGCATACGTACTACTCCGGATACATCTCCTTTTCCATCGCTGTTGGACGTGAGGCTATAGACGACTTTTTTAATAGCACAGAACATTTAGTGTAGCGACCAGGACCCTCAGCTACTCATACCAGCTGCAATCTTTTTGGGTCTTTAGGACTCGTTCACTTACAAGCCTGGTTACAACACTTTACCAATTTGCGTCAAGAGAGTGAAAGAGTGCGCCTGTGTGACAGCGGTGACCTTCCGCAAACCAATCCCTTTGATGACGTCACGGTGTGCTGTGCAGAGCTAGAGCCAAGCCACGCTAAGTCCGTCCTTTACAATAAGCATTACCTTTGCTTGTCCTACTAAGTACGAAACTATGTGTGTCAGTTGTCTCACACGTGCGCTAGGGGACCAATGGAATTTGTTAGACCCAGGAATACCCACGGCTACGGGGCCTAAGCAAGATGAAGAAGCGCACATTAGCCTTTGTTCTTCTGGCTTTTCGGTTCTGACTCGTTTCCACCAACCTCCATAGAACGTAGCGCCACGAATTCACATACATTAACTTGGGTTTTGATGATTCAGCGGGTATTTTAAATCACGGGCTAATAATTCTTGTCGTCGAAAACATAAAGGTGCAGTTACTGACAAACCGTGCACAGTCTACTGTTTGACGGACCTGTCAACCGACATAGGCCACAGTACACTTATATCGTCTTAATTTTTAATGACAAGAAAATCGACGATAGCTCAATCGCCATTATCCAAGTACCCGCAGGTCGCATAGCAACTGTCGCGTCGCGATTACCCTCCATGCATCTTAATGCTGCAAACGTGGAAACACCTCGCAGCTTTCTAGGCATGTCGACAGCCGACGTGATCACATTGAGCGATGACGACGACGAGGTCCGCAAGCCCTCGCATGGCGGTTCATCGTCGCACGCCGCGAACAAGATTGGTGGCACAGCAGCTATAGTGGGCGAGAAGCCGCTGGATATGCAGGCGTTGTTCGGCGTCGCCGCTCCGATGCGGCCTCAAACAAGCAACGTCGGCATGAGACAGGTATGCTACGGCGTGGCTCTAAACGTGCAGCTCAGTCGCTTTCAGACGCTCAACGGAGGACATTCAGTCTCGACGCAGAAGCGACAAAATTTTGCGATCAACCCCAATACGAAACAGTCGAGTCCCAGCGTCAAAGCCGTTCTCGCGCAATTGATGCGGAGCAGCAACCTCACGAATCTAAATAACCCGGAAGCGGTCGCCAAAATACAGGCGGTATGTCCGGACCATTCAGTTGGGGCTAATGAAGATCACTTTAGCTGAAAAACAGTTATACACCGCAGGCCGGAGAGAAGGTAAGTTACAGGTTACATGCGTAAAACAGGTCATCTTACCTGTTCACAATTCAGCTAAACAACCAGCAGCTAACGGACAAGCAGATGGTCGACCGGGTCATGGCGGCCATTTCGGGAAAGCGCACTTCCACTACACCCCCGCAGGCTCCAGTTGCTAAGAAGCCGTATCAGCCGACGGTTCAAAACGGCCACGCTAATCACTCCGTCTCGGCCGCCGGGATCCAGCATAAGCGCGTTGCGGCGTTCACGGACCACTACCTGGAGTTCCTGGACCTCAACAAGGCCGCGGACCAGGAGGAGTTCTCGGGGCACTTCAAGGTAAGCATACAGCAGTTTTACAACGTGTCATTTTTTCATGGCGGGCTGACTACAATGGTCTCAAGTTGGACGTAACACGTACAATTCAGTGCACCTACAACAACTGCCAAAAGCGGATTCGGAACAACGTTGCCTTCATGTGTCACTTGTGGGCGCATGTGGTTCGCTTCAAGTCTCACTACGAGGACGACGTGACGAACATGCAACTGCAGAATAACGTCGCGCACGTCCAGAGCCCGCCTGCCTTGAAGGACGACGTGCTTCGACTTCGTACTTGTCCCGAGTGCCTTCTTGTTCAACCGAACCCCTATCGGATGCAGCTGCACTACCACCGTGTACACAAGCGAGAGAAGGTCCTCAGCACGCCCGAGTTGTGTACGTCACATCAATGTTTCCACAGGCTAAGAAGGAACGATTTATAGCGGTGTGCAACGTATGCGAATCGGTGGTGCTCACCACGAGCTTCACTGACCATGTTCGCACGAAGCACAAGGCCGTCGAGACGCCGTTCTGGTGCCGACGTTGCCGTTACAGGTAAGACCTTCAAGAAGTAATAGTGCGTTTTGAAGAATTTCTTCTACCGTACCGCAACGATAAAGTTACTCTTGTTAAGATTCGCGTTCAATTTAGAACCTCCACACGTTACGCTCTGCTGAAGCACTTCAGCGAGAAGCACTGCGGCTCAAGCATGCTTGTCTGCCCGTTCTGCACCGTCGTCTTCAACGTCCCCGCTAACGAGCGTAACCGAATGGTCGTTACCGCGGCGTCCTACGTTCAGCACGTCCTCAACCATGACCTCGGTATGAGTTTGGCAATACCGAAGCACGACATCATGTTCGCTCTAGAAAACAATCAACAATGCTCGGCGTGTTCGACAAAGTTCAGCGAGGACATACCTGCGGTTATGAAAGAGAAGCTCGAGAGGCACGCAAAGGCCCACGAAGAGCCGATTTCGAATAAATGGAAGCAGCGAACCAAATGTAAGATTTCGTCGAGCGCGCACGGCTTGAGACATGCATGATTTAGTTTTCGCATCGGTGCTGGAAAAGAAGAAGAGCGCTGTGCTCGAAGAAGGTCGTGGGCCGAAAATGTGCTTTGAGTGTTCCGAGGTTATCCAAGACCCGAAGGAACATTTCGACACGTTAATGTAAGCCAACGCGTCGTTATATGTCGCTTAATGCAAGTTTAGGAAGTGCGATGCGGACGGTTGTCACTACGAGACGGCGTGCAAAAAGTCGTTCGACATGCACGAAAAGCTTAGCGTTTGCCGTGCGGAGAACATGGCCCGCCAAGGCAGAGCCAACCTCTCGTCGCCTCGGACGTCGCACGTCGAGGTACTGAAGTGCACCAAGGACGACTTCAAAACAACGCATGGCGGCACGATGGCTCAGCACAGCCTCAAATGCGGCGCCGAAGTCATTGTTAGGTGTGTATGCATGCACATCACACCCAAACCACAATGATTCCGACTTTTAGCTCGGTCCGCTCGGGATCTTTGAAAGCCGGTGCACAATCTGAGATGCTCGTAGCCGCTGATGAGGCAAATCTTTTTGGACCGCAGAAGCCCGCAAAGGCGACGTCAGAGTCGCCGTCGGAGGTGGTTGACGAGACAACGATGAAGCTGCGCGAGCTCTTTCCCGCCATAAGGATTCCGCAAGTTCTGAAAATGCCAGTGCTGATCAAGGCCGTCTCCGCCAAAAGCGACGAGGCTGACACGAAAGAATTGCAGATTCGGCTGGCGTAAGTAAAAATGTCTCCTGTAAAAGCTCAATGATTAATTTAGGCGGGCCCGACATGGCATCTTCCGCGGATTTGCTGAGGACTAACTAGTCTACTGAGTGCTCGGCGGATATTTCTCTCTCACTGCCATGCGCTAGCGTCTCGCTAACGCTATTCCCAACATTACAGTCACTTATGTTAAGCTAAGCCTGCCTCATTCTCTTTAGTCGTCCGTCTTTTCAGCTTAAACTTTTATGTCTTTCGATCGTTGTCTAGTTCTGCTTTTTACCCAATTTATTGTGTAAGCCTTCCAAACATGCACCAAAGTATGATGTTTCTCCGAGTTTCTGCGTTGTAGCATCTGTGGACTCGCGTGTTATCCACCAACGTTTACGACATCGCACTTCATGCTCAGTTGTGCCGGCCCGCTCGGTTCGCTCTTGCAGTTCACTATTTCTTTCGCTTCGCTGACAATTTAAATAAAGCCCAGGCATTCTTCAGTTAGATACAATCTAACGCTGAGAGACTCCTAGGTGCCTAATAGTTGAAATTAGAGAACGAGTCGTTTGAACTGCAAAGGCTCAAGGATGACGACCACTAGCATCGCTGACCAAGGAAATAGGAAACGAAACGTAGCTCACTCGTCTTAGTAGTGCCTTGCAGTGTACTACGTACACATTTCGTGCATTGTCTTTATTCCTCGTTGCATTTTACGCTACTCAATGCTTTACTGCGTAATGAACCACCTCAGGATCAACTCAGGATCACCTCGTAGGTGGCATTCCGTACAATGCTGGTTTAACAGCGAGGTCAACAGCTGGTGTATAATGAATCAGATGAGTGGTTGCAAGTTATTCTCTCTTCTACTTATTTTCCTGTCTTTCAAACGGCTCTCTGTGCGGTTATCCATCCTGCCCTCCTTGCGAATTCGAGTGTGGTCGCTTAGGCGAGTCGCAACGCTGTTCTTTGGCACGACTAATCCTTGCGGGTAATAGTCGTCCTCCTCGTCGCTAAGCCGGGAGTCGTCAATCCTTGCTCGCCAGGGTGCGCCGAAGGAAATCCTGCAAGAAACAACATAAATCGTTCTCGGCCGGTTTCATGCCGACCATAAAGGAATCGTAGAGCTCGACAATGAAGTAACTGAGAAAGCCGAGAAGCAGAATGATGAACGAAATGGACAGGAACTGGCAGATGGTAGTGAACCGCACCAAATAACGGTATGCACGTTACAAAGGTCGTACACATGGACACGCTCCACTGTCTCAGGCGCGAATGTGGCGTCCTCGTAGAGGTTGCTCTCGACGCTTCGGAATAGGTAAGAGCTGAAGGGGCATATTGAGCCGTTTTTAATGGGACGTCATCAACTGACCACTTTTCCTGGGGATCCTCTCGCTTGTGTTGGTGACTGCGAGTAAGCACCGCTGCACTCAGTATCTTTGGCAAGAACCGCGAATCCTCAGGGCTGGCGTAGAAGTACTGTGTGGGCCGCTGACATATACCGTCCAGAGAGTAATCGGCGATATCCTTCGTACGGAAGAGGAGGCGAACGTCGTCCTTCTTCTTCTTGATACCGACCTTCTCAAGGATCGTTCGACTCATTTTCGCAGAGACTCGACATCAGGAGACCTGAACCAGCGAACAGTTGCGTGGTAGTAGAACGACCAAGCCGTACTTGCCTCGCTGGCTGCGCTTCTCCGACTCTCGACGCATTTCTTCGTCGAGAATGTTTGAGATGTCTTCTGCATTAATCGCATCGCCCTCAAATTCGTACACCACCTATGACATAAGGAATGGGCTACCAAGTGCAACTCGCCTTACCAAACTTGGCATGCGATCCAAGACGACTTCCAACCCGACTGGGTGGTAGGCTGGGCGAACGTGCTCGGTTTCCTGTGTGGCTCTCTTTGGATTCCTCCTCCACTAGATCCCATGCGTTCCCGTCCATGACCGCCTAAAATGGTCGGTGTGAGGAGCGCCGTGAACTGGGCAAAGAGGCGTAGAAATCATCTGGATTGAATAAAAGGTGGGCAACGCAAATCTTGGTTTACAACGGTGTAATAAGGTTCCCGCCGGACGAGTCGGAGTAGATGGTGGACGACTTGTGCATCCAGAGGTCCAGTTCGGCTGGACGCATACGGATTGATTGCCGGTCATTGCCGAGAATAACCGCTCCAGACATATACGCGGTGAAGGGCATAATTATGCTAGAAATGTTTAGCAAGGAATAAACTTAAGCACCGAATAACGGTATGCACGTTACTTAGTGGTAGATGGGAGCGAGGAGAACAGTTAAGAAATCAGGGTTCACCTACAACAGCAGTTTGCGGTAAATGTTCTATCAACAATTGCTAAACCCTTCTGAATTTATGTTTTGCATGATGCCTAGAGCAACCCAGAGCTTCTTAGCTGTATCCATTTCGTGTTCATAATTCAAGTGACGACAGCACCGTTTAGGGTACCCTGAGGGCATGGTGGCTGCCGGAGCACTCATCTCAGATGAGCATTGTCACGAGCCTCACTTTGATGCAAGAACATAGCGGTTACTGAAGCTTTACTAGTACATGACCGCCAAGCTAGGTGATGATCACAGCTTCGCAAAGAGCGGAGGCTCGGCTTGTTTGGTCAGCAAAGCGTGCGCAGCCTTTGGGATGTCTTCCGTCAGCAACTGCGACATGTTCCAATGAGCCTGAAACGAAGCCATGATACACTTCTCCAAACCACTTCAAAATACATACCACGTAAGTCAGGGAATCGCCCACAGTATGGTCGCTTGAGTAGTTCAGCACCAGCTTCGTGCCCTGGAGAGCGACCGGGCTCTTGGAAGCTAGGCTAGCCGCGAAATTCTCGGCCGCCTTCAGTAGGTCATCCTTTGACGGTAGAACGTTCGAGATGAGCCCTAAGAGCAAGTAATGACGCTGAACGCTAGGCGAGGTACAACGTATGCTGCACCATGACCGCTATGACCGCATACGAGTCATGTAGCCTGTAAGGAATGGCGCCTACCATGTTGCAAGGCCTCGTCCGCCGGAAAGATGCGCCCCGTGTACGCAATCTCACGGATCCAGCTAGCATTTCCACAGATCTTCGGCAGCAGGGTCAGCGACCCGATGTCGCCTGCTAGGCCCAAGTCCACTTCCTAAAGGCATTGAGCCACCAGCTGAAGCCAAGCGAGCTGGGTATCCTTCCATACCCTAACTGAAAAGGTCGCGTCAGCGGTAGCCCATCGGATGTCGCACCAAGCCGCTAGATCCACACCACCACCAAGACAGTGTCCATGGATCGCAGCGATCACTGGTTTTGGGCACTGGAAATTGAGTTAACAAGACCACGCACGCGCTTGATCCTTGCCTCACGGATAGCTGCGAACGCACGCTGAAGAGAAAGTATTTCCTCACGAGTCCTGCGCGCCGTTCGAGCCACGTCTACTGACTCGTCCCTCGCTGCACCGTTGACCAGAAGGTTCTCTAGACTGCGCAATTAACTTCTTGTTAATCTCAACGGGCAACATGCGATCTAGTAGCGGACCATTGCAAGCAAGCGAGTAGGATGTACATGTATAGTCTTACCCTTCAGATCCAGCCCAGCACAGAACGACCTTCCGTTCCCACTGAGAATGGCGGCACGGGTATTCTCGTCGACAGCGAGCGCGTTAAAAAGATCTCGAATTTCGCTAAAACCTCGGTTGAGTTTCATGATAGATAAACCTACAAGAAGAGTTCTTTGTTGAGTGCGTTGAGCCTCTCAGGCCGGTTAAGACGCACGTGTGTGACGAACGGCGTCGGCTGACTGACGGTCAGGTACTTGTACGTGCGATTCATTGAAACTGGTCGTCACCGACAAGTTCTAGATACTATTGTAAGGGGTGGCGTAGCAAAGTAACATAGCATAGAAAAGCAATGATCACTCTAAACTTCAAAAAACGTAAGTAAACGAACGGTTGAATGCAGAATGATGCCTATGTCAGAAGTCAAAGCGCACATGCAGTACGAGCCGCAACGCTACAAAACTTGTGCACTATACGTAGCCACAGTGAAAAAGCAAGCCAGCAGGGATTGGCAGCGTTGCTGCGTAGACACAACGTTATTCTGATGGAGAAAAGTTTAAGACTAACCGGTCCCTGGGAAGCGGAGGTTAGTGTGATATGGACGAGCATTATGTGTAGCCATAGCTGCTACCTCAAGGCAGGATCATTTGCGACTCCAAGCAAGATATACTTTCGCTAACTTGAAATTTCTTTTCGGAAGTTCTTCGCACAAAGTTCCTTCAATGGATTACCTATACCTAACCATTGCTAAAACATGAGTGCGCGTACGGGTAGAGAATACGAAAGCCTCCGACGCACGCAGCGGACGACGGGAAGGCAGATAGACGGTGGTCGGTCCCGGCTTGTTCTCGATGTTCCTTGTTTGTCAAGATTTCATTCGACTTCGTTTTGTTAAGATTTAAGGATTTGTTAAGCTGCAAGAGGCGGCTCGCATAATCTGCGTTAGAAAGCATGCATTGACCAAGTAACAGTGCCCCTAGGATTCACAGGAAAGAAACAAATCGTTTTATTTACTGGGAAGAGTCGTCGTATCTTACTGCGCAAATAATGGAATCGAAGACATGTTGCTTGCTGCTTAACGGCCTGGCGGTGCTACTCCCGGTTGCTGCTTTCGGCGTCCTGCTCGCACGACCTTGTGCGGATTCGGACGGTCCAGGTACTCCTCCACTTCGATGCCAATTTCGTACACTTCGTTGGGGTTCTTGTCGAATTGCACGTGCTCGGACTTGTCCGGTGAGCGGGCCGTCTCTGTGTCAGACGGCTCCTAAACTCTCGGGGTTCACGGGTGTCAATGGTGGTGAGACTTACCGGTAGGTCTTCGATTCCCAGCGCACGAGTATCGAACTTCGCCGGGCCCCGGAAGTGGAAGTCCTCCGCTTTGTAGTGGAACGGTGCATTGGGTCCGGTGGCGCGGAACCCAGGCGGTGGCTTGTTGCTGGGCGTTTGCGGTTTCCGGCGTGGCATGGGCGAATTCGCAGTCTTCATGCGTCCGTGGGCCCTTCGAGACCTTGCGCGCGTCACGTGCGTCAGCTTTCTTCCCACATCGGAAGTCGCAGCATATAAGGATGACGACCACGATGCCCAGTAGGAGGACGATGCCTACTGCGCCTGCCACGCAACCGATAAAGATTTTGTCTCTGCAAAGCGAAATGAAGCGTATCCATGAACGGTATCTGAGTTCACGGTTCTTTTACAGTTGCGGATAGTGGGTTTTGCATATGCAAGTACTGTCTACTACTGTTGGACAAAGCAGCTTTACCTGTCGGACAAAGCAGCTCCGGGACGTGTCGGGGCGCCATCGACAGTTGTAACGAGCAAAAAGGCAACGAGCGGTACGAGGACGGTGATCGCTTGCGAGCCGATGTAGCGATGGGTAAGTGGACACATGACGTAGGTCATCCGGAAGAGACCCGCAATAACGGTTGCATAAAAATTAAGTTCGGTATCTGAGTTCACGGTTCTTTTACAGTTGCGGATAGTGGGTTTTGCATATGCAAGTACTGTCTACTACTGTTGGATGTTTTCCAGTTAACAGGGACCAAAAGATTTAACATCACGTCGTGAATGCAAGGGATTTCGGTGGTCACATGGGTACACCGGCAGGGTATATCACCATCAGATTGTGAGTTTTCGGGTTCACCAAATCGCACTCATTTTGGTCATATCTTTTGATTTGTGCTGGAGTTCTCATCAGGAACTTTCGCGGAAATTGTGCTTGTATCAAAGCAGCGTTTGGCGGGCGTTGTAAACAACGGTAACCCTATCCTCACATGTTATTCAGCGTTCCGCTGACACGTCGTTCCCGTCCGCAGGCGAATGTTTATGCTAATCACCCACTCTCTTTCACACCAGGCGCGTTATCGTCTCCATCTTGTGCCTGTTGGCGGAACAATGCGCACGAGCACGCGTTTGTCCAGGACGGCCAACTAGGCGCAACTAACACAAGCCAAAGATCAAGCTAATGGCCACGCCCTTCAACCGATTCCGAGCTAGCAAAGTTCTGTTGCGATCAAGCGATTTATTTCCGTTCTGACAGCAATCTGCTGCATACTCTCATAGCGCAATCGTAAAAATCGACATGACAGCCAAACCTCCAGCGAGAGCGGCCCAACGGTAATTTCGTAGTTTCGTGCTTTTTCAAATTAATGATTTAGAAGCGTCGTTCCTTGTAGCAAACCCGTCGGAGACTTCACAGTTGACGTTACTCGCGAGGACTTCCTTGCCGATCGAGTTGTCCTGGCCGTCAAGGAAAAGGAGGTGTTCGCAGAGATAAAGGTAAGCGTGAGTAAACTGCCATATGCGTATCCACGCAACCTGTTCTTTATAGCTCTACGACTGGTCGTGCCGCCCGGTGATCAGCGTCCACGGTACCGATTCGGAGCGGTCCTTCAACATCAATCTGGAAGTTCGCAGCGGAAATCGTGTCGTGCTGGCCACCAAGGCTGACAACATGGAGCATCTGGTAGGTTAGCAATGCTCAGATGTTTAGTTGGGATCGGCATGGGACGCGATACTAATCCCGTTTCAGGGGAATCATGACTTGTCTGTCCAGTTACACTGCAGGTCTGTCCTGTATTTTTCAGGATAGCTGCCTTGAATCCTCCTGGCTCTTGTAAGGTTCGAAAAATTCTGTCCTGAAGGCTTTACCACGATCCTTCCTGTTCTGAATTCTGAAACGATAGCAATTTTATACCAAAGATCTTGGAAGACAATCATTTTTGAATACTCTCCTGCAGTCCTGTGCCGTAGCCTACTATTAATTTTTGCGCTGTCATGTCCTTGCGCGTTTAGTTCATCCTCGAGCAGTGCAAGAAGTTCCAGATCGTCGTCACGCACTTGGCCGGAGGAAAGGCGCCGCTTACGCCTACCGCTGCCTTTGATGCACACAAAAACGTCACGGGACACAACAAGGAGAACGACGGTACGCACTTCCTATGTCCATGTGGTTCATCGCCTGACTCAGCTGTTTAGACAGCAGAGCGCAGATGTCTGGCACGAAGGCCTCCGCCAGTTCCAAGCGCCCGCCAAGGGGTCACGGACCGACTGCGCAGCAGAGGAAATCCGCTAAGTAGAACAAAAGCATTCATACGTCTCAGTACCCTTACGGCCATCTTAATCACAGTCAAAGTTCTCGACCGTCGCTCGATTTTAGCCGTATGTGGTCTTTCTATGATTCCAGCAATAAACATCTCCGAGACTAAACGTATGCTAGCTTCATGTGTCACGTAGCCGTCCGTGCGCATTTATGCGAACCAACCGCCTGATGTAGTTTGTTTCAGTTCCTGCTAAGATTAGGAAAGGAAGAGCGTGGACTTGACACCATTAAGCAAGTGCAAGGATGCTTGCCGTCATTTTACATGTCGGTTGTCCAAGAGCTCATAAGTATCCGCCGCCGTGTGACACATAGCCGGTAGACACTTATCTAGCTCAGTGCTATTTCCTACCAACAGTGCACAAAGATTCAAATGTTAACCGCCAGATACTAGCGCTATGCCTGATGCGGTAGCGCTATGATGGATGCAGACGCTCCATAACGCATGCAAACGCTACGTGAATACTATGGCGCTACGGCACCTGAGCGATTTAAATGAAAATAAGTATACTCAGGATCAAATGTATCTGCTTGGCGAAACTGAACCCCGATGCGGCTGCGGTCGCGCGAACCTCGGCCTAGCCGCTAGTGGAAGCCGATCTTTGGGTGAACTCTAAGTTTGGACCTCAAACGCCTACGTCATTACGCAACAATGCGTACGGACGCAGACGGCTAAATGATGGTTTATTCAAAATTTTATGACCCGCAACACAGCCGCGCATGTGCCATTCCCGTCCGCTTTCGAGTTCTTTCGCTCTCTATTACCTGCCACGCTTGCAGGTTCGGAGCTCAAGAATCTTTCATAACGCTGAGTTCGGTTTCCGAAATTTGCGGTTGAAGTGCCAGAGAGTGAGGTGCAGCATTCAGTAAAAGCACTTACCGGCCGCAGCACTTAAGAATTCTTCATGTCATTTTTGAGGGTGTTCGTCTGCCTTCAGACCTTGGGTCTTTTAGAAGGTCTGCTAAGCTAATAAATTTTCCGTTTTGAACAGTTTTGGATAAACAATTTGGTCGTCCATTGTTTGTACACTAATCGTACATATACTTATACTATACTTATTTCTAACTCATCGAAGCAATCAGCTTCGATGAGTTAGCAAGAGACACCAGCGTAGCATTCATGGGCGCATAAAACCGGTTGGGAATACGCGTAGGCTCCGAAATAAACGACTTTCCAGCTTCTGCAAGCCCTAGAAGCACAAAAAGAACTGGCTTTATTTCGTTAGATGCGTGATAGGGCGCCTGTAATTGACCGCCGCGTTCGTTACGCCACGGGCTCGTAACCAACAAGAAACAGCTGAGCCGCTCGAGCTCATCCATGTGCTTCTGGAAGTTCGTCAACGAAGTATGGCGGCTGGCAACGGCACCGAGTGGGCTAATTGGCAGGCCGGTTAACGGTTTGTTTTGAAATTCGCCCGAAACGCTCCATCCAAATTGGTTTACCCGAAGAGCAACGAGGTGGCAACTGAAAGCGGAAGCTTTGCGAGCGTTTGTCTGCACGCACGTGCCGCTACGTAACGGTTGCGCTACCCCAGAATGACCAGCGAAATGGATAGATCGCAAGCTGTTGATTTATCTTGCGTAGGTCCAATGTGAATTGCGCGGCCACGTTAATCTTAGTGCCGTAGACGCCTCATTACCTGTTAGACGCAATAACCCAATGACACGTGCGCTTAACCAAATTATGCGCATGCCACGAGGTAACTCCCAGGGGGAGGCTACAGCGTTTTTTCTTCCCGCTCCTGCTCTGCTCGTGCCCTCCTCCGGTTTATTAGCTCGGGCCATACGTCCGCCAGTGTTTTCAGCGTTTTGGCGGTGGCCAACGTTATCGACCATCGTTTACGATCCAAACCCGCAAAAACCCGTTGTTGTCCGACATAAAGCTTGGCATCGTCGCTGACTCGTGGCGACAGCTGGGTATCAGACGAAGTACGGACCAAGAAATAACCTAGTCACCGCAAGATTACGGGCGAAGTCCTTTTCGTTCTTCGCTCCTCATAGCGAAAAGCGATTGCTTGAGATATGAAGCTCTTCGACATAAACCACGACTAGGCTTACGCTGGATATGTTTTACTTCTGTTGACCAAGACCATAGTTCTTAGCATGTCCGATTTTGCGGCATACTGCTGGAAGCACTGCTAGATCCTCCTTTCTTACCTCGCTAAAGCGTTGTTATCGGTTCTGCGAAATGCAGCCAGATTGCGTCTAGGGAACCCTTCTGCAGCGGGGCGTAAATAAACCAAATTCGATTTCAATTTAACCCCTTGTTTCGAGTATGTTACGCGGCGTTACTGGGTTGCTATCCCAGGTGTAAGTGACGGCCATGTACTAAGCACGCCGGTGGATAGCTAGCACTTCGTTGAGATAGAGCATTTGTGCCTGCCATTGACTCCATGTGCTGACGCAGTGTTTTCCTCAACAAGCAAATATGTTTCCGGGAAGAAACCGATGAACGTTGTGCCCTATGCGTCAGCGTACTTTGATGGGCGCCTGTGCTGCAAAGCTGCAGGCTTTGCAAACGTTTTGTCTAATTCGCTTTTGCATATAGGCGAAGCTACCTTAATGTGTCACAGACCCGAAGCTCCTGAATACCCAAAGCCCTCGGCCACTAACAGCACGAAACTTATAACACCTAGGTACTAACGGCGATTGACCCAAAATGTCATAGCGGATATTGTCTGGGTTTCATGGTTTTGCATTGTTCTTATATCCTACGTAATGTAGAACAGAGTAGAACACCAAGGCTGTCACGTACCCAAAGGTTCGGTGAATGCATTGCCCAGCGAGAACCAGACCGCTATTGGCAAACATTTCAAACTGAACATTGTGATGAGTATAAGATGACTTTGTCTGTGCACTTGCGTTCGAAGCATTTGTTTGAGATTATCACGTCTTCAGCATGGCATGAAAATTTTTTCGAACTTTCGATTGGGTGTCAACAGTCCAGAAGTGATGTCTATTAGTTCGCTCCTAACAAGGTTGTCAAAAGGCTGTTTGCTCCACGCGTCGGGCTCAGCAACACCGTAGCACAGCATCTCGCGACTTGAATAAGATGAGAGCAACGTTCATGGTTTGCATTTATTGCCGTTCGCACATCATTCTTTTGACTTGTATTTACCCACTAACCCCATGTGCGTTGCCTTGCGTTACATCTCGTTCGATACAATATACCTACGACGTGCGTATTTGGCATTTCAGCGGCATGTCAACTTTCCTCCATAGCGTCTGATCCACGATGATCCACGACCTGGTCTGCATGCTGGCCCTAATGCATCCCTACGAATACTACACTACTGCTCAAACGCTTCATTCCGATGCTTTGTCGAACTCCTCTGAATTTCCATATTACGGATGGAACCGCAAGGCAGACGACGCTGCAAGGTTCTTGCGGCCAGGGTCGCAAGCAATGCCGAAAACAGATCCTAAGCCGAGCTACGAGCGGCTGAGGTCCGGCGAATGCATACACGATGTGAACCATCGAAAGAGCCTACTTGCCGACATCCTCAGTGGGTACGTACTTTATCGGGTAACGCCAACTACAGTAAACGCTCTTCAGCTACGACAAAACGGTCGTTCCGTCGAACGAGAGCGTCCGTGTACAGGTGGAGTTAACGGTCCAGGTAAGCAGCCACAAAACTGCAGAGCAACATAACGATTTCTAGGACATAACCTCGATATCGGAGATCACGGGATCATTTGTCGTGGACGTCTGGTTTAGCCAGATCTGGAGCGACCCACGCTTGGAGTATCAAAATATTTCGTGCAAGAGCAATCTATCACTGGACAGCTCGGTTGCTGAGAGACTTTGGACACCTAATGTGAGCACTATGCTTAGCGGGACAACGGTTTGACCTAGCGACTCTTTTCAGGTGTGCTTCGTCAATAGCAAGACGGCAGACGTCCACAAAAGTCCCGCCAACAACGTGCTATTGATTATTTACCCGAATGGTGAGCGCGGGAGAAGCGGATCGCTGACAACTTACTGCTTAGGCACGACATGGTTGAACTATCGCGTACGAGTCTCAGGACCATGTACGTTTACACTGTCACGGTTTCCACTGGATCATCAGGTAAGCCAAAATCCTCATTACACTTTGACGACTTTGTTCTTCGTTTCAGGAATGCGTTCTCGTTTTCGAATCCTACTCTTACAACATTGCGGAGGTCCGCCTAGTTTGGCAGGAATGGAGCCCAGTGACGATGCCCACACCAGAAGAACTTCGACTACCTGACTTTCAGTTCTACAACGTCAGCTGGGACCACACGCTTAACGATTACACAGCAGGAAGCTGGGATCAGCTGAAAGTGACATTCCGGTAGCGTCCAGTGCATTACAGTCTACGTCTAAAGAGGTACTTGTAGGTTCAAGCGTCTCTACGGATACTACGTGCTGCAAATGTATTTGCCAACGTATGCTCGTTCGGTCAAGGATAGCGTAGTACTTAGTTCGCATTCAGATACCTCTCCGTCTTCATCAGCTGGATTGCCTTCTGGATCGACAGCCGTGCTCTACCAGCTCGCATAACACTGGGTGTATCCAGTCTCATGGCGCTTACCTTTCAGGTTCGGTTTCGCATGTCACGTCCTTTGAGTTCATGCTCACTTACGATACCATTTTCAGTTCGGAAACGTCGTTAAGAACCTTCCTCGCGTTTCCTTCGTGAAGGCAAGTCTTGTTCTTCTCTATCTTTGCAACTAACACATGCTTTGCAGGCAATTGATCTCTGGTTCTTCGTCTGCGTCAGCTTCATCTTTGCATCGCTTGTGGAACTCGCAGTGATAGGCTTTGTGGACAAGATCAGTGACGTGAAGTTTCGCGAAAAACGCCGGCCGAGATTGGACAGCCTGATCTCCGTCACAAGGAAAACGCCGAAACATAGCGTCGCACGGTAAGCTCGAACCGTAGCTGTTGACGACAATTACCTTTTCCAGGAGCCCGTTACACGTCAGCCCTCAGTACGTTACGCGAAAGCAGAGCCACTTGACAAACGGAAGCACGGGAAACCTAAACAACGGCAGCGTCACGATGGAGTTCATCATGCCGACGCATGAGAAGGATCGGCGCAGTAGCTCCGTGGAGTCGCACTTGCCAGCTCAGCATAACGGCACTGGGCACAGAAGTACCAATGCGTCACCGAAGAGCCTCCACAGGCCCATTCCGCTTACGACGACCTCGCTCTCCTCGCAGCAACCAAGGCGGAAGAAGCACAGTTTCCTCCTACCGGAGGACCGACAACCAAGGTACAGCGCTAGGCGAAACACCATTGACGCATGCTTCAGACCGAGCTTCTTCATCGACACGGGATGCTCCACAAGAACACCGTCAGGGCTCAGCAATCGAGTCGACGCGACCGCTGCCAAAGCCTTTCCAGCACTATTTGCGTTGTTCAACGGTAAAGTCATGCAGGGCACTTTAACCTGTCTGTGTGCCTTTCAGTGTGCTACTGGTGGTACTACCTCAGCCGAGACTCATACTAACGACAAAAGGAAACAGGCACTTTGATCGCTCGGTTGCTGCTGCTCATCAGGGAAGTACTTAATTGTCTGTTTACCGAAGTGCTCTTGGGTGTAAAGTGATTTATGCGCGTGTGATTGAAACTTGTATTGCAAGACACCATAAAGAACCTAGTACCTCTCGTGGCATCAGCAGTTTTTATCCAATGACTTTTGACGTACATGCACGCAAAGTTGCGCAGTGTTTTGTCCGTGGTTGCAGGACAAACACAACACCTTTACCCTTGGTACATCGACTTTCAAGTCTCAATAACGGGAGAATCAACACTGGCAAGCTTATTTAGTTTACCAACTGTTTTCGCTCAGTGGATTTAACGACGGCGTCTGCGTTAATAGCCTTAAAAGCAACTACAAGAGGGTTCTGGTGCGAGTTTACCCAGAATCTTGCAAGTTGAAAGTGACGTTGTACAGCATGCAAATTTCGCCTTCCAAACTTCTACAAATAGCTGCAAGCCTCAGGCCATGTCATCAGTGTTCACCGCTCCATCGACGCGTTCAACACCTCTCTACACTCCGTCTCTTCAACGACAATGGGCGACCGCAGCGCGTACATGTCTCCTGGCGGCTACAATGCAGCTGCCACTCCTGGCGGCGCGAACACCGGTGGAAGCGGTGGTGGCGGATACGCTCGCGAGGACTACGCATGGGGTGGATCCTCCGGTGGTGGCGGGTATGTTTCCTTGAACTTTCGTCGTGACTATCGTGTGTACCACGTGCTAACGTTGATCTTTAGCGGTGGCTCCAGCGGCGGTGGCGGCGGTGGTGCCTCGGATGGTGGCAAGCCTCGCACGGACGTGTCCTGCTACCTCGGCCCGAAATGAACGCCCACAAGCTTAACAGTCAACTGATCTTGTAGCCAGGGAGATTGTATTTTGTGTGTAGAGGTCTAATAAAATGTGTAGAAACACCTTGTTGTGCATGTTGCTTTATAAGAGTTTCTTGGTTGTGGGGTTTCTGTTCGCGTAATTCGTTGTCGGTGTACAATTTTGCGTTGTGTATTGCGAGTAGCTTTGATATGCCTACTGCAAACTCTTGTGGCGAGCGATCAGACATCTGTACCAGTCATACGAAACAGTTTACTTCGTCGCCGTTGCGAACATTGATATCAGACAAAGTTTATAAGGCTACTAAGATGTAGCCAAGGTTGAAAAGGTGAATAACGACGTACACGTCAAACGACTAATAAAGAAGAAGATTTGAGTAAAGGGTTGAGTATGGTGAGAGTAGTGCTAAGATGAAATACTTTGGCCGCTAGTAAAGCTAAATTACGGTGTGGCATGGTGGATGATTGGAGTTGTCGCACATGTACAGGCCAGACTAGAGCACTGGAGGCAGTCGCTATGAGCTACTTCGGGATTTTGTGCACTCGCCCTTGAAGTCGTTGCTGTGTAGAAGCGGCTGCCTAAATGCGGACGTAGCGGATGAGAAGGCACTTCGGAGAAATTCTCACATTCTGCTCGCGGTTAGCGCTTTCGGGAGTGTCCACAAAGCCGGCTTTGCTTGTCGCTACCGCTGCCTTCACCGGAGAGGCCGATGGATGTCCGGCCAGGGACTTTTGAGCCGTCCTTGTCATCACCGAAGTCTGAACGCAAGTAATTCACATCGGCTATGGGCGGGTAATCACACACCTTTGCTTTACCTTCTTTGGCGCCGATGACGCGTGAAGTAATACATCCCAGAGACCGCACTGCAGGAATTCCCTAGATTCATAAGTGACCAGAGTGTAGACAGCGTGCGTAGTTGTCCTACCTTGTGATTTTCGCCGTCGCTCTCGTCGGATTCGTTGAGCACGATAGGTGCGTTAGCTGTTCCATCGGGTGAGGAGGCAGAAGGTATCTTGATCACGTGATTGATTGCAGTTGCCTAGAAGTAGGCTTGGCGTGAACACAGTTGCTGTAATATCAGTAGATTGCGAACCTTCTTCCCGGAAAGAGCAAGCAGATGTCGGGACGTGGCACATGTGATAGCCGACAGCTTGCCGGCAAGACGTGGTAGTTCGGGCTCCACCTCCTCCTCTTCTGACGAGTACTCTCTTGCAGCAAACACATGCGACACCAAATATCTCGACTCTGAAGGTGGACTAGAAGTATTCTAAAAGCACACTTATACAAGCGCTGCATGGCTGCCAATCTTACCTTGGCGTCGTTGGTTGCGCGTGCCGGACGCTTCTTAATGTTGAACCTGCGAGTGGGCGTAGAGCAACCTGGTCGAGTCATATTAGGTTGACGCGATCGTCCTTCGGAGTAATTCCACTTAGCGTAGAATCCGTCAGTCGTCGACTAAATACTGCCAATAAAGTAGATTCTTGCACAAAGAAACAACCTTTGAAGGCTCATGGGTATGATCGAGCACGCTGCCGCTCACAGACGGCTCGGGGTCTGCCAAAGCGCAATCCACGTTGCCGATCGCGTTTGAAGACGTGCCTTCAGGAGAGGGCCTTCCGCTCGCAGGTCGATCGGGACACTCCGGTTCAGGATCCGTACCACCTTCTTCTTCTTCACGCGATGGAGGAGTGAAGTGGGGTGGAAGGTCACCAGGCGCCGAGTAGGTGTTCATCTGCTTAATGCGCCGTTTGAACCGCTTAGCTGTTTCCGACGCGGTGTCGATTATGTCCTTCAGTTGCTTCTTCAATTCGATCTTCTTCTTCGACTCCAGCTCCTCCGGCTTGACACCGTCCAGCTCTTGGAGGTAGGCCTTGAGGTCTTTCAACTTGCTCTAAATCCTCTGGTGTTTCCAGAGTGTGAGTATTGTCTACTTGTTAACGTAGTGGATATTATCACGAAGACGCACCTGGTAATCTTTTAAGTCGTCCAATTCCGGCGCAGTCTTCTGCACGCACTGCTCCCTAAGCGCTTGGACCTCCTCTCTGACTACTGAGCGTTGTTCGGTCTTCTGTTGAGCGTTCATCTGGGCCTTCTGCAAGGCCGCCTTTGCCGTCTTGAGATCATCGCGAGCCTGCTTTAAGCGTCGACTTGTCTTCTTTGCCTTCTTTTCACTGGTCCGTAGTTCCTCGGCGCGTTTGCCGTCCACGTCCAAATCTTCCGAACGCTGGTCGCTCTTGGCCTCCATCCGATTCGTCTTCGAAGTCTTCTTCCAGAAAGGAACCTGGAACGTGGACAAATTCAGTGCATTGTTGACCATTGAAATGTGTTACTGAACATCACCTGTGACTGGGATCCTTCTTTGAAGGCCTTTGCCTGCTCGACTAGGTGTGCGAACTGGATGAGTTTGTCCTGGTTCGACTTCAGTTTGTTTTGCAGCGTCGTAACTTTGACGTCGGCGTCCAGCGACTCGTCCTCAAGATCCGCAACCTGATGAATGTTACGCAAATGAGACAAAGCATGAACATCAAACCTCCTTTTTAGCAGCAGCGATTTGGCTCGTGAGTTGCTTCTTTCTAAGCTTCAGCGACGCGAGTTTCGCCTAAATGACGCTTGCATCGCGGCTACTAAGACGGAATACCTACCGTTGTTGGATTACTGCTTGTCCCTAGCTGCTGGACGAGTGTACGTTTGATGAGCGCCTTCCGCTGCTGGTAGTATTGCGAGCCCGGCTTGAGCGAACCCAGGTCCCGCTGGCTCCCGCCGTAACCGGACATACGCAGCCTCTTCTCGATATCGTCCTTTAACTTCTCAGCAAGCGTCGATTTACGCTTGCGCGAGGCCAGATGCTCCTTCAACTGCTGCTGTTTCTCGAGCTGCGCTTTCAGCTTTCGTTCCCGGTCGAGCTTGGCTAAAATGAAAGTAGTAAAATAGCCTCAGTGAGATGGAGCTTGGCATGTGGAGACGCATAACAATATCGGCACGTGCGAGGGCGACGCACTCAGGCTCTCACCTTCTTCCATCGCCATGCGTGCGATGAGCCGCCGTTTTTCTTTTGCCTGCTGCTCCTTGATCAGCCTCTCCTGTCGTTCCTTCTCAGAGTCCTGAGTACGTGACGACGGTGCTGAGCCATGCCCGTCGACCGACGTCGCATTCGGCGTCGGCAACTTGGGCGGAGGCATGGGCATTTGGTCACGCTGGCGCTCTCCACTGCTGGGAAGCATAGGCTGACGGCGTGTTCCAGGACCATGTGTAGCTGACGACGAGTGCGCGCCGTTGTTCTCGACCGAGATCGCTAGCGGCGCCGGCAACTGAAGGTTCTTGAGCTCCCGGTCTCGCTTCAGCTGGTCATCGGTGGGCTTCGACTGGCGCTCGTGTCCATCGTTCTGAGCAGGTGTCGTCGCTATGAAGCGTTTACTTTCCCGTGGCGGCAGCTCGTCGAGGGCCTGCAGCTGGTTTTTCTTTGCTGGCTGTGTGACTCCTGTCCGCTTATCGACCCGTCCACTTCTTACTCGATGCAGGTCTGCCGAGCCTTGCGAAGAATCATCGGCTGAACGATCGAAACTTAACAACAAAAATAATTACCGGCACGCTTACCTGGACCTGTAGTATGGCGAGCGAAAAGTGCATCGAGTAACTTTCCACAGCATTCGGGGCATCTGCCGTCGGGGCAAGTGCAAGGCATAGCTGAAGTGTAATAGTAATGGTGGAAGCGTTGCCACTTCAGCGTACCTTTCAATTTTTCTGATTCGTTGCCCTTACGCGATTCGTAGAGAGGTAAGATCATTCATCCATACACTAAATCGCGGGTT
The DNA here is from genome assembly GCA_020875895.1 of Aphelenchus avenae. Taxonomy (NCBI): domain Eukaryota; kingdom Metazoa; phylum Nematoda; class Chromadorea; order Rhabditida; family Aphelenchidae; genus Aphelenchus; species Aphelenchus avenae. The sequence continues at coordinate 459,605 of JNEY01000009.1, forward strand.
TAGGCGCTTTTAGAACTAAATTTCGAAGCATAACAAGCTATATCTTCCACGGTTGCGAAATGGCAGAGAGTGCTTCCCCGTCTGCTGGGTACACAGGAATGAATACTGAACGCAACCAGAGAGCACGACGGCAGCGGCCAGTGGCTGGCAGGCAGATCCCACCGTCTTGTGCGCGTACACAACATGCGACAGCTGACCGTATTCAGAAACCGAAAGTGTTCGCTTTGAAACGTAGAGTTATAGGTGACCCTAGTTCTATAGGGGCAACTTCCATGATGCTACAATCTCGAATCGCAGGAAGACGTACGTAGCATAACGAGACAAAGATTGGCTTAGATGTTAGGCCACGAAACTTATGATCGAGCCAGTAACTGACTGTGTCTTATTTTCCTTACATTGCCCTATAGGAAAGCAGCGAGACGTGCATGGCTATCGTACTTGGTGCTTGTCACTGCTTCCTCTGGACCAATGTACATGAAACGATTGATCGAGTCTGTAGGTTATTTTAATGGCGTTGACATCGTAGCACAAGCGGTTATCTCTTATGATACGATATCAACTCACCTACCAATCACTATAAAAAAACTGTCGTAAGTCCGCAAGAACGAACCTGCATCGTTTGGCGTCTGTTCCACTGGGACTAAAGGAAAGGCTTCTCGACCTGCGTAATGTTGTGATAAAGTTTAGGATACTTAACTTGCCCGCACTTACAGTGGCGGAACCAACAGCTGCTTGAATTGGCCAAAGACGCATGCTGCGAAAGGCATAAATCGGTATCGCATAAAATCTGCACGCTGTCTGCATGCTTGCCAAAGCAGCAGAAACGCAAGCATGCGTCGTAACAAGAATCAACTTTGTGGCTACTAAGTACCCGACGGGCTGATTTGCTTTTTATTTGCTTACACGCAAGTGTACGGTTTTACGGTTGTCAAAGTGAACGTGGTCGGGTTTTGCAAAATTGAGCATACCGCATTATGGGTGCCAACGGCACATGCAAGCCTGGCTGAGCAGGAAAGATTGTGTGCATGCGCAAGCACTTATATACGAATACATGTATTCATCGTGAGCAGGATTGCCCTAACCGTAAGCGCATACGAATCCATAGGAAGCAGCTAGATGCACGTCTCAGCTTTTTGATTTGATGTGATTACGCGTACGCAACCTGTGCACCAAACAGTTTCCTGTAACGAGGCTGCCTGCGTGAAGCGGAGGCGAGTGACTAACAGTTGAACTGTTACGTGGTGTCACGACCTCATCCGCGCTTTCATGTTCCGTCACACTAATGATGAGATAAAATCTGGAAGCCCCGAAGGTGCGTGACGCACAAATTAAAGGCCGTCGATGTTAGCCGCTGAGGCTTCTGGCAAGCCGGCGGTGACTTTACGTACCTGTGCACATACATGTGCGACGTCATCGATTCAGTTCAAAGCTAGTATTAGGTGAAGGATTTCAGTTGTGGACTCATCCTCCAGGCTTCACGGCTCAGCAGGCCACAGCTTGCGAGCGGTCGAATTCGCCAATTAATCCGTTCGCGTCCACGTGAATGCAAAGAAACCTGTTGGCCTTTGACTTTCACTTCCAAGCATAGCCGCGCGAGGTATGAACGTACGGACGGTCGATCGGTTGAGGCAACCTCTTCGTTATTCATCGTCGTATAGCCAAGCGTAAGGACTCTGGTACAGCAAGGTCTTTTACAAGTTAGAATGGAAACCCAGAACTTTTCTGTGTCGTGCCCCAGAACTTTCATGCATGGTCAGATGCGTCCTTGTTACGATGCATCCAGCGCAAGAGGGGGATCCACTTCGTTCTTTGCAACTTTCCCCTTTGTGATGACTGCGCGAACGTCCACTTGAGGTCGGAGGGCCGTGTGTTCTCACATTTGCGAAGGACACTAATGTGCTTTCGATAATCGGAGATGACACTGTCTGGTTGCAGACTGATTGCGTCAGACTACGCTATATCCACTGCTAGCCAGCCATCAAGCCCTAGGCGCCCTAGCATAAGTCACTAGGGATGTTTCAAACGGTTCATGACGTCCGAACGATGCGTTCAGTTCTGGGCTCAGCTCCAAATGCGCGTTCGACACGGTTGTCGTACGGTGTTATGTGGACATCAAGAATTCTGCGGTCCAGAGGGACCTACTTCTGAGCTTAGTCGACCCCTTCGATGCTCGGAGGTGTTACCTCCCATCACTGTTCTGTTATGTGTTTTGGGTTCCTCCGCCAAACCGCACGTCCCTGCAACGAGGGGATATTTCCGGTTTGGCCGCGGTGGGTCCCCGTTCCTGCGCGCCAAACGCAGCCTGAGGCGTCGGATCTTCTCATAGCACGCTGCCCTCCAAATGCGGCGGCTTCGCGGTGTTCACGCTGCGAGACGATGTCGCAGACTTCTGCGACGTTCACAGCGGTAGCCATGGCGATCCAGCAGGCAATGTCCAGCTTTTTCGGTGTCGTTTGCGTAACAGAGCGTGTGCGATTGTGCAATCCCGATGAT
>JNEY01000009.1:463991-521629 GCA_020875895.1 Aphelenchus avenae
GCGAATGGAAACAGGTAGTGATTGGTAATTTAGCAGACCGTTACCGCTTGAAGCCGTGTCAGCAAGTACCTTACCTAACAAGTAGCAACTGTTTTGAGAACCGAATCCGAAACAGTGGCTCGCCCATGATATCCGACATTTTCTTTGTGAGTCAATTTCCTGTTTAGCTGGCGTGTTAATCGTATGAGAGTGATATGACGCTTGTACACTATTCTTTAAGCATATCCTACTAAAGTATACTCGCGGTTTCAGACAAGTGCTGCATGGTCCTTTCCTGCTAGCCATACTTCGTCCCTGCTCAACTATGACTCTGTCGTGTGGCGTGGACTCCAAGGGAGAAACGCCGTTTGTGCGCGCCTTGAATGCAGTGTTCCGCCACTTCGGTGGCTCGATTGCCAGGCATCCGTGGAAATTCATCGGCGTCAGCTGCATTCTGACATTTATAACGTCCATCAAAATCCCATTCACGGAGATGACGAACGACGTCAGCGACTTTACGCCGCTAGATGCCCGGGCCCGAGTAGAGCTACAGGGATCCCGCCGAAGACATCTCACAGAGACTGTTTTCTTTCAGAACTACAGAGAGTTCTTTTCGAACAAAGGTAGTCCGGTAGCGGTATTCGTCCTCATAACGGCGAAGAACCGAGGAAACATGTTGGGTACCAGGGAAATGGGCGAAGCGGTCAAGGTCTGTTCACAACCAATGAGTTTATGCAGAAAGTAAGTTTAGATTCTAGATGCGATCTCGGACAGATTCACCGTATACAACTCGGCGACCGGACGGAACGAAAGCTTCAGCAAGTTTTGCCGAAATTTCTGCACTATCAACGAGCCGGTCCGCCACTTTTATGTGTGTTAGGTCGTCAAAAGTATAGCTGCAACTACTGTTCAGAACGGCTTGTTGGTACGTAGCAATTTCGGCAACACTTCCGACCACATCGACCTCAGCTACCCGATAACAACCGTTCTTGGAAGACAGCTGCATATGGACCCGCACTTTTTCGGGGCCAAAGTAGGCTCAAGACTCCTAAGTCTCTCCAATGATGCTCGCATTCTAGGTGGCTATACCGCTAAGGAATCTTAGCGGAGGAAGCCCGGACGATGAACTGGTAGTCTCCGTGAACCAGTTGCAGGCCACGAATGGGCATTTCATCTTCGACACTGACGCGGTATGTTATTGAAAAAAGTCTGGAAACTTTTGGACGTACATGCCTGAGTACGTCCAAATGTGCTCACCTTTTGCATGAGGTGAGCACATTACGAGTTTCAGGGACAGCTACCGAATAATATTCGCGAGGTCAAGCTGGTGGGGTTGCAGTTTCGCGCAGAAAGACCCGAGTCTATCTCGCAGAAATCCATCGAGCACTGGGAGCGCAGCATCGTCCACTACATTCGTCGGTCAGTTCATAGCTGGTGTAAACTACTTTCCAATCGTCATGCATTCAGCGTTGTGCAAAAAAAGATTGTGCCCATCATCTAGTGTGAAGGCCCCTAGTGAACTTGGGAGCTTCACGTGGAACGCGGAGCGTTCTCTCTCCGCATCTTAGAACGCCGCACGCTTGTCAAGCATTTAACGCACGGAGCTGGTGTGCGTTCATTCACCCTCAATGACATCAGCGGCTCCACGCGGCCGCTTATATACCGACTCGGTTTCTCGCGAGGGCAAAAATTTTGGGGTCCTGCCGAAGGAGACGCAAAAATGCGTTGTTCCCTGCGAGAATTTCTTGTTCTGCGTCTCTTCAGCATGCCGCATCCCATGCCGCATCCTATGATACCACCGGTAGGCGGGGCGCATAAACTTTGGCAAAACGATGCATGGTATTGTTTAAACTTCCTAACGACAAATACACTTCTAGTTCGCGGTACAGTAGAATTACGACTTTATCAAGTAGATATTTTTGCACGACTGCTTGCCGATGTTTGCGAGTTGCAAAGTAAAAAATAAAAAATGATTATCCCTTTGTCTGAATGACTTTTTACTACGAGGCTTTTTCGTGCGCAACGTCTCGTAAGATCGCTACTATTAATTATGGCGCAATTTTGTAAATTACCCCTTACCTAGCCATCTGACACTTTAGAGAGTTCAAAAGCGACTATGTGGACGCGCTGGTTCTTGCGGAATCCTTCATCACATCGGAAGTGGTTCGTGCAGGGCTCAGTCTGATTCCGTTCCTACTCATCGGATTCTGCATCATGGTCACCTTCTCGAGCGTTACCATGGGGCTATCGGCAATTTACGTCGGGCAGATGGGACCACATAAGGTGACGTGCGGCCGCAGGATCATGTGGAGCAAAGTCGAATTTAGTTCCTGCTCGCGTTCATGGCATGCGTCTGCCCGTTTATGGCTACGGGTACGGCACTCGGGATGATGTTCTGGATTGGCTTCCGCTTCGGATCGATTCTATGCGTCACTGGTAAGCGTTTTGAGCCTACTTGTAAACGTTTCTATTAAGTGAGGTAAACCCTAGACGGTCTCATGAGTTGCTAGCCGGGAAGTTTCTTCCAAAAGCTGTCCTCACTCTTTGTACAAGCAAGCCCGGGGTTCGTGGAAATCACGACACTATTTAAACGCTTCCATTTAACCCAGCATGTTTATCGACTTCTGCGGTGCACACTAAAGCTAAATTCAGGCTTCTTGGTGCTGGCCATCGGCGTGGACGACGCGTATCTCATGGTGAGCCATTGTTTTGCTTGCGGAATGCTACTGAGCCTGTACCTTAGATCAACTCATGGCAGCGAGTCCGAGAACGGTAAGACTTGGTGCAGCTATCACTTCGGCAACGTACGGAAATGGCGAACTTGCAACTGAATTGTTACAGTCGCGAAAAGCAGAAGAAGCTCGCCACCGCCAAAAGCGACAGCGGGATGTCCATCGACTATGTCTCGACTACTTATTCCAGCCCGAATGAAACCTCGGAGCAGATGATGCGCGAAGTCATGCGAGATACTGGGTATTTGTCGCTTTTAGGTAGATTAACAGACCACCCGTTTAGAGCTTCGATAACGATAACCACGTTGACAAACATCCTGGCGTTCACTATCGGAGCGCTTACGCCCACACCTGAGATCCGATTGTTCTGCATTGGCAACGGCATTGCGCTAACCGTCGACTACGTATACCAAGTAATCTTGTTCACTTCAGCCACTTTCTCTCACAGCTTTGTTTTAGTGGACAGTCTTTGGCGCACTGATGGCAGTCGTGGGCAAGCGGGAACTGAGGGAAAGCAGCGCTCCAAGCAGAGCGTCATCGGTGATCAGCTACGCAGAGCCCGGCTCCTGCTCTCACACGTCGTCGGAATCTGATGCGTCCACAGTTTCGTTTAGCGAAGGTCGACTAAGAAAGCGACTGAGATCGTTCTTTTCTGGGTATACACGTTCCCGAGGAACACTATAATAATGCTCAAATTTAGGTTCATGGACGGGTATTGTCGGCTGTTGACGAACGGGTTCGTTGCGTCGCTGGTCATGGGTTGTTTCGCTGTGTACGTGTACCTGTCTGTCTACGGGTTGCTGACAATGAAAGCGGAACTACGGCCGGAGCAGCTTTTCCTCCGAAGCTCGGACATTCTCAAGGTGAATAATGTCTGCTTGAGGAACTCTGAAACCCTTAGGCAAAGTATACGCATGTAAAGGTTTAACGGGAATACTTCAAAAGCACAGAAGTGCATGCATGAATTATGGTTATGCAGGTTACGTAGCGTGTAGCACAAGCGTTTCAGTGTTCCATAGCACCTTGAAGTTCTGTTTACGTTCGAAAAGCCTATGCGCAGGTCACACACACAGCAGACTCATAGAAACTAAGTAAAGAAGCAGTTTTAAAAGATTAGTGTACGGCTACCCCTGCGAACTTAAGGATTAGAACGACCGTAAAATTCTCGGCATTTTTCTGTGTTCGCCGCCCTTTCACCTAATACACTTAGATCATGGAGCTTCGCAACGAGTACATTATTCCCTACTACGCCGTCTGCATTGTATTCGTGAACAATCCAGGGAATTTAACCGACCCGATGCAGATCAAACGGCTGCATAATTTGGTAGACAGGTCAAATGCCGACATGGACGTATAGGCTTTTGTTTAGGTGCACGACTTCGAGACCATGCCATCTTCGCTGGGCCGCTTCTCAACGAAGTTCTGGCTGCGAGACTACGAGGAGTTCATTGCTAGCAGCGAAGAAACGAATCGACTATTGGCGGAGGATGCTGACGCATTTGAAGCCACTCTTAAGCAGAGGTACATCCGCATGTTGCAAACGTATTTTTGCTTCGTATCAATTTCAGAGGTCGAAATGAGCTGAAACAGTTTCTCGAATGGCCTGAGTTTGACTTCTGGAATGGCTTCGTGCGCATTGCGGAGCCATCACCGACCAGCGGGTAGTTGCATTCGATAACGTCGAAAGTTGATTCTTCTTTTAGAGGCCAAGTTCAAGTCGAGAAGTTCTTCTTCACCACTGCGTACTACGGCGCGGAGCTTCGAGACTGGTCCAATCGCGCAGAGCTTCTCAACCGGTGGAGGCACGTCGCCGATTCCGTACGTAGCGGTTGAAGTCGTTCACGTAACCTCCCTTCTAGTACCCATCCCTGCAAGTGAGCATATACGAGGACGACTCGAAATTTCTGGACTTGATACCCACGATGGTACCGCAAACGATGCAGTCGTCGATCTGCACCCTACTGTGCATGTTCGTCGTCTGTCTGTTGTTCATTACGCACCCGACGACGGTGATCGTAGCGAACTTTTCCATCTTCAGCACCTGCATAGGTAGGTAGCGAGCGGCCTGCGGAGATAATGACGACTCAACAAATTTTTTTTGGTTGGAGTCGATTGCTGACAGGCGCAGTGCAACTACTGGTCTTTAGTCGTTGCAAGAAGCATATAGGCTGGCTTGACTAACCTCCTTCGGTACATTTCAGCTACCGTTTTTAGGCGTCTTTGGCTTGCTTTCACTGCAAGGAATCGATTTAGACCCGCTCGTCATGAGTGCAGGTAGGTTGCGAAAAGTAATAGCCATTATAGCCATTTGCAATTGCAGGAATAATGTCAATCGGGTTCGCAGTGGACATTCCTGCGCACTGTAAGAGTCCAGTTGTCTAAAGCAGCTAAGTGGCAAGGTCAATTTCAGTGTGCTTCCACTACTACCGCGCGGGCATCGGTGAGAAGGCAATCGACAGTGTAGAGGAACGCTTACGACACTGCATCGGTGCTATCGGGTTCCCCGTGCTCGAAGCAGGGTTTTCTACCATAGTAAGCTGTAGTGATGAAAAGCACTGCTGAAACGTCATTTAGATATGCGTTCTTTCGCTGACGTTCGTCGACCTTCATATGGCGCAGGTGTTCGCGAAGACAATGGTTCTCGTCGTGGCTCTTGGCCTCGTCCACGGACTGATAATCATCCCCGTCTTGTTCTTCTTCATATCTCTCGTACCGGCGGTGCCAAGGCCGCAGTCGCCGAAGACTGCGCCCCTTGACAGTGGTGCAATGGATGGAGGAACAAAGCTGCCTTAAGCATCTGCCTCAAGAGAGACTGATGCATGTTCACGTCGATACAAAGCCACTGTACAAGTGCGCCTTCTGCACGATTCGTTGTATAGCTCTATGCCTGCACTCCGCGTACCTCTCTCAGGGAATCTATAGGTAGCCAAGCACGTAGCCGTGCCAAACACGTAGTAAGTGGGCGAAACAAAAGGGCTAAAATGTTCCACCAAACGTAAATCATAGAGACTGGTCCTGCTTATATTTTAGGATCGTAGTCTTTCCGTTGCTGATCCTGTTTGCCTTTGTTGCGTACAGCTGCCCGATTGCTCACATTACTACACACTCATTGTTATAGCGCGTTTACTAGTTGCGGGTAAATAAAATATATTGAGTTCAGATAAGGCTAGCGACTTCTGCTAGGTGTGCATATGAGTGTGCGCATTTATTGCAGTACTCGGTCCAGTTGCGACGAATCACTTCGTCCACTTGCATGTCCAAGCGTACCAGCATCGAGGCGAAGCGCGGATTCACAGCCTGCTGTCTTGCCGGTGGTGTCTTGGAAGGAGGGTCCTTCTCTTCCGGGGCTTCAGAGCGACGCGAGACATCGGTCTGCAGACGTGATAATCTCTCCGAAAGCCTAGACTCGACTTCCTAAAGAACGTCTTGCTAGTCATGACTAAGAATGCCCAACTCAACCTGTAACTAAGCGTATAGCCCACCTGAATGCGACCACTGAGGTCTTTGTCGATTACGATTCTAGCTTGCTCCTGGATGCGTGTGTCAAGCCAGTTGCTGCTCCCAGCATTCTTTCCTTGTTCGTGCTCTATGCGTCCGCTGATCCCCTGCCCGAACGGCTCAACCCTGGAGTCCTCGGAGAACGTACTCAGCACTTCAAGTTCCGTTCCTGCTCCGCTTCGTTCTGACAACTGGGGTGAACTGTTGCTTCGGCTAGTGTCTTCAGTATGTTCGAATATTGGCGACAGATCTCTTGGTAGGCGATCTTCAAAGCGAGGCTCGGCACCGTCAGCGTTTCTAGCAGCCTTTAGGTTGTCGTAGGACTCCTGCATGTTTCGCGTTCGTTGACGTTCTTGCAGCACCATTTCGCGGTACTGGTAGTCCAAAGGGTGCTCCCAAGAGCTCAGTTGACTCGCGTCGTGGAAAAAGTATGCGTCACCGTCCTCGGTGGGTCTAAACCATATGTTTTGACCACAGCAGCAGCGAATATTACTGGTTTAGCCTACAGCCTTCCGACCGCTTACTAACATTGCCTTCCAGCCAGGCGGTAGTGGAACGTGGTAGCCTTCGCGTGCAATCCACAGCAGATCTGGCTCGCTTAAAGGATCGATGCCGATTGACCTAGCGTATTCTCCTAGGCCTAAATCCAGCGTATTATTATTTGCAGCGCGACGTGATCACGCCTTTATACAAGTGGAATCTTAACGAGCAACGGTAACGATCTTGTTCGCCAACGTGCTGTTTGGTCTGGTTTGCGCTAGCTCAATTATAAGGTGCCGTTTGTTCGTTTTGATTGTGAGATTTTAAGAAGTGAAATTGCATACCTGGGTATTCCTCGTCATGTATGTCGTCACCAACGGTTTGTGGTTGTTCCGCTGTCTCAGTTCTGTCCGTAACTGATGACGCAGGAGCGTCACTACATTCGACGGCATGCGGCAAGTTTTGCATCGGCGAACGACGCTCCATGGCGGTTGGCAGTGCCCCAAGACGTTCTGCTGCGCTAGCGCTTCGACTTGGAACCACACACGCACGTGTTTTGCTGCGCGGTTGCTATGCCCGCGGCGCGTGTTTCCAAGCAAAGCAAACAACTCGTTCAGGTGTGCATCTGCGGTGCGCACGTTTTACCGCGATAGGCTCTCAGTACCAATTATGTACTCTGGCTATTCGCGCCACCACCGATTTGGAGCGGATTACTGAAGCGCTACGGTAGGTACGGCACAACCCAGGGCATCGTAGTTCATCGCATGCCTTGCCTGACAGTAGATGGAAAGACAAAATTTCTCTGAGGATAAGAAACAACTGCGAAGATCGAGTTTTACGCACTCAAAGCTTCCACCGCAACTGGGCCGCACAAGCGGACCTCCCTACATTAACTGAACGAACTTAAGAGAAATGCTTACCCTCTCCCAGGGCCCGCGTACTGAGTAACCTTTACCGAATACCTAATAACTGCATTTGCGGTGGTAAACATCCTAAGGAAGTTGGTATGAGTTCGGTTTACGCCTGAACGTGTTGCTTGGTCTGTTCCTCGTCCTGTCCGACCTTTCTCTCATTGCGAAAGATGCTGCTAGCGCTAGGGCATCATGAGAGCACATTATGTTATTGTGCTGACCGTGATAACATGGATTTGCGTACATGCTTCTTGCTCTATTCGTCTCACTAGAGATCGAGACATAGTGATGGTAAAACAAAGGGGTAGCATGTCAACCGCTTGTCTTTCCTAAAATTCCTGGGATAGCAGGGAAGTGCGGTGGATGTCTTCAGTTACGAAACTGACCCAGCTTTGCGTCAAATTCTCGGAATACCGACGTGTACACAGTTGTTATTCTCTTTGCTAATGATGACTGTCTGCAACCATGACCGAAATGAACTGCGTACAAGACGTCCCCTTCCAACTTAAAAACTACGAGCATTATGGTAGCGGAAGTGACGTCCTACGCTAAGCAACAAAGAATGCAGGCGAAAGCCTCACAAGGAAAAGACTCTCACATGCCATACACCTATCATGATGATTTGTGGTTCTGTAGAAAGCGGGCCATCCCCTTAAATCCGAATGGGCAGCTTAATACCGATGCTTCGGTTATCCTGACGCAGATTACTGGCCGTTGCGTTTGCATTTCAGCTCCGTAGCTACTTACCAAAACTTAGAGCAACTTGGCATATTAAAACACAACGCTGCTGCGTTCGACAGTACCCACTTCGTTCAACAAGCTACCAAGTAAAACCTGAGCATGCAGAACAAATGAAGCAGGACGCTTCATTGAGGCCGTTTCCGCGAACAACCATCAATCGGGTGATTATCAATTACAACGCCACTTACCCAGCTCTCATTACGGGAGGTATAAATTATACCGTAGCACATGTACTGTCGCGCGTTCACTTTTACCTGGCGTGCCTGGTCTGGCGCCATTAAATATGGGCATTATGCATTTCCCATATCTGTTCGAAGTACTGCGTCCACATGCTTACCTAGCCTTATGCTACAATGGGTTACTGAACGGCTTACTTAACTTTTCCTTTGTTTTGTGCGTGGTTCAACTGAAACCCTTAAATCGAACGAGCAGGGCTTTGCAACCTCAGTAATCAGGAGCTTAGCGCTCCTTCATACCGCAGTGTCTGTGCAGACTTCGTAGTGTCTTATTCTTGAGAAGCCAGAGGTCCTTCTTGACTTGCTCCCTTTCATGCTTCACAAAGTTCTTCTACGTATTTCGAAACCATAAGGGTACCGCTCCTCGGGCTAAGCGCAGCGTCAAGGTGTTATGATCCCACCATTGAGGTCATCGTGCGGCGCCTCCTCACTTACCCATTACTTGCAACCGAACACGGCGATTGATGGGTGTCGGATTGTGAAATTACGGCTTCAACCACCCACCCCCGCCGGCCGCGCCAGCTGACACCCGGCGGTTGGTGGGCCAGCCGCATTTTTTCGGACAGATGACTCAGTGTAGGTGGCGAACACTTGCGAAGGAGGAGGACAAACACCAGCCAGCTTAAATCAGCATAAATTCCTCGCGCCAAGCTGAATGAGCCTTTTTTTGTTTGGTGACTCAACGCAAACAGAGGCTCTACAGAATTTGAAACAATGCAGAACCTTGATGTCGAAACGCAACATGATGCATCTTCACTGCTTAGGGTTTTAGTTGAGACGAAGTAAGTTAAGCGCATTTTAGTGTTTGCCGAAAAAAGAAACCTACGGCGATTACCAACGCCTTGAATTAGCGGAGTAAAGCCAAGAAGTCTTCATGACTGCTAATGGCAGTACGCACCTTTTGATGTTGAAAGAATGTTGGGGGATATCCCGTGTGTGAAAAAGTTGCACCTTCTCCAAGACCAACAAAACTATTGAGTCTACGACGTTTTAAGTTCCAATCATTACCTGCTTTCGATATTATTCAGTGATCTTGGCTAGTGGATGAGGCTCCAACAGTTCAAACGTACCTGTAAAGACGCGTTCTTGCTGGGTAATCGTGGAAAAAAGTTTAGCATTGTACGGTAGAAAGAATAGTCTGGTAGTTCTGGCGCCTGGGACTCATCGACACCGTTGTACTTACCAAGTCTCTGTTCGCAGTATGCACAGAAAACCTTGGCGAGTACAATGGCGCTTCTGCATAGCCCCACTTGAATAGTCCAGCGCCGTGAGATGCGCAGTCGTAAACGTAGGAGGTAGTATCGTGAATAATAATCAGTGCCACTTCACGTTGACCGAATGCAGATTGGTACAATGCGTAGAATGGGCCGAATCGGAGAGATAAAAAGGGACGCGGGCACATGAGTGGGTCAGGGCACCACCGGCTGGCAGCTCCCGTCGAGGGCACGACTGATCACCGGACAGATCACTCACTCACTCACGGCTCCCGGAGGAGGTGGGACTCGTCGGCGAGAGGAGACCAGTAGCGTGTCGATTTGCGATTTCGAAGGTGTCGAAATCTGTACCGGCCGTCGCCCTTCTTCACACCAACCGCGAAACGGACCGCATGTTCAAGTGGCACCGGTGGCACGGCAGGAGCCGATACCGTTACTCGGTGGCTTTTTGTTCCGTGACCGCTACAGGACGGTTGAGACAGACAGCCTACGGTTGAAAGAAGTTGGGCACACCGAAGGAAAAAGTTTCCACAAGCTCTGCACGTCTAGCGGTCCGTCACGTTCCTTGTGCTTGTTGTGATCCCTAGAAAAGCGTTGGCGGCTGCCGCAAAGAGGGCCCGCCGAAGTCAGCGTCTGCGCTAATGTTGTGAGTCAGCGTATTTTATTCCCGACTTCCCACTGTGTGGAGTAAACGAATGACGCAAGTGGGAGAAAATGATAGAAGTTTCCATGACACATAGGTGGATGACGCACACCCGCCACAAGAAAGAGGATTACCCGGGAAAGTTCAAAGCGGCTCTTGGCGGATTTGGGCAACTAGTCAGTGCAAGCAGGAGAAAAATAAGCCGAAAAGCATTACGCCATTGCTCAGTGCATTAGCCTCATTCACATCAATCAAGCTATAGAGAAGCACATACCTACGTGCTGGCTCGGTCTAGAAATAAGGCGGTTTGTACTTGAACTGAACAATAAAAAGAACGATTTTGGCTACTTAACATTATGAGGAATACCCTTATCACGGCAAAAGCGGGCGCAACTGTTGATCAAGAACGAAGCCAATGCCCTCGCAGGCATGTTGCCGGACGCTCGGTACGCTACGCGTAGCTACTGCTCACCACGTTATCGAAACCGCCCCACGCATCACACATACCACAGGGATTAGTCAACACCACTTTCGGAGCGTGAAGTATGCTGCTCCTGCTGCGTCTCGCCAGTCTCGTCCGGACTGATGACGAACACGGGCCAGTTGACCTTCGGCGAAAGGCGGGCTGCTGATCGGCGTGCGGTCTCGACGCAGACGACGCTCGCAACGATGACGCGCCCCAAATGCCCCACTGGTGCGTCATTGTTTCCGGAAGCTACTCCTCGCTCCTGGTGTTCACCGGTCGAGGCTATGGCGGGGACGCACTTTGGTGTTTACGCGAGAGCAAACGTCTACGCATAATCGGAAACGGGTGTGATAAGAGAGGGTAACAGTCAAGTGTGTTGTGTTATTGGAGAGGTGTTTGCAATCTGTATCGAAGAAGAGCAATGGCAAACGAAGCGTGCCGTGCGAACAATGTCAGCGAGTGATCACGAGTGATCCAAGCAATGGCATACCATTAGCTAGGTATATAACACCAAAGATCCAGCTGGCATTAACGAACCACCACTTCGGACTTCTCCTCTCATCCAGGCTAAGAAGCCTCGGTTCGGTACATATAGGATTAGAAGTGCCGGTCGAAAACGTACACAAAAGATTAGAGACACATAAGGCTGACGCGGGAATGTGCACAGGATGGCGGCGTAGTAGCTTATGGGTACTGCTCTAGTGAACTCAACCAATCGGGTCCTGCGGGCATACGCGCACAGGATAAGCATGTCTGAATCGAACACATACCCTCTCCAGCAGAATATAACACCCTACCCACGTACTTACAGACGTAGGTATCTGACGCAAGTAATACCTGTACTTCGGAAGCGGCCCGTAAGCTGACTGCTTGCGTTGTCCCTTTTACGAAGTTGTTCAATGAGCAACGAGAGTGAGTGATTAAGCCCGGTTGATCGCCCGCATGATTCACGCCAGTCATTTAAAGCCGCATTCCACCGATTCACGCGCTAGGAGGCGGTCATCGGGGCAATGATTGCTCATTGTCTACTAACGCAAGCTAACGCATCGCAAACGGGCCTCCAGAAAACCGGGATGTGACGAAACACCGAAGTGATCCCGCTAGCTGAAAGTGCGGGATAACAGGATAACACCACTCCGAACCAGGTTGGCAACTGTCCAAAGCCCGACGGCAGCGGCCGGCCAGCCGGCTGACTCGCGGCTCTTTGCGTAAGGATTCATTCGCGCTTTTCCGACCCGCCCCTTTGTCGTCACAGTGGCCAGCTCATACCTAGGAGTGTTACGCAATCGGCGCTTGAGAAATCGTCACACACTAAAGAACACATGAGCAAGCGCTGGCCGCCACGGACCCTGCGGAGTGACGCGTCATCATAGACCGCTCGCAGGTTTTGCTTAGAATTAAGGAGGCACGGCTCAAATGGGCCATTAGCCAATTGTTTTGGCCTAGTTTTGATGATTTTATTACCAAATTTTAGCCGGTTTTAGTCAATATTTCCAGTTTTTCCTTGGCCAGTGAGTGTGCAAAAATAGAAGCGCACTCTCTAATAGAGGCGCAGTATCTAATAGAGGCGCACTTTTCGGCAGTGTGCAAAAATAGAGGCGCTGCGCCTCTATTAGAAGCATTACGGTATGCGCCTCACTGTTTGTCGTTTTCGACGAGTCATAGCATGACACTTCGTACTGCATAGGTTAATGCGGCGTACACGTCTCGGTATGCACGTGACCGCAGGTTTTATACAGATTACATAAGTCAGCGGCCATCCGATTGCCGAGGTTCTGCACGAGCAACTTTGGCCCGGCATATTCATCAGCCAACAAAAAGCTAGCCGTAATAAGTTAAAGGTAGGGTACTTCGCGATTCGCGTAAACGGCTGAGGACATCAGGACAAGGCTTTTCAAAATCACTTTGCAAATGGTCAAGTTAGTGAGCGCTCGTAGGCCGAACTGAGCAAGTTCTGATCGTAGGCATCAACGAATTATGAGTTTATTCGGCAACCCTACACTTTTTCCCGTTGATGATCTTGCAAGTAAGCCGCCGTAGACGATACGCTCTCTCATTACGGAAAGTGTGTTCCCATAACTGTCCGTCATCAGCATTGAATCATACGTGTCCCGGGAGCCGCCCACACGAAGCCGAATACTTCACCGTTTCGGAGCTCCTTGGTGACCAGTGGGATGCTCGATTGATTTGCGTTCTCAAACGCTTCCAAGCATATTAGCACAAGGTTCTTGACGGTTTCCTAGCGTCAGTATTACGAACGACTTTTAGGACGATGCCTCGCATCGTGCGCCTCGTGTCTCTATCTCTGCTACTGTTGACGGCGGTTTGCATCACCAGCGCGACAAACGAAACCACCTGCGAACGTATGCTGATAGAAGTCATAGTAGAATAAGGGGTAGGGCTTATACGAGCTGTAGAACGACAGTACTGCTAGTAAACAACGTGCCTTTCTCTAATCTCCTTTTAACCTGCCACCATTATGACTTTCCAGCCGTGCTGAAACATCTGAACGGTACGAAACTGTGGCCGGACACCACCACTCTACTGTGGCCGCAAGAGAAAGACGGCAAAGTCGAAGTTTCATTGGCGGAGTTGGCGCTAGACTGTTCAATCACTCAGTGTCTGGGCGAGAACAAAAATGTCCCAATTCCCGAGCCGGAAGACCCACAGAAGTACGGCTGCATCGCTAACGAGACAGTCAAAGTGATGGAGACTTACGCGTAAGTAATAAATGACGCGTTAGTAACTGAGTTACCCCGGTCGCTCAATAACCGCTTGCGCATAGAACCAGCAAGTTATTTTCAAGCCTCAAGAGTTCGAATGACATCATTTGCGATTACGGACACACCTGAATGTTTTAGCCCGGGTTCCGGTAACCACAGCTACCACGCGATTGCCTACTACCCCTTCGAAGGCTCGGAGAACCACGGCTTTCTTGGATACACGGGCCCCAGGCCAGGCGTCCCAGCTCCGAAGGAAGGCACGGGCGAGCCTACTGCCTACTACAAATACCGCTATCGCGGTGTCAATTTCGCGCTCTTTCGCCGCAACAGTTCTTTCGACCGAGATTTCGCGGACAAAGTCATGGCCGAAAGTTCTCGTGTCTACCAGTACTTCTTGTAAGCGTGCTCCTTGAACCAGCTACCTAAGGCTATTGATTTAAGAACCTCACCATCAAAGGAGCTCGCCCACCGTTTCGCAATCGAAGTCCACGAGAACTACAAGGACACCGTGGACGGGAAACTCGTGGAAGCCATCAAACGGAATTTTCCAAAGGTGCTGGATGACGGTAAGAAGCTCGTCAGTCCGGACCATGGTCGTTTCGGCGGTCTTGTCGTCATGAAATGTCCGTGGAAGTGGTTGTGGAACGGCTTCGGCTTCACCTACTACCACGCCTTCGGCACTACGAGCCCGTACAAGATCATATGGCGCCAGCACAAGTACAGCAAGGTGTGCGGTGTGATTGTATTCTTCCCTTGATGGGTTCCATTGGTGTAAGCCGTACATGATTCGGCATGGGCCCTGCTCTATACGAAGCGTGCAATAAATGCGATACCCGACTTCTACCAGCCGGTGTTAGGAAGGTAGAGGGACTGTGTAGCTCTTTAGGTTGAAATGTCACACTAAAACTATAGCGAAGCGCCTACAGGTCATTCAGTGGTATCTGCTTACTTTATGCAATCAAAGAGACTCTCTTTTGTTTTGCTCGTCGAGAAGGACATGACCGACGTCCGTAAAGCCTATCCGCCGGACCTAGCCGATCGTGTAACATGATCAAAAAACAACAATTGCTTGCAAGGCCGCCTTAACGCAGCGAAGTCAAACCAAGTTAACGATAAGACTCAGTCAACTTCCTCTGACGGTTCTTCGGCTTCATGACATGGACCGTATTTCGTCTTTGCTCATTTGGGTGCACTGCATGATACTGCACGACAGGGCGGGAACCGATACCAAGTATCGGTATCGGCTTTCCGATACTATCGGTGTTTTTAGGCGGTATCGGTATCGGTAAAAAACGATATAGGTACTTAGAGCCAGCGCCGCTAGGTGCCACCGGAGTACACTTTACACGTAGTTTAGGCCCCTGCAATTTCTACCCGTACTTTTACTTGGGGCGCGCAGGGAAAATACGTCAGCTTGATTTAGCACTTTTTGGACTCCCTGCCCTTTGTCAGCATTGACTGACCCCCTCCATTGTCGTGAAAGTTTAAGGACAATAGTAAAAATTTTGAGCAAACCTATGCTTGAAAATGTTGAGCTGTTTCCTAGCTCCATTTTAACCTATTTGCAGCGTCACACATGAGACGTCCTCAGTACTACGTTCCCTGCTAGAATAGTAGTCCACGATGCTGATGCAGTTCAGTGCAGTTTATTGAATCAACGGTTCACGCAAAGAACGACACCGCCTACTGAGAACAATGTCTGGAAGTGAAGCAAAAGTGTAAAAACAAAAGTGAAATTAAAGGACGGGCGGTGAAGCGCCGTACCTGTTCCTTCTTCGTTACTCCTCGTCCGGAGGCCAAACGTAGGTGATGTAGATACCGGCAACGACTTCGACTTGTGGGCCAAACGAAATACGACGCTCGTAATCTTCCTCGACGGGTCCGAGACTTCCGGCTGCTGTGTAGTCACGAACAAGCTCGAAGGTGTCGTTGACGGCCAGTGCATTGCGGTAGTCGTACTGAACAAAAGGACTGTAGCGAGCATTTTGAGCACAAGCTATGGGCATTACCCAATAAACCTACCATAGTCTCCAAAGTGCATTCGAAGTTGCTTTTGAAGCTCACGTGGTACGGTACGCAAGAGCAGAATGTGCCCGTAGTAGCGTCCTGTGCTGCCTCCAGATCGGCCTCAAGGAGTTTGACGAAGTGTGTGTACTTCGCGAGCGCCGCGTTTGCGCCAACCATGTCGGTTTTCTGAACAAGCTGGAACACGTGTCGAACATGCAGATGAAGGTACCTGATACGCTCGACAGTCGTCCACCGAAATGTCCAAGTGTTCGAGATTGGGAAAGGCGACGGCAAAACGTCGAAGAAGTGGCAGGAAGCTGATTTGGTCGAACTCTTCGAAGTCGTCAAGACGAAGTTCAAAGCGCTTCAGCGTGGTGTTCACGCCCACCGATGAGCTGAAAGTAAAAGTGTTGGTGCGGTCACTATACTGGATATGTCTTACGAGGGCAAGCTGAAGTGACTTGAGACGCAGAACTCTTCAGCTCGGAGCCAGTAAACAAAATGCAGAAGCAAATCGGTGCTGGAACAGTTGTATTCGAATCGCTTCATGCAGAGAGTAGACAGCTAAAACTATCGACGTTGATGACACAAGCCACGTTAGTGACTTACCAGGGCTCGCTTTCGCTGCACGCCTCTAGGGAGCGCGTCCATGGAAAGCAGGTCAAGTGCCATGGGCGGAAGTTGACTGCGACTAAGAGCCTCCACTGACGGCTTGATCAAAGCTTTGAGGGATTCGGAGTTCTGCTTGATCAACCCACTGACATTGCCACGCTGAGTGTTGCACATGGAGAGGTCGATTCTTTCGACACCTACATGGGGTTTGCGCAAACTGATGCAAACAACCAACGGTTTACCTTTAAGGCGAAAACCGTCCAAAGCGGATTCAGAGCGAACAGTAAGGTCAGCGACTCGCACGACGTTGTAGCGAGCAAGCACTCGGAATTCTTGCAGGGTCACCTTCGATGGCAAGTTAGCCTGAAAAGGGAACATTGAGGTCTTGACGGACGACCTTTCGAACTATTTCGCTGTGCAGTAGCACTTCCTTGTCACAAATGTCGACACTATTAAATCCTTGCAGCGCATTGATCAAAGCTCTCGACCCCTCCGGACCAGCCAGCTAAACGAAGAAGAGAGCGGATAAAGACAACCGGGGCAAACTTACAAAAAGTTTGCGGGCTGCGTCTGCGTTTGGCTGAACGTGGATCAGCTTCTGCAGTTTGCAAGAAGCGATTTCTTTCAGTATTTCGACGCCAAAGGTTAAACGCATTTAGACGCTAAATCAGTGCATGTAGGTGAAGGTTACGAAAATCGATTAAGATGCGGATGAAAGGCAACCAGCAACCAAAAGCGACGACTGCGAATAAAACAAGCGCAGCTGACGATCGGCCAAGACGGCATTGTTGTTAGGCTGGACAATGGTAAACACGACGCGCACCGTCCGAGGACAGAAACATTCGCCTGTGCCTACTAGCAAGCGAGTCTCACACTTGCATTGGCAAACTTAGTTGTTTGCAGACAGTTAAACAACAGTGACCTAGCAATATCGCACAAACAGAAACCACTGACTGTGGGGATTGCAGACTGTTGCAGACTGACCAACGGGTCCAGCCCCAGCTGCAGAAGGTTGCCCGAGTTGGCCATGAACCTTGAGTTTAACAAATTCAGCCTAGCTACACATGCGGGCATCCTGCAAAACCTATCCACAAGAGCTTGGACGATGACAGTCTTTACTACTTCCTTCACTCATGCTAGCGACAACACATGAAGTGACGATGGCAGTGATTATTATGGTGACCATCGAGGGTCACTAATAGTTCTGGGAGACCACGTTCTTGTAGGTCTTGGGAGCCTCAACATGGGCGGCGCGAGGGACATCGTAGCCTCCCTTGATGGCCCGCTGTGCACCCTCCTGGTCCCTGCCATTCACTACCTGATCCCTGCCATTCAGTGTTTTGTCCCTGCCATTCAGTGTTTTTGTCCCTGTAGACGCGTGCCTGGTCCCTGCCATTCATTGCCTTGTCCCATAGGCACACGCCTGGCCCTGGTAGAGGCCTGGCCCTGGTAGAGCCATGCCATGTCCCCGTAGACGCGTGCCTGGCCCCTGAAGACCTGTGCCCATACCCGGTAGACGCGCGCCTGGTCCGTTGTTCTTTGTAGACACTCACTATGTTTGTAGAGTCCACAACTGCCGCATGGGCGTAGGCTTAGTGGAACATGGGCAACGAGCCGCTCCGTTTGGAAGTAGTCCGCAAGGCGCGTCAGCGTCAGGACATTTGCGTCTAAAGTGGGCGGACACGCTACGTTAATTCTCCGAGCATACCACACATATGCCTACGGGTTCTGGGTCAACAGTGGTTTGTCGGTTTATTTTGCTCGCTAGGCTTGATAGGCACAGCTTATGTGCTATTTGGGTTGGCCGCGTTGAGCTTACATCCTACATTCATGTCCACAAACTTACTGAGCGCACTGCTAGAGAAAGCATTTATTTTTAGCTGTGAGGAGATTATACATGCAACGCTTTGTTCAAAAAGAACGAGACGTAACTTTAAAGCAGGGAACAACGAATGCTATGTGCAACACATTAAGTGAGACCAAGTGGAAGCGCAATGCCCAAAATCCGAGATACTAGTCGTCCGCCTGCAACTTCCAGAAGTAGTGCGTCTTCGGACGGGTGTTGCACTGACCGCCGAACGACGGAGCGTGAGCGATGTCGGGCAGTTCGTTCTTCACGGTGAAATCGGCGAACATGCGACCGTTCTAAACACACTTGTTGGTAGAAAGACACGGGTTTGCTCATATCTCCACTAGAGTATGCCGTGTATGCGTTCGATGTGATAGGGACAGGGACGAGACTCACCTGGATGCGGAGGCCGACCCACACCGTGTGCCATTCGTCTGGCTGGCGGTCCGTCAGCTGTCCATAGTGTGCGGAGCCGACGACTGTGGCGTTGACGTATCCGCTGCTGTTCTTCGAGCCCGCGTCCACCTGCACCAGAAACTAAACATGAGCATATTGCGGTTTGTTTTAGTGGTCTTCTAACTGAAGAAAATCGTTGGTCTTTTGCACATACTTCAACGAAACCGTGGTCTCCGATTCGAGTCAGATTGGCCGGGTTCGCGGCAGCAATCGGACGCGCTTCCTTGAACGCATTGGCTGACGGCACGTGCAGGTCGTCCTCCTCGGAGCAATCCACGCGGAACGAGTACGACGCGTTAAGTTCGGGGACGTAGCGCTGGGGGTTCGCATTCAGGAGTTCAATGAACCTGAACTGGATAGTGTACTCTTGCCTGAAAACTAGAATACGCAAATCGCGTATGACCCACGACAATGAACATCTTTGAACTTACTGCCACTTCGAGAGGAGGCCAATCTGCTCGTTCCATGGAGTACCCGTGAGTAGCAAAACGACCCAGCCGGCGGTGGGGTGGTCAGGGACTGACACGTTGAGTACACGACCGATGCAGTCAAAGCGCATTTTTGGATTGTTCCTGAAGAATGCCAGGTTAGCTTGTGGTTTAGCGTGCAAGGCTATAATCAAATGCTTCCGAATTCAGGAGGCGTCACACCGATGGTGTCCCGCAAACTGAGGGTCTCATAGTGGCTACTTGTATTTGAAATATCATCGCTGATATAATAAGTGAGAAATAATTGCGCAATTGATTTGCACGCTGAAGTATGTTGGAATGTTGAGTTCCCGTCGCGTGCGTACGTGTGACGTCCGGTACGCATTCGCGGCGGGACCAATGGTCAGCGGGCACGTGTGGCGCGTTTTTAAACGGCTTTGTAAGCATAAAGCACCTTCGTGGCCGAGAATTGTCGGAACTTGTAGGCGAGGCAATACCTTTGGCAAGAGATTACAGTTGTGAGAACGGCTGTTAAATTTGTGATAGCAAGGTGGGGAACTGGAAATAATGCGTAAATGAACATGGCATGTTAGTGGGTTAGTGTAACACTGGGCTGAAATCTACCAAGGGCCATGAACGGGATTCGAGGTTGTTGTTCCAATCAACACGCTAATGGACCCTCGTATGGGCCCGCTAGACCTATGCCTGGGTCCGTCAGGCACTCACCTGGTCCTGACCTAGAGCACATGCCTGTGTCCGTCAGGCCCTCACCATGGTCCTGACCTAGAGTACACGCCTGACCCTGCCGGGCCCTCGCCTGGTCCTGGCCGGTAAACCCCCGCCTGGACCACACCATCCCAGGCACCACTCGGTCCTACCCGAACAAAATCCCCACTTGGACACGCCCGGGAAACACCCGCCTGGTCTTGCCCGGATCCCCACCTGGTCCTACCCGAACAATACCCCCCCTGGTTTTGTCCGGATCACCACCTGGACCTCCAAGGTGGGGGTACGATCGGTCAGAATGACTCGGCGATCGGGGTCCAGTTGACACGTATTGCGCTGTTATTCGTCTAAGCGATGTAGTAAAGAGAGGCTTGGAGGGAGGCGCGTGGCCGAAACGCAAGCTGTGTGCTTACCAATGGCAATGCGAGACTTGTAAGTGCCTAGTTTCACTCGTCCACCACCCTATTCCGACCGGTCCGTTACGATCATGGTACCATGCCAAGATCGTGATGATGATGATCATGATGGTGCGCGATAGGCATGCCACACCACTTCTGGTTCCTATCGTCCACGCCTGGTTACAGTCGGTCCACGCCTGGTTCCGATCAGTCTACGTCTGGCCCCAACCAGTACATTCCTGGTCCCGGCTAATCCACACCTAGTTCCGGTTGACCACCCACTGTTATATGTGACTCTTCGTCTGGCCCATGCTGACCCACGCCTGGACTGTCAGGCGCAGGTCTTATAGTTCATAGTGGATTCCTAGTCCGACCAAGGTAACACTCTCCTTGTCCTCGTGACCTGAATTTGTACCGGGCACCCCGTAGCTAGGCCGTGCCGTCGCGAAACTCGGCCTGCTATCCGTTCTCGGTTCGAGCCCATTCGATTGCTATCGGTTCGGCTGGCAATTTGGGTGTAGCATTTGGCGCGCTGCGCCCTCTCAATCGAAAGCACATTCGTAAGGGTGCGTTCAATGGGTGCGCGCTCAGCATTCTTTCGAACGAAACTGAGAATGGCGTTCCGCGGAAGCGTCGTGCGGTCGGCCTTAACGCACACGCACTCAAAGAGTCAGCTCTGCGTTAAATATTTCGTTCGAGGCTCATTGCTCCTGCTCACTTCTCGAGTGCTCTACCGATTTCCCGCCTCACCATGTTCGCGCTTTTCCGGCTATCGTTTTGATGTAAACGACGGAGAGGTCATGTTCATATTCGAATGACACTTAATTCCCTTTCAGGTGCCTCAACAATGAGCAAACACATGTCCCATTGGCACCCGCGCGAGTACAAGGCAGACCTCGAGAGATTCCGGGAACTGAGGGAGCCGTGCGCCAAGTTGCTCGAAAATTTGCAACTGCGTGAAGCGAAGAAGGAGTGGTGGCCTCGCCTCAAGTATTTTCTGAACGTAATGGACGGACACAGGTGTGTGCAGTAGTCCGATGTCTTCTATGCGGTGCGAGTATGTTTAGTGACGTGGATCCGACGCACATTCGACTCTTGGAGAGCACACTTCGGAAGCAGATCGAGGACGATACAAGGTTACGGCGCCCCTCTTGCGCCTTGCACGTAGGATTGCCGCTGGTGAAGTACCCGCAAGCGCTTTCTCGCGTGTTTCCGGCTTTGCGGACAGGTGGGCGGCTGTACGGCACTTGGAAACCAAGTACAGTCGTAGCGGCACTGTTTGACAAACGTCCCAATTTTAGGAAGATCCCTGTCCCAGATGATGCTGAGTCTGTCGAAGGGAGTGCAGCGGCGGAAACGGTGGAGTGTTCTTTGGCGTGCCCGGTTCCCACAATCCAGACCGATGTGTGCCAGTCGCCATCGATGGCGTCCGACGAGAAGACGGTGGTGCGTCCCATGACGCCTCAAGCTTCCACGAGTTCAACTAGCGTGCGTCGAGCGGCGCCTGTCGCGTCCCCGGTACCGAGCTCTTCGAGCTTCCGCCTTGGCAACGGTCCAGATTTCCGTGAAACGCCGATCGTGTTGGCCGCGAAGACGCGCTCGGCCGGAAAAACTGCGGGCTGGGACGTGGAATGTCACATTGGAGTTATTCGTCTGTCCGTCGAGGCGTCTGAGGAGCTGCAGAAGTTCAACTTCCGCATCGATCCCCGGTACGTGCCCAGGAACCGGCACAGTCCGTACGTACAAGTGATCCGAACGCGTTGCAAGGTAAGCTTGTGACTTTCGCACGTACCATACTTGATCTTCGTTTGGCAGGTTTCCGGCTGCTTCATCGCCGCACTAATAGCCAGTATGACTTATGCGGCTAACATTACTGTTTTAACCGTTTCTAGGGTCAAGAGGAGTTCGACGGGCTCGAGAACGTGACCGTCCCTGCGCTGACGCTTCTCATCCCGCGCGAATATCCCACCACCGGCGATCCCGTCTGCCTACTGACCAACTCTGCGGAAGACTCGGGCGAATGTCTCGCCATCATGAAGGCCACTAAGCGGATCGTCGACGCATTCGCGCTCCGCACGATCAGTGAGGTCACCATGGCATGGAAGCTCGCTGCTCTCCGTCACTTTGGTCCCTGCTAAATGCCGCATTCCACATTTCTATTCCTTGTCCAAATTTCTATCCCTCTTGTTTCCTCGTTTCATATGCGCTGCAATGGCCGTTTCATCTATGACGCCGTTCGAAGGCAATAAACGATTCAGCCACTGTGCTTATGAACCAATGTGAGCGCAATCATAGGGTTATGGGCTTGCTTGGATCTATCAGTCTTGTGAGCCGACCGCCCTCGTATTACTGCCATGCACTGCTATGCCATTAAAGTGTTGAGGTTGTGACTCAATGAGCTTAACATTAGACATTTGAGGAACAAGTCCATTTAACATTTAACAAGTTCAAGTCCATATCACTGCGTCGGATGCCTTCAGATTTCGCTTGTGACCCACAACTAAACATGCTGTTGTCTCGTGGCCGACCTCCGCCTGGATTCCATCAGACTACCAAACTACACCTGGATTCCAGCAGACCACCAAACTACACCTGGACCCCAGCGGACCACACCTTTCCCCCAGCTGACCTCCACCTGTCCCGCGGTGGACCACCCCTTTTCTCCGACCAACCTCCAGCTGGACTCCGGCGGAACCACACCATTTTCCCGGCCGGCCACCACATGGCCCCTATCGACCCGCACCTGGGCCCTTCATTCCTGGTCCTTATAGGACTGCCCATTCCAAGACCCGGACTGTCAGACCCAGCTCGAATTCCCCTCCGAGCTTGCCTACCGGTCCATGAGTGGTTCAACTCTGTGTTACTCGATGGATGCGTTGCGTGCTCGGAGCACGATGCGTACCTACCGCCGGTTCGCACTTGCTACAAATATGGCTATGGTTTCATTCGTCGTCAATGAAACGAGCCGCAATTTTCGCGAACATTTCGAGCTGCGCAAACGTTTATTGCACCTTGCAAGAATAGCACATACCAGTCAGACGCTGCACAATAAGGTTTAGATGTCTGTAGGTTTTTTCCTTGGCGCCGTCTACTCCATCTCGTCGTCGGATTCGATCTTCAGCGTTCCACGATGTCGCTCCCGTTCCTTGTAGTAGTCGAGCTGATCACGGTACTGCTGCTCGAGTTCGGCGCGAACTTGGACCTCGATCTTCTGTCGCAGCTTCTCCTCGCGTACTTTGCGCCTCTGCTTGCGAATCTCTTTGTCGGCGTCTTCGAGCGCCAAGTCCATGGAAGTCTCATGCACAGTCAGGTCCGCCTCGCTTCTGCGGTCCACGAAATCCTCCAGATCGGAGCCCTGGTCGGAGTTATTCGCCAGCTCCTCCGCGTCCTCGAGGCTGTCAAACCCGACGTGTTCTCCCGTCTCGTTCTCATCTTCTAAAACATGCGCGTTCGTACTCGTGACTTGGCTTTAAGAAACCGTACCTGTCGACGGGGTCTCGTGTTTTCGATCCTCGTGAAGTAGCTCCAATTTGCCGAAGAATGCTTGTTCCTCATAGGAGTAGTAGAAATCCTCGATAGGCTGGCGCGTCACCTCCTCGCTGTCGTCCTTCATCAGGAAAAAGGCCTTGAAGTTTTCGAAGAGAACGCCCACGATGTGCATGATTATGACTTAACGGCGTATTGTTATCGGTGTCAATTGGTTTAACGCTAAAGAATGTATTGGCCGGAGCACTTAGACGCGTTAATTAAAGTGGAACCTAGTGATTTGCTTCCTGAGGACCAAAACGTGCACACAACGCCAATGTCCGGGCATGTGGAGCAGCCTCTGTGGTAAACCAATATGGACTCAATAGAGGACTGTTATTCTGATCGCTTTGGTTCCGCTTCTAATCGTCCTATGCGTTAAAAAAATTACTTTTCAGTCGCACGTTACATTAACAAATACTGTGGATTTCAGGCATTTCATGCGTCAGCTTTCATCGCATCATGAAGCGCGGGAATAAGCCACCGGCTGGTCCCTCCAAGAAGTCGAGAGATGAGAACGAATGGGAGCTTCCCAACAAGCCCATCAAGCAGCCAGGGCATGTTCGGGCACAGGATGCGTACAGGAAGCCTCGACGGGAGAGAGACGCAGAGGACCGGGCCGTGCGTACTTTCCAAAAGGCGGCGGTACGGCGACGGGCGCATTGTGCAGCTTAACTTCCTGCTCTAGGTTACCTACAATCAGCGCACCGCATACAACAAGATGAGGAGGCGCTTCAAGCGTCTTCTTGACGCACAAGGACTCGCGGGATCGCCTTTTGCGACGATTCGTGACCACCTATCGTCAATGAAGATAAACATCCGTGATCTTGATCAGGAGACCGCAGATGTTCTCCACGAGGTCGGCAATCGGTCGGATATGGTAGGTTTAGTCGGTGCAAGTGGTGGGAATAACGTCAGTCCAATAGCTCATTCGAGAGTACATCGAGGATCCTGAGGACATGGAGGCCTCGGGCACGACCATGGACGAGGAAGATGTCTCGGGGGACAGCCTGGAGGTTCTGGATGCACTCGTGAAGGACGACGCACGGCAAAAAATTGCACAATTCCTAGAGACGTCGGACGCTAACCTCGTCAGTGGTTCCCTTAGCATTTAAACCGTAGTTGTGGCCGTATTTAGAGAATTCTCGACCTTCGAGATCGGATCATCCGTGTTCACTGCGATCTGCCGAAGGTTGTGGCTACCGGCGATGGGCGCAAGATTCTCACCGAAGTACAGGAGTTCTTCGAGAGTGCTGTAAGTTTTAGTCGTCTGTGAATCATTGTGTTCATCAGGGGGGGGGGGGTTTATCCTCATCTAGGCAGTTGCACCACTCGGCCTGTGCGTACTCATATAAGCGATGGACTCAGCTTAAGCGGTGATAAGCAGACCCGGGCGGGGACGTCGTGTGCCCCCTGAAGTTTCTGCCCTCAACGTCGAGACCGTCACCTTTAGTTTAACGGCCTGCGCGAAGCAGCTCCGCAAGTCAAAACCGCGTACAGCAATCTTCACGACCTCATGGAGCTGTTGGATCAGGGCGACAAACGCGAGAAGACCCTCCGAGCTTCGTTGGAGGAGCTCAAGTGTCAGTACCTCAAACTGAATCGCAGGCTAACCGAGACGGAGGTAGTTGTCCCATGGGTCGAAGCATAATTCCCCGTGAATTATAGCCGCAGCCGGACGGAGAGACTCCACAGGAAGAGACGCCCATGATCCATGTTGCTTCCACGACCGACGCTGTTTCCGCTGCCGACACTGCTTCGAATGTCGACACAGCTAGCTCTAACTTGAACGAGCAGACGCGCCGGACCGTCTGTGTGGAGACCACTTGTGTAAGTTGGAACGCATTCGAGTCCATTTAAGGGCCTCGGTCTTACAGCAAACGGAGAGCGTGGACGACGCTCTGTGTCTGGCTCTAGCTGATCTGCGCCGGGAGCTCGAATCTGTGAAGGCGGCTCACCATGACCACATACAAGCGTGCTCTACTGAGAAGTCGGAGCTCTTGCGCAAATCGCTGGAACTCGAGAGACAGACGCAGACGCTGCGTCGGAAGTGCGAGACGGATGGAGCGACCATGCTTGACCTTCGTGAACAACTGAAGGCGGCGCACGACGGAAATGAGGTGCTTCGATCGGCCAGCTCAGCTGAGAAGAAAGAACTCGAGAACCGGATTGAAGATCTTCGAACGCAAGTTAACGACCTGAGAGCTATGCAGCTGCACGAACCCGCACATGCTGGCGTAAGTGTACCTGGAAAAAGACCATCGGGCCGACGAACATTTTAGGTAACATTGCCGGCCTACGATCAACACATCCGGGAGTGCAGTGCGGAGAAACAACGTCTACTCGAGAAGATCAAAAGTCTGGAAGACAAGCTGGCCGGCGCGTCTGTTGGCGCAGCAGGCGGCGAGCGTGAACCGGAGCGGGATAACGACGTAAGTGATATCAAATGAAAATCGAGGTTCGGCATGTGCTCCTCTATGCGATTATGTCGGCCATTCCAATTTCAGCTCGTGGTGAGGATCAAGACGCTTACCGCCAACAATGCGCAGTTAGACAGCTGTGTTCGTGAGCTGAAAACGCAAATGCGTGAGGCCAAACTGTCGCACGAAGCGCAGCTGGCGGCTCTCAAGAGCACATTCAAATTTCTCATGGACCCGAGTGCGCATTCGGTGGTTTCACGTTCGTTCCTCGTCGGCAAAGACGTACATGCACAGTTTGAGGTAAGCCGACGTCGGTGGCGCTGATAACGGGGTCAAGCGCATAGCTATGCTCCGACAGCGCTCCGCTTTCTTAGGCTCCATCAACGAGCGCAGTTTGCTATGCAAGTGCAACTGGCGGGACTGCGAAGACCGCCGTACATTCGTCGGCTCCCAATCTCGGGACGGAGACCGAACCTCAGGTACGCGTGAGCAGCTCCATGGATGATTGTCCCACTGTACACCAGCGATGTTTAGCCGGACGACGACGAGCCGCTCGACATTAAACCAGTGCCGCAAGGTGGACCGGCTCGTGGCGCGGCTACGTCCGCCACCTATGTTCTCGAGGACACGGGTGGTG
The DNA here is from genome assembly GCA_020875895.1 of Aphelenchus avenae. Lineage (NCBI taxonomy): Eukaryota > Metazoa > Nematoda > Chromadorea > Rhabditida > Aphelenchidae > Aphelenchus > Aphelenchus avenae. The sequence continues at coordinate 490,673 of JNEY01000009.1, forward strand.
CGTCAAGGACGCTGACGAGCGACGCCATTGAGGTGATCAAAAGGCTGAAGTGTCCCCTGCTCGACGACTCCGAGGCGCTCGGAATCAGCGATAAATGGGCTCGATCGGAGTGGTACTTGAATCACACTCCGCATAAAGCCTTCACGTGGATCACGCGCAACGCTAGCGGGAAGACACCTGTGATCTCTTGGTAGGCCATGGCAGTGCACTTCGCCCCTAAAGAGCCCCTTCTTTAGCCTCTTTTGTCCCGTCGAGTCGTGCTTCGCGGTCTTCAAGGTGCAAAGTCAATCGATCGCGTACACGGTTCGCAATCATTACCAAACGGTGAGGAAGACATTGTTTGCTAGCGACCTCTTCGTTCAATGCTGATACTGCTTCGCTTTGTAGGTTCACTCTCATCCGAGGAAGTGTCTCGCGCCCGGATGTCGCAAGCGCTGGACGAAGAATGCGAAGCCGAACACTTGGTGCTTGAAGAAAGACTCTACAAACCAGATTATTCTGGACCAGGTCCGATGTGAGTCCCATTCGCTACGGTGTTCGGCGATCGACTGCTTCAACCGTTGGTACGACGGCATTCCGGAGACGGACAAGTGGATCGTCGTTCGCTCCGCGGACGGACGCGTTGATGCCGGCAAGCTTCTCTGCGCTAAGCACACCATCCAATGTGCGGTGGAGGACTGCCCCAAGCGATGGCACGCGGACGTGCTTGATGGCAACTTGTGGAGCGTTCCGCAACACGAGGACGGCACCGTTAACGAAGAAGAACTGCGGTGCCCGGAGCACGCTCAGTAACCGTCCGATTAAGTCGGGTACAAAATTATTGTTCACTTATTTGTGCCAAAGTTCTATCGACTAGATGCCCTGTGATAGGACCGGGATTTAGAAGCATGCATTATATTTGACGCCTGTATTATTGCTCGCTTGTGGTGAGCCGTATTTGTCTGTCCCTGTACCCGCAGACTCGAACTTTGACGTTCCTTGACGACCCCCTCCAACATTATTGCTCGCTAATGCGAAGCCGTTTCCTCCAAAATAAACATGTCGCTACATTCGGCAACTTGGTGCTCTAACGCATTGCTAGCTCTAGAAGACGTGCCCTGCTTGGTTTGAAGCGCTCTCACCAGTGACTACAGCGGCCGCCAAGCGTTTCACCTAGATTGTCGGTCGTGGGAACTTAGTAGGACCTTTAGGGTGGCCACTAGCTAAACTTGCTTAATCCCTAGCGTTAACTTGTCAGCGTAAATGTAAGCGACTAGGTAACTTCTATTTTTACTGCCCAAGCAAAAGCATCCAAATAACGCGTCGAACAACTTTGTCGAAATAACCTAGAACGGAGAACGTCTAATCGTCGCGAGCGAACCATGGGTGCGACCTGATGCTAGAAATAGTGGCCCTCTGTTCGACGTCCACACTGAGCATTCTCTCCAGGAGGGCTAAAGGCGTCAATGCGTTGTTGTTCCACACTGAGGACATACATAGCTCTTGAGGTTGTATCTTGAACCATGGACGCAGAGTGAGATCTCTCGCGTTCACCCAGTTCTGGTACTGTGCGTTGTCTCTGAAATGCGCAAATTCAGGTGGCGATAAAGCGAAGGTGATCACTCACTCGTACGGTCGCTCCCAGGGTAGGTCTCCAGTGAGAAGGGTTGTGAGCACAACACCGGAGGACCAAATGTCGACTGGAGCACCGCTAAAGTGCCCGATATAAAGGTCCCCACGCCAATATCGACTTACCGATACTTGCCAGAGAACACCTCTGGCGCTGTATACGGCAACGTTCCGCACATTGTGTTCAAGTAGCGCTCCTTGTTCCCGTGCCGAAAGATTGTCGCCATTCCGAAATCGCTAATCTTCAGGACGTCGCTCTTTGTAAGCAGAAGGTTATCCGGCTTAAGGTCTCTGAATGTGAATTTTTTACAATACCGAGCACCGGTATCTTAGGGCACCTGTGCACGACTCCTCTCGAATGGACATACTCGAGGCCCACTATGAGCTGCTTGAAGTAGTGGCGGGCCCTTGAGTGTGGCATGCCAGATGCGGGCTCAATCTGATCGAACAGCTCGCCGCCGTCGGCGTATTCGAGAAAGAGTAGGAATCCAGCGCCACCATCGTCGCGCATGCCGACGTATTTGAGCACGTTCACGTGATGGCGAAGGGAGCGTAGAAGCAGAGCCTAAAAAGCGATTTGTGCACGGGCATAGCGCGTATGTACAATTACCTCCTTGCGCATAGCTTCCTTCACGTCAGCATGCCTTCTATGGCACACGCTCTTGGCGGCCAATGTGACTTCCGGCGCCTCCCGGCCGGCCATGAGCGTCACTGATCCATACGCACCTAAAATCAAAACACCAGTGTTTGTTGATTAACGCCGCGTGTGACATACCTTTCCCGATAATTCTAACGGGCTGCAGGTTTGCACTATTAATGGTATGACCCATTGGATCACGCTAGCGCGTTGGAATGTGGAATCCTGTGTACGAAATTCGTCCTGCCGCTTATTGGGCCGGTGTTGGGCGTTCACCGCAGAGTAGCGTAGCGAGACCTTATGCCAGGGAACTTATTTTCGTGCAGTATGAATTTTCGAAATGACCTATAGCGTCGACATTCCACCCACAACGCATTTATCCGTTCACAGAAGCAACCCCGTGCTTGCCAACTTTTTTCACCCATGCAAGGTCCGCTGCAGAGGACCGGCGCTGTGATCCGTTTTCTGGTCCTGACATGTGTATGCCCTAATTATATTCGGAGCTTTCGCGCAACTAGATGTTATGCCGTGTCGTTGGGCACGGAACTTACGCGGGTTTTTATTCGTAGACAACAGGGGAAAACTGAGTATTGTAACGCGGCGGTGACGATTGAGATTAATACAATAAATGTAGGCGTTTAGAGATATCCAAAGATTGGTGAGGGGGTGTAAGTTCAGGGTATTTGAGAGAGTGTGGTGGGCATGTAATGGAATGGACGCTTGGAACATGCGACAGAGAGAGGGTGGTGGATTACTATGACAACCGTTGCTTGTGGAGCCGTTTGTGGACGGAGACGCAGCGAGCAACCTACAAGCAAAATTGTGTTCGTGAACAAACCGACAAAGCTTCCAGAAAACGTACCCTTCTGTCATGAGATCCACTAGTGGTCGTTGTGAGGGGCTGCACCATGGTTGCGCTCCACGTAGGTGGTTCCGCCCTCGCGACTGATTCTGAGCTCGGGCATCTGACGCAGTGCTGCGAGTGCAGACCCGTGGAGGTGGGCGAAGACGTCGGCGCCCAGAGGCCAGCCCTTATGCATCCTAAAAGACCGGTGGTCAAGAGCCACGTCTCGTATTACGTACTCGAAAGCTCGCATGAACTCCTCCAGTGAAGGACGGGTAGTGTTGAACTGGATATTGTCCGCGCAGAAGGTGAGCGTTGTCAGGATGTCGTCTCGAAATTCCTGCCATCGGTCGACGCCAGCCTGCGGGTAACCCGGCGTATGCTGAGCGTTGCTACTTCCCGAGTCGTGCGACATTTGACCGGCTCTAAACTTTACATGTAGTCGTAGGAGCAATTGCGTAGAAACACCACGTGGTACGATTGTGCCGCTCTGGAAGCTCGATAGTCGAGCACTCGGTAATACATAGCTCTCGGCAATAAAATCAGTAACGTACAGTAATAATAGCTGAGAAAATAAGCGCGCTAATGGCACTAACGTCGAAAAGGCGTAAGCGGTCAGCGAATGACCAGCCTTCGAGGTACGGTGTCCGCGCGTACAGCGAATGGATGTTTGGCGCAATGACGCGGCAAATTCGAACGTGCTCTGAGAGAACAACATGCTAAGCAAAATGCTGTGACCTTTGTGGCCAGTTGGGCGTGAGAACACGTAGCAGCAGAAGACGTAACAGTTTGCAATGTTGAGACTGAGCACAACGTTAGTGGTTAGCCGCCAAACAAGTACCCCTGAACTAGCCTTATCCCAAGGAAGGTTTTTGTTATAAGGGCGGGGTTTGATACGAAAATGGAAATTGGGATTGCATGAACAGGTACATAAACGGATGCATCGGCGCAGATGCGCAGGATGTCAACATGATCATTCTTTGTTCAGTCCAGTTCAGGACTGTCCGTTCTAGGGCCGGTTAAGACACACCTGGTGAGCCCCCAGCAGGTTCTGACTGGACACATCCTGATCCCAAAAAACCACCACCTAGCACCGGCCGACCTGCCACCGCTCACCTCCTGGGCCCCGGCCGAGCACCTCCTGGTCCCGACCGACCACCTTCTGACACCGGCCGATCTACTACTCGTCCCCGCCGGCATCCCTCCCGGCCCAGGCCAACTAACTCCTGGCTCCGACCGACCCTCGCCTTGTCCCGCTCGTCCATGTCCCGGACTCCGCCGACCTGCCACCGGTCTCGGTTTTCACTTAAGCATTTATTTCCGACAAGGGTCGTGCATGTAAAATAAGACGGTAGGATAGGGATGCGGAGGATACGGACATAAATGGTAGGATGAGGGAAGATGTCTACTTGGCAGGATTCGGAGACTCGTCCACCTCCATCTGCTCATCCTGCAACGTGCTCGTGGCCGATTTCACGTCATGCTGTGCCTCAGCGTTCGTTTGCTGCGGCTGGAAGAGCTTCTCCATCTCCCGCTCCAAGTGCTCCATTTCCCGTGGCTCAGCGTCTTTCGACATCGCCTAAAGCACGCATTCGAAGGGGACCCTATATTGGCTGACTGACGCTTACCTTGTCGAGAGACCATTGGCCGGCATCCGTCCGATGGAAGGTTTCCATGTGATTTCTCATCCGCTCGTGGCTGTTAGCCGAGTAGCCGCACTTCATGCAGGCGAAGTGCTGTCCGCCGGGATTGTTGAGCATATCGTGGACGGTGTTGAATCGTATCTGAACTGTGGCAAGTTAGACAGTTAAGGTCGACTCATGTCTTCGGGGCGCAGCTCCAGTGGGTCAACGCGTGCGGCGATTGCTTTGAACCGAAATTTTGAAACCCCATTGAAAGCGGGGAAGGGCCGATGTGTTAACCGACGGACGATTCGCTTCCGGAATGCACTAGTGAGACACCTGGCGCCTGGTCCACAGCAATGCTAGCGACACCACTGCGTGCCATGTGCACCATGCGAGTGCGAATAGACGCAATCTAACAAGCTAGCCACAATCCATATCAATCCACAATGGACACAATCAATCTGCATCTATCAAGCTTAAAAACGGTCTTTCATTGTACGCATTACTCGGTTGATTGTCCCCTGCCATATCCCCTAGTTCCGAACATTCATTTCGTGGTATAGATTCATAACAGTCAACACCCGGCCTCGTTCTATCGCCACAACGCCCGCTAGACACGGTCCGTTGTAGTGGAGTGGGAGCGACTAATGCAGAATCAGCGTGCGGACGAGTCGGTACGCGCCGTCTGAAAGGAATAGACACGAAAAGGGAGCATTGGATCGGCAGACGGCCTTTTTTGTGGTTCGCGGTCAGAGCGCTTTCGCGAAAAAAAACGCCGTGTCTGCTTTTCCTTACAGTTCTATTGCACACTGCTCGTATTGCTTTTGCATCCCCTACTTCCAATCCGTACGTTTTCTCTCGCCTCTGCTAGCGTGCCGTAATCCATAGTTTATTTGCACCGTTTCGATCAAACATGAACGTCAAGGGGTTTTCTGTCAAGTACTATTGTACACATCAAAAGTAGGGCGGCGCAAACAAGTTCAGTCTCAACAGTAGAGTAATCACGGGGCTACTCTCCGTGAATACGTCTTCGCTTGCTTTGCGGCGCTTCGTTCTCGTCCGCCACGTCGCCATCTGACTCACCGCCGTCTTCCTGCGCGCCGTCATCTCCGTTGTCAGCGTCTCCTTGGAGGCGCTCCACGGCTGCTGCCATATCGATCAGGAAACACCGGAATAACGGAAGCTAAACGCACCCACGGCTACGGTATAGATTACATGGAGGAATCACTTACTTCTTGGAGGTCGAACCCGTCCCGTTCGAACCGTTTTCCGACCTAAACCGTCCGTTAGGTCGAGTCCGATTCGTAGTGGATGGTAATGGGGCAATCTGCACCACTCACCAAAAGAGCGGCAACGACGAGGCGCTCGGCGGACTTAGCGTGAGCAACGTAGACCCGCTCCTGAAGCCGGACTTGTTTGGCCTTACGACGTAGTCGGAGCACCGCAGCCGCCTCTGTCCAACTTCCCATCGCTGAGTGTGCGGTAAGCGTGCGCACTGGGATCACACAATCTCGCAAGATGCTCTCGAGGGCGTCAACGCACGTCCAGTCCACAGTGGAGCGTGAGCCTGATACCTTACTAGCACGCTCGACCTACAAGCAATTTTCTCCCGCATCACAAACTGTGCTGAGAGGTCGTACCTGTTTGAGCATTTCGGATACAATGTCGAAAAGGTTTGTGAGAACGACAGCCACCCTGTCCAGGAGGCAGTCGTTTTGAACGCCAAATTCAACTGCGCGGACGACGATATCGGAAAACCGGCGCAGAGAGATGCAGATTTTCATGAGAAAGTCGTCGCCTGAAACACGTGCTCAATAAGCGTTCTTTAGCATGCGCAACAGGTGTTACCCAGTGTCGTTTCCAATTTGAGTTTGATGCGCAGCGCCAAGTGTACGTTTCCGAGGTACCGCTCGACAAATTGCAGCAGTTGGTCGAAAACGGAGTCTTTCGAGGCTTCGTTAACGCTGTTCCACTTAGCTGCGTTGTCCTAAATTGGTGGTAGTGAGTGAGGTGACACAATGGCATGGGCCGTAACCGGGTGCGGGGACTCCCACACGGATGCGTACCTCTGCTCCGGGCGCTACCTGAACCACTTGGTCGAGGATACGCTCCAACATCGCCGTTGTCCAGTCGCCACCGGACGAACCAGCTAGGAGACCGAACGTCAACTTGAGCAGCTCTGATAGGACCTTCCCGTCGCCTAGAACATGAATTGGCAGAGTGCCTCATCGCGCTCTGCAGCATACCTAGTGGGCACGACTGGGCGCGCCTAATGATGATCTGGTAGAAGGTTTTCAGTGTATGGTCTGTAGAGAGCGGTGTTTCTTCTGCGATGACGCCGCAAAGGTCCACGAGCGTGAGGACCTGCTTCTGCAACTCGTCGCCGCTATTCTGGTCGCGAAACTCGGAAACGGTGACGGGACTCATCAGCGAGCCTAGCATTGCACTCCCGTAAGCGTAGAAGTGTCGAGTCAGTGTTGTCCTCCATTCGGAACTGTCGCACGGCGCTGCTGGTTGTCCCTGCGAAACGTTCTGTGACGTCTGAGTTCGCACCTGCCCAAAGTCGAGGTCCACGAAGCAGTTGACTGAAAAAAAGTCCGTTGATCAGATGTGATGAGACTGCGAGACGGGTGGCAACCGTGCCTGCAACCACTTACGCAAGGCCTTGAGGGCGGCTTCCGAAGAACGACCGTAGCGCGCCATAAGATACTTCACTACTCGGGCGTAACACGCCAGCGCAATGCTTTTGATAGGTTGGTACTGCTTTATCTCTCGCAACGATCCATCAACGTGGTCGTCTCCCAGGAGGAAATGAAGCAGGGACCTAAATGCCACGTAAAGACCGCGCATTCTTCGACGCACCTACTTTGCCAGCGATGCGTAACATTGCTGAGGACTGACTCCGGATAATGCATGCGGATCGACATTGATCAGCAGCTCGTGGATCCTGGTCAGCGTCCACGGAAGCAGTTTTCCCACCCGCAGCTGCGCTAGGTGCTGGTTTGTTTCGGAGAAGTCTTCACTAAACAGGGACATTCCTACGCTGATATACTGTACACTGCGGTGAACCTGATCAAGAAGCGAAGCATTGCCTCGAGCTCCACAATGTCACCATGTGGCTCGTCCCTCGCAAGCTTCACGGTTGCCGCTCCTTTAGCAGTCTTGCTTTTTCCCGGTTTCGATACGGTCATGAACTTCTCGAGCTCGCTTCTGGTAGTGAGCAATTTTTGCAGGAGTTCGGCCTGCGTGAACCTAAGAGCGGATCTCCCGATTGTGATGCACGTACGTTAAGATCACGTACGTAAACTCGCCATCGGCTATTCTCCACAGGTGCGCAATCAGGGCGTCGTGGAGAACAAGAACAATTCGGCCGAACGCATGAATGCGTCGTGCACTTGCATAAGGGGCACTGGCATCCTCGGACTCGTCGTTTACCAAGTCGGTCAGTGACTTAGTGGCCACCTCGTGGAGAATGCCCTCAATCACTTGTTCGGCCTCGTATGCGAGAGTATGGGCCGCGATATCGTTACCGGCGTTCTCGATCACGATTCGGAGCAGCATGCTAACAGCCTAAAGTTTGTAAGTAACGTAAGCGTCCAAGAGATAGTCGGTCCTACGTACGTTGACCATTTGTGCTACCGGGATCTTCGTGCGAACGCCGTCCTTGGCCGCATCGACAAAGTTCTCGACCGCAAGCGCTGGAATCGAGGTAAGCTGCGGTAGGAGCATGTCGAGCGCTTGTACAGAGAAGTACGGCACCTTTGAGCAGATGTCTACTAATCCCTGAACAAAAACGTTATGCTTCAACGGTACACAACTAGAGGCGTACACGACTGAGTAGGCACTTCGCGGTCGTCGACTGCCCCAGCGAGCGCTTCACAATAGCGGCGATTTCGATCGCCATAAGCTGCTGCTGACGTCGGCTGTCCAGTGCGGTGGCCGCTGTGTACGACGAGAATGTGGCGAACGATTGACTCAGTTTCATCTGCGCGTTGTGCTCCACCGAGGGATGCTGAACCACGGACTTCCAGAGAAGAAGGAGAGTAGGTATGGCAATGGGTGCCTTAAAGTAAAGTCGTGACACTGTCGCTGGCCAGACTCGTATACCGATGCAGGGCGTAGCAGTTCCACCTTTAGCTGGTCCAGCAGATGCGCCTGAAGCTCGGGCTTATATTTCAGCACCGGGAGAATCGCGCGAATGAGCGTCACACCGATACAGTCGGGGAGGTGCCAGATGCAGTCGACAAGCTCCGTGAAGGCCTGTAATCCTTCCCTGTATATCTTATCTCTTATGTCAGGCAACGGCCGACGACATACCTCGGTGGCATTCCAAAGTATGGGCGCACAGCGGCGAGAGACCTCCAACAACACGTCCACGAGCAGGTATGCAACGGTTACGTTGGATGCGGAGGCGAGGACAGCGTTGACTAGCCGGCGCAATTGGCCGCCAATTCCTTCCTGATTACGAAGCGCCACCTCGATGAATATGTAGCGACCGAGGAAGCCCACGCCCCCCGTGTCCTTCAGGCGTCCATTGGCTAACTGCAGCTTCTTTCCGTTAACAGGCGCGAACATGAGACTCATGGAGACGTGCTCGAGAGTTGATCCCACAAGCGTAAACCACTGGGTGGAGGCCTTCATCACTGAAACCGTCTAGCGGTGTACGCGTGTCGTCAACGACGTCCAACTTACATGCTGTCAAACCAATTACGGTTTCTCGCATGCACGGTGCGTTGTCGCTTGCGATCACGGTTCTTATCCATAGATTGCGCTGCGCGAGTGCATCGATTCTCCAGAGCTCGGTAAGCGTCTTCGCCAGTATTCCCTGGACCTCGTTAGCGTAACGATCGATCGACCCCAGAACGAGAAGTGAGACGGCCTTGAACTGGTTCGTCCAGATGCGGAAGTGCTGAGCCTGGAATTTGAGAGCATTCTCTTGTTAGTAACCGATATAGTCCAGGCAAACTGTGCGTGACGTACCCTGAGGTGTCGTACAAGCTGTGCCACGAGCGTGGGACGCCCTTCTAGGAGTGTCTGCAGCGTTTTGAACCCAGTTTCGTAGGTCGCGAGTTGGTCGGTGGGCATCGGCCGCCAGTGCTGTACAATGCGGTCGAACGTTGTCAGGAAGGCTTGCTCGTTCAGGACGCTCAAAGACGATGCGACTTTTGCCCACACCAGTGGAGTGATTGGGCCGGGATCGTGTCCTTGGCGGAACATAGAGTCGATGTACTCGACGAGAACCACTTCCGCGTTGAGCTCCCTAGAGCATAAAATCGACTACAGATAAGCGGCGGGTATGAGGTCTCTTACCGGATAAGCGATGCGACCTGCTTAACGGAGGCCTCCGTCGATTGGTCGTAGAGAGTTGTGAGGACGGTCCGCAATGCGGATCCGTTCCCAGAAGACTGGTGATCATCCTTTGCACGAATTCCATCGATAACCACAACGAGCGCCTCAAGAGCTCTGAACACTGAAGTGAGTAACACTCTCTCTCCTAACCGCTAGCCGAAATGCACGTACCGCCTGCTGACGTAGGAACCGCTAACGAAATGACCGTGAACCGTGGCATGTAGCTTCTCCAGGCGGTCCTTGGAGCTATCCGAAACCTAAATGGTCCTTAAGTTGGACACCTACGCATCAAAAACATACAAACAGCTTGAGCAGATCAGCGACAGCGGCGCCGTTCTGAGTGGATAGCGTAGCCTTGTCGATCACGTTGAAGAGGTGGTTGAGAAGCGACCCACGCAGCTCTTCTGGATCGTTGGCATGACGAAGACCAACGGAGAACCCCGTGACAACCCTGACGAGCAGGCCGCCCTGGTCCCTGTGACACTTTTCGAGTAAGAAGTCGAACAGGCGCTTCTGAACACATGTTAGGTAGGTTTAGTGCAACAACATATAGCGCATACGTATCGCTCTTTGTCGGCCAGACTGGCAAAAGCTTTCGTCAGTTTTGCGCCTGAGCCTCCTGTGGGTGCGTCCGCCGCGGTCTTGCCTACCAGAGCAAGGAACTTCTCGCACCAATCATCGTACGCCGGCTTAGTCTGACTGTACGTCGCCGCCGCAGTTGCCTGCGTAAATCCACTGTTTTGAGTGCTCATCAAGCCTAAACTAGTCTCTTAAACGGTGTGGAATTTGCTGGGGCCCGCTGTCGACACAAGAGAAAATCCCGAGAGCAGGAATGGTGAACACGTGCTGGTGACGTAAGCGATTATGACAGCCCGAAACGTGTGACACTTTGCCAGTTCGTTACTTTTCATGAAGGGTTCGGGTGTTCGGAGAAGCAGATCTTATTGGGCACAGCTTTATACGACTATTTGCAATATGGCTGACGAAGGCCCTGCGCCAAAGCCCGAAAAAGTGATGGGGATGTCGCTGGAAACGCTGCGCAATCTGCTCCGATCACACCGTCTCTCAACCGCAGGCAGGAGGGACGTGCTCATACGACGCGTTCTCGCACTCATCCTACAGATGTCCGCCGCTGACGTGGACGCACTTTGTACGGCTAAGCCAGCCGAGGTTTGATCATTCCCGTTGTCCCCATCATTATATCCGCAGTCCTAGGCACTAAGCGAGCGGCGACCCTCACTGGCAACGGATCGTAAGTCCACACAGTGCATCCCAGAGCGCGAGCGACCGCCACTGCTTTTGCACGCTCCGACAAATGACTTCAACAATTTCTCCGGCGAAGGGGCAAACGTCGGAGCGAGCTCACGTTCGTCAAGCCGTGCCCATGGCGCACAATCCGGTTAGAAAATGGGTTGAACAGTTCATAGGCACACTGGTAATGTTTAGCGTCAGCAAAGGGTGACACCATGCTGGCAAAGCTTGCCCATACCGGCATTTACCTACCGACCACCGCCGGCTCGGCCGATAGTGACGCTGCAGACGCTCAGAAGCCTATACGTCCCAGGCGCAAGCGCAAAGTTGACTATGCCGAACACGTGGAGCGCGCATGCGGCACCGGTGACTTTCTTCTCATGCGGCGCGCCCACGATCTGGCTGATACGCTCGAGGAGGTACGTTCCGCGGCAAGCACACGGCGCCAACATGAACATCTTTAGGACGCTAGGGAGCTTCTAGCCGGTAGCGGAGAGCAATATGAAGCTAGCTTCATCGACGATGCCGACCCACTCCCGGGGATCGGGCCATCTAGTAGCGCTGACGACAGCCTTATGGAGGAACTTGCGCTAGCTGCTCAAGCGTCCGAGGACACGCATGTGCCTCGACGCCGCGCATATCTCGAAGAGCCGGATACCCCCGTGGCTAGTCAGCGTAAGGTTTAGTGTCCTACAAGATGCTGCAAGAGGCTCGAAGCGGCTCGTGACCACCTCCGGTTTAGGCTCAGAAGACGGTGGAGACAATGGACGAGCGGTGCAGGACGTCATCAATCGCTTTGTGCTCGAGAAGAAGACTTTGTTCGAGTGAGCAGGCCTTACGGCTTCATTGTACTATTCGAATGAGACGGATACCGCTTTTAGTCTTGACTTTCGACGTATGCGTTAATAATATTGAGAATAAAGTCGATGGGTCTTCTTTCTGGAAACTATTCCGGGTTGGCTCGATTTTCGAGATACTACTTGGCGCTCAAGTGCGGTACAGCGTTTTTTTACGCAGACTTATGTTTACGAATTACAGTGCCTGAATCTGAAGCTATAAATGCAATGTCCACCCTCCCGAGCGAGGTCATTGCAGACGTTCTGCGACCGCTGAGCCGCGCCCCGGCACCGAGTAACCCCCCTGGTCCTGGCAGATTCATGCTTAAGGCCGGTTGACCATGCCTGGGCCCGGCTGAACAAACATCGTTTCCTGACCGACCCACGCCTGACCACAGCAAAACCATGTCTGCTCCAGGCAGAGGCATGCCTGGACCCAGCGGACCCATGCCTGGTCAAGTCAGAGCCATGCCCGGACCCATGCCCGGTCTCGGCACTACCTTCACCTGGTCATCCTTCTCACCTTTGCCCGTGCTCATTACCCGCTTATGGTAAGGAACGCCGACGCAACAATGGATGACGCTCGACGGTTTGCTGTAAAAGACGAAGCTTACACTGAACCGTTGAACCGCCACAATACCACTTAAACGCGAACTTTATTCGGTAAAGTGCATGGAGTTAAACAGACATCGGAGGAGCGACCTCAAGAGGACTATACTGTAGTCTTGAGATGTAACGTTGCTCTCTAGGCGCGCAGGTCGTCATTGATAGGCAGGTCGACCGCCAAATCCGGGCTGCCGGTCGGCACCGCCGAAGAAGATGAATGAAGGTATTCGCGGATCAGCTAGAAAACGCCGTAGATCACGTTAAGTAGTTAATAGCCTGTCCGCTTACCATGTCCCGGGAGGAGCCGATCGAGAACAGGATGTTGCCCACGTCCGGATCGTAACCGCCCTGAGCGAGCAGGGTCTGCAGATGCTGACGAATCTCGTGAAAGCCATGGCCGCGCATCCCCAGAGAGTCCAGCAGCTGGTTGAAACGGCGGCGTTTCTTGTCGTACTCATGGCGCTCGTTGAGGGACGCCTAAAATTGTATGTGAACGCTTGCAATCAACTCCGGAACGCACAGTCACGCGCATGACCCTCTTGGAGGCCTCGTCATGGTCGGCACGCTCCTTAGTAAATGGAGAGACGTCAAGCTGACGCTTCCTTCCAATCATGCGCATGTGCTGGACATCACGAGAGTACTTGCGACTGTCGAATTCGCTCTTCAGTGCTGCGAGCTCGAGAGCCTGCTCTTCGTAGCGCATGCGCCAAAAGGCGACGTCCTCCTTGCTGATTCGCAAACGTTAGGATCGTACGGGAGCGTGAAGCTTACCTCTCGACGAGACTCATGCGAGCCTCCTGCACCTTTTCGCGTTGCGCCTCGACGGTTGTCTCGAGCGTCTTGATTTTGTTGCGCAAGGCGGTGACCTCGTCCTCCGGGGTAACGCGCGGGACACCAGATCGCAGGAATCCAAACGAAAACATCTTCGCGACAGCCAAACTGTGCGCTCTCGTGAACTACTCTTGATCGAGAAAGTGCACACTGAAAATATGACGCTAATTGAACGACAAACACGTGCATCATACTAGCAAACAATAAACCCAAGCAGTCGGATACGAACGAATGTGGTCGGCGGAATTGGGCACCTCATAAGGCAATCATGACATTATTTGACTACTAGAAAGTGTAAACAAAGACACCGCTTGGAGAGCCATTTTTTGAATGTCCGAAAACGGACCCGGTAACGTGAGTCCCCTGTAGAGGAATTCCATAGTGATAGGGTGCAGCCGGCAGACGGAGTCACAGCCATTCCGCACGCCCGTCTGTAAGCGAAAAACGTTGGCGCGTAAGTGCCCGCGAAATCGAACCTGCCGAGGGAAGCGTTTCCAAGTGATCAAAGCAAACGTTGGCTTGGACACGGGAATATGCACTCCCTTCACCGTGCTACTCGCCGATAATTGTACTTCTACGTTGAAACTTATGTGTACTTACTCACAAACCAACTGACAACAACTCTCCCGTTCTTCGCCCCGATTAACCCACCTCCTGCTCCTGATCAACCACCTCCTGGTCCCCGATCAGTAACCACCTGGTCCTTGTGTTTTAACAGTACGGGAACGGACTAGTCTTTCCTACTGATCCTTGAGAGTTGCAGGCGGAATAGAGGCTGGAATATACGAGCTTTACATTCTGCGTTTTACCACCTGAGTAAACCACCTCCTGGTCCCCGACCAGCCACCACCTGGACCCGATCAGTCATCTCCTGCACCCGAATCACCTGCTTCTAGTTGCGGCCGATCAGGCTCCTAGTATCGATCGAGCGAACTAAGTCTAAGTATTATGAGCCGTCGCGTAACGTTATCCGGTACGCTCACCCGGCAGCGCCATTTATCATTTATAGGCGGTCCCTACTACCGCTACGGCATGACCCTGTCGATGGCCGAAACAGATGCGGCTATTGGGCGGTTGGTAGCTGGACACACGGTCGCCCTATCAGAATGTCACGTGGCGTACACCGAAGTCTTCGACTATTGCACACGCAGCGTAAGTTTACGCATACGCCGCAGAGCGCACGCACTTGAGCGTTCCGCTTTAGCAATTTCAACCTGAAGATGTAGTGGGGTACCTCCGTGACTGTATCCACAAGCATATTTCAACTGTGGTATGTTGCGGGTGACGTGACACGCATGAGTAAATGGTGTTTTAGGTCACCAGGACGAACCCCCCTACGATGAACGAACTACTGCAACTTGCACCGGGCCCCGCCGCCCTGAAACGCATTGTCTTCATATGCACGCGGGCTAGGCAGGCTTCTACTGAATGTTTCGCCGAATACGCAGTAAAATGCTTCCGGGAGGCGCTCTTCACTCATGTCATGCGGCATCCCAGTCTGCTTGAGGATTGGCTGCGCGCCATGGTTGACGACCTGCGTTCCGTCGTCGAAATCACGTAACTTCTAGTCGTTTGCTAGAGCGTCAATATTCGTTTTATTTAGCGAAACCATGAGGTACCACGGCGGCCTACTTCTCGGCGCATTCGGCGTGCACACGGACTTCTACTCAACTCACGTTTCACTGCCGTTTATTCGAAAAGCCGTGCTCTATATCTGTGATCAGCTTAAGCAGCAGTTGTCAGCCGGGATCACCCAGCTCGACTACGACACTATGTCCAGGAAGGTGCTAGCGCTGGAGACAGCTCGCGCTAATGCACTGCTCGACGAAGCCGTTCGCTCCGATTACGTAGCATCTATCGGGGAGCTTCTTGACCTCGGCCGCGACAAATTCCAAGGGCATTGAGTACGCGCACGCTCGACCACGTGGACTATGGAATCATGTCTTGTAAAAAGATGCCGTGTAATGCTCGTGAATAAATTGCGGTCTCTTCACTTTACTGCCGTTGCTCACACGTCCGGAAATGGCCACCATCACAGGTCCCAGCATAGCCGTTCCTGGCCCCAGCAGAGCCATTCCTGGTCCCAGCAGAGCCATTCCTGGTCCCAGCAGAGCCATTCCTGGTTCTTGCAAATTCGATTCCTGGCCCCAGCAGAGCCGTTCCTGGCCCCAGCAGAGTCGTTCCTGGTCCCAGCAGAGCCGTTCCTGGCCCCAGCAGAGCCATTCCTGGTCCCAGCAGAGCCATTCCTGGTCCCAGCAGAGCCATTCCTGGTCCCAGCAGAGCTATTCCTTGTCTGAGACCACCTCCATTTGGATCTCCTCCTCCCCATCGCCCCAGATCACTACCCGCTTATGGTAAGGAACGCCGAGGTCACAACAGATGACGCTCGGTGGTTTAGTTCAAACTAGCGGCTGGGCTGCGCTTCGCGCAGCCGGCGCCGCTATCGGGCTTTACTTGTACAAAGCAGACATCGTATGAGTTACTTACAAAAATAAACGCTATTTTTGGATTCACCATGCACGAAAACCCCCGAGTCCCTATTGCACATTTCGAAATCCTGAAATGTCCACTTTTACTGACAACTGCGTTCAAAGCTAAATCCCTTTATGGTCGGGGCAAGCAACCGAACCCACTGACCTGAAGCAGCGAGCGCAGGGCTGCATGAATCCCGCTCGCGTCGACTACGGTCAGCTGGAAGTAGTCCACGGCGCTGTAGTGGCCGCGGCGGTGGCGGTCTGAGTGCTGACCCGCTCACATACAGATTCTGTCGTTCCAGCTCTTGGCCCCGGCCATCAAGCTTACGGCCGGCCGGCCATCATCACTTTTAAGTCACGTCCTGGACCCGACTAAGCCATCTACTAGTCCTGTTCGGCCACCTTGTGGACCCAACCAAGCCACCCACTAGCCCCAGCCACATCACCTTCTAGACCCAACCAACCCACCTACTAGTCCCGTTAGACCACATTCTGGACCCAACCACACCACCTACTAGACCCAGTCACACCACATCTAAGTCAAGTCCCGGTCAACCCTCACATAGTCCAGGTATGTCCGCATGCGAACATGGTACGGTTTTCTCACAATCAATCTCCAGCAAGTCGCTGGAAGCGAAAAGGGATTTGCGGCGGGTACCTCGGTCGGTTCCCGTCCAAGTTAACTCATACCAAACTGGCTCGTAAACCGCATGGTGCTCGATCACAAGCAACGCTAGCGCCGCCACTATGTGCCAGGCGAACCAGGTCAATGAGGAGTGTGAATGGACGCGCGCAATTCGCAAGCACGCAAAAGGGATTTCCGTACTATGCACTGCTCGCGTGCTCTGGTCCCGACCGACCACCGCCTGGCTCTGGCGGATCACCTCCCGGGTCCTGACCGGGGACCTGCTGGTCCCGACCGACCACCGCCTGGCTCTGGCGGATCACCTCCTGGGTCCTGACCGGGGACCTGCTGGTCCCGACCGACCACCGCCTGGCACCAGCCGAACTGCAACTGGTCCTAACCGGGACCCTTCCAGGACCAGACCGATCACCTCTTGGTATCAGCCCAGAATCTCCTGCTCGCAGCCTCGTAGCCTCCTCCTCGTAGCCATTTTTTGACCCCACAGAAGCATCTGAACGTATCGAAAAGGGTCCGGTTCTTTATCGAACGCTACGGAAGAGAAACGTCCATTGGAAAGTAAAATACAACGCAAAACACGGACTTATGTCCTGGAGAATCCTCTAGGAAGTGACCTTCTTCAAAATGGCGACCATCGTTTCCACGGAAAGGTCCTTGCATCCGGCGTCGTTTGCGACCTGCTTCGCGTCGGCCACCGTCATCGACGCAATAAGCTTCTCCTAAAGCGTATAGCAACTGAAATAAAAGTCTCCAAAATCCATTACCTTGAGGCGGTCTAGCATGAGCTCTTCCGACAGTTTGAGTTTGTCGCACAGAGGAACGTTGTTCGTGGCCTTCAGATAGTCCACGCAGGCAGTCAATACTCGCACGACGTCAAAGTAGTTCGCAAGCCTCGTGACCTGCAGGACGTTGAGGTCTGAAAAGGCGGCAGTATGCAACAAACGGAGTGCACCCTAAGAGTGTTTACCCGAGAGCTGCAGTTGTGTGGGATAGATGACTTGCAGAAACAGGTGGAAGTCTGCGGCTTTCACGTCCCCGAGTTCGACTTCCTCCATACAGCCCTCAACGAAGCGACCCGAGAACAGCTTTTCGAAGTACTTCGAGACCACGGTCAGGTACTGAAAGAGAATCGACTGTGGTGCCCGATAGGCCTTAACGTCGACCTACCCCTTTGTTGGCGTAAAACGATTCACCCTCCACGATCAGCTTGACGTCCGACGGAAATGCGTGGGCGTCACGGAAAACCTCGAAAGGCGTGCCACGCGTGTTGCTCAGCGTCAGGGTAAGCCGGATCGATACAGTGTCGCCGGACACGTAACCATTGTGCGGATCGAGCAGCTCCTTAGAAAACAGGGCCGTTGCGTGGTAAGTGAGATGAACACTTTCTGTGACCCGCCCTGGTTTCCTACCTTTTTGGGAATGAACTTGCGGACGCCCCAGGACACCTCTTTCGAAACAGATGAGTAGGTCGCCACCGCACATCGGTGTTCATAATCGGCAGCTCCATCGATGTGGCTGATGATTGTCGCGACGTGCTTCACGCACGCGGTCCACGTTCCCGGTGCATCGCCACGAAGGAAGCAAGCGAGAAACTCGTCCCCATCGCCGCCGACGCTGTTGTCTTTGACTGGACTCACGTCTATGTTCCACTGGATTCCTCCACACACAACAACGCCGCTGCTGAGCGTATTTCCAATCTTCTCCATGAACTCCGTGACTCCAGGAATGCTCATTGAGATTTCCGCCTCGAGAGTGGTGTCATCTGGAAAGCGGAATCTTTGTCGCAACATAGACCCAACCGTAGCTTGAGCCCCACCAAGTCGTTCACGTTACCTGCAAGACCGACCGGGGTAGTCGAGCGCAACGTCACGTTTGTCTGCGTCTGTGCATCGGTGCCGGTAGCCTTCGAAAGACACTGCTTCTTACTGTTCGGCGGACCGTTATGGCTCGACAAATTCATCGTGGATTTCTGTGAATGAACCTGAATTCGGTAGTTGAAAACTCGAACATAACCAGACGCATGTTCTGTAGCTGGTGCAAATCGATGCTAAACACCCTGATCATCGACTTGGGCAGCGCTAAGCACGAATTGCGCGGATGACAATACAGGCGCGTCCCACAGAAACTCACGCAAAGGGTTGAACACGGGCAAGCGGTGCTAGCCGGCAGCACACATAGACCGTATTGATTCGAATCGCCTGGCGGGTATCTACAAGTGCCCGTAGCCGTTTCCAGTGCCCGGAGCGGAGTGCGCATTATTTTTAAGCCAAAGAAAACTTTAGGCATTTGTGCATCTCAATCAGACGACACCTAATTGTATTCGCTTACCAGCGTGTGCGGCAACCTAATTGATCCGGCTGATACTCTCTTGGACAGTCCGGATTACGTCTCACCTGGACCGCATCGGTCCGACCCTCACCTGAACCTTTTCGGTTCGGCCCACGCTTGGATGTCTCCGATACGGGGGACTCGCTCCAGGACCCACCCGTACAATGCTTGGATCGTCATGGCGAGCATACACTCACCTGGTCCACCGGGGGCAGACTAACCCATGCCTGGATTACACCGATTCGAGAAACCTCATCCTAGACTCCATTGGCTAACCCTTTTGTGGATCGTTTTGGCTAACCCTCGCCTGTGCCGCACTGGTCCGGCCATCCCGACCGTAACACGTTCAGACTTCAGTTTAGTGTGCCGCACAACGTTTCCGTGCAGGCTTTGTCGTTTGAACCAATCCGTCGAGCGTAATCTGTTGGAGCCTCGGCGTTCCTTGCAATAAGCGGGTAATGATAATGGGCAATGTGGAGGAGAATGCCCATGTTGAGGTAGCCCCGGGAACATGCATTGCTCTCCCTGGACCTGGCATGGCTCTGCATGAACAAGGCATGACTCTGCCTGTAGCAGACATGGGTGTGCTGGGGGACAGGCATAGATCAACCAGGAGAAGTCATTGACTAGCCGGGCCCAGACATGGTCGGCCGGTCCTAAGCGTGGATCGGCCAGGACCAAGGGGTATTTCGGAGTCGGTTCCAGGCACGCATCAACCGGCCTAGGAGGTGCTCTTGTCGGGACTGGACTGTGGTAATCAGATAAATGTCTTATCTGTCCGTTACCAAAAGCACCACTGTACGCGTCATAATCCTTTATTGGTCTTAAAGAGACAAAAGGGACAACCGAGGGATCTGGATACGCAATTATTCTACAACAAGAACCGGTCATTACGCCATGTTCATGAGATCTAGAAGGCAAGTACCGTCCTGAGGCTACATCTTGTCAGCAGAGTTCGAAGTGTGCTGGGCGCTTCCGTCCGATGCCTGCAAGCAGTTCGTTAGTAGCGACCTTCATTGTTTTCGTTAGTCTTGCGAGCTTTAAGAACCGTACCTTCTGTTCTCGAGTCGCAGCCTTGGCCCTTTCGAGTGCCACGGCACGGTGGTTAAGAACACGCCTCACTTGCTCGGGCGTAAGGTTGACAGGTCGGCGTCCAAAAACGGTCTCGTACTCCTTGACCATGGCTTGCCTGCGGATGGCTTGCGCGCGGTGTTGCAAAATGCGTCTGCACTGCTCAGTGGTCAGCGCTCCAGGGTCTTTGTCCAGCGTGTCGCGAAACTGACGACGGATCTCAGCGTCTTGCATCTGGGCCCGTTCTTCGTCTTGTTGGGCCCACATGCGTAAGCGATCAATGAATGCAAGTGGACGTTGTTGACGGGGAGCGACCATGGCTAAACTGAGAAATCGGAATTACTAAAACACGAAACGAGCGACATGCTCCAAATCGCGACTAAAAAGTTTCTCACAAAAACGCGCTCACAGACAGTTCCCGGGCAGCGGCTCAGTACACAAGTTAAGGGGTTCGGTGAGGTACGGTGACTTCGAATACAAGCAATTAGTTTGGAGGGGTCTTAAAGAATAAATTACAATTATGCGGTTCTCTCATTTGACGCACGGGTTTGTTCGATGCAGGTACCGTTCACGAAACACCCGTATCGCCCGATCCGATATAGACAAAATTCACATCATAGCGGTTTACTTCTTCGAAACATACAGTCTTTAATCTGCGCTTAACGCGCCTGATTAACTGACATGTGCGAGTACAACAAAGTACGGCCTAAATGTTCAAGCATCTGATCAAGATCAACAGACGAACCACCTGGCAATTATTTTACAAGCGAAGAATAATCTCGAGCTTCTCCTTGTCGGTGCATTGGGTCTCCTACAAGCTCTACTTTAAAAGGGGCTCTGCAATTATTTAAACATACAACTTCGTTGGAGAAATGAATCTTGTGCTTCCCTTCCACGTGCCTCTTAATTGTGTCCTTCAACATGGAGGAATCCCGGCAGTAGATACAGGTAAACGGATGGTACAAGGCACCCAAATGTTGCTTCAGATGGCGCTTCGGTTCGCCGTTCGTCGTTCTGAACTTTCCGCCGCACGTCGGGCAAGAAAAGTTCCCGTCAGACCTGAAAATCACTGAGCATAAGTGCATAATATGCTACCGTTTTCTTACGTGTGCCGCGGCAGATCTGACAGCACCATCTTGACGTCCTCGAGAGACATAACGTCCAAGCGTTTCTTCTTGCCGTCTCTATATAACCGGTTAGTAGACCTACGGGACGATTGTCGGACTAACCTCTGAAGTTGCGACACGTCGATGTTCTTGAGGTCCCCGGGAACGGGCTGCGCACCACTGGTGTGGGGAAGGCCGACCATGTAGGTAGGCTCAGTCGCGTCATTCGAGAGCAAATGACGAAGAGATGCGAAGGACGCGCTGTCCGATGTTCCCGGCTCCAAACCAACCTGAATCTCTTGTGTCAAAAGTCGCGAATCCAGTTTCAAATCAAAGAACTCACACCCTGAGCATACTTACCGACTGGCCCTGCAAAGCTGCGTAGTAATGTTTGCTTTGCTCAGCGTGTGCGATCAGCATTCCAGGAGTCCAAACACCTGTCGAAGCGTCCTGCGCATTCTGCGTGACGCTTGACGATCCCACTGACGACTAAACTTCGAACTGTGCATGAACGCAGCAACGGTGTCGTAACCTACACTTAGTGAGTAGATGCCCGTTGGCGCTGAAGCAGCACAGATGGTGAACGCTGACTGAATCAACATTTTACGTATTAGCATTAAATATGTGGCATATCTTCCGGCTAACCTGTTCGCTGCTGCCACGAAGGAAGCTGAAAGAGGCAGTGGACGTCGGACACTGATCATGACGCTAGAATAGCCTCAAGTTAGGTAACAATCACTTCAAAACAGCCAACTAACATCCACCAGCGTATACGATTGCAGCGACGTAAAAGTCGGAGTGACGGAAGAAGACTGCGTATCGGCATTCTCGTTCGCAATCAATGGATCACCGTACAGTTCGGTTAGCGAAAGCGTTGTGTCCTGCTCGACCAGCATCTTTATGTCGTTGTTAAGCTGGTCCTCACAAGTCTGTAGCGCTTTCGCCTCCTCGATTAACTCTGAAGCCGTGTTTTGCTTTTGAACGAGGGTAGACCTGAGTAATTGGTGAAAAGGTAAAGGTCACTCACCTTGTGCTTGCGCGTCCAGACGTTTAGCGTCGGCGAGGATTTTAATGCGCTTCTCGCGGACGACCTTACTGTCCACGACCTTCTCGAGAAGAAACTTGCGTTTCAGTTTGTAATCCGCTTGCATATCTTCAGTTCTCACTGCACACACAATAGGCAGCGTTCGAACAGAGCGCAAGTCCACCGGCACGCAAGGAATCCGCGGAAACATTCGCTACGGAACTCAGCGTCTTTGATCTGAGTAACTACAAGATGGAATGACGCAATGAAGCGTTGCCACGAACGTACACGACGGACGCGTGCAAGAGAAAAGAAACACATTCGTGAAGGTTCGTAATCAGCAGAAAAATAGAAAATGCACTGGGACGGACGTCAGGGACTTGGGCTCTGTGTTTCACATGCAAACAATTGTGTCACTAATAACAGGCTACCGTTCTTCAACAAGTCGCAATGGCATCTTTCCGTTAACGGAAGACAACTAGCACGATACGGACACATCGCCTTTCCGGAATGTGAAACAGCTGATCCGGCCTTCGGAATAGCAAGGGCCTGAGAAAAGCTGAAATGGCATAAATAATCACGATCAGTCTTGGCTAAACTGCAAGGTAAAAATGTCGCGTCGTGAAGACATTTTAAGATCTGTTGCGCTAGCTGCAAGGCACGCCTTATCAATGCCTGTACCCCGACCTTACACACGCCTGGTCCCTGTCTAACCGTGCCAGGTCCCGCCCCACCTTGTGTGCGGTCGTGACTAACCCGTGCCTGGTCCGGCTTTACAAGCGGGTCGTGACTACCCCTTGCTTATTCGGGCCCTACATGCGTCTGGACCCGCCCCACCCGCGCTTGCACCCGGACGTCACCCACACCTGGTCTCTATCTAACCATGCCAGGTCGTGGCCTACCCATGTCTCTCAACCCAGCCAGCCTCGCTTAAGCGGACTCCAAAACACGTGTAGACAGTGGCCCACCCTCGTTTGGGCGTCTTCGTTGAGCAAGAATCCGGTTTTTTGGGCGTCTTCGTTGAGCAAGAATCCGGTTTTTTGTGTTTTAGCCAAGTTATATGCCCTTCGCATTGTAGATTTATTCACAGGCACATGGATCAAGGTACATTTTAGTTTAGAAGAATTTCACAGCTCCTTGAGTACGTGCTCCTTATCCGCATCAGTGCATTCGACTTCCTGAAAATGTTTTGTTGTATATTTCTATATACGACGGGAGCCTTACCATGGATTCGGTGAAGTCCGCTTTGTGCACATCTATGACATGTCTCCTAATATCCTCTCTCGCCACCGATTTCAGCTGGCATAAGGTGCAGGTGTACGGCAGATGCTCGCTTCCCAGATGTTGCGTAAGATGACGCTTCACCTTGGCCCGCTCAAACTTGAACTTCCGGCTGCATGTCGGGCAAGCGAATCGCCCGTCGTCTGGGTCCCTAAGGGTGACGCTAATCAGTGTTGTGCACGCGCATGCTTACCTATGAGTAGTCATTTCGTCCAGAATCTTGCGCACCTCGTGGAAGGGAATGACGCTGAGCCTTTTCTTTGGTGCCCTAGGTACATATGCGCATAATTTTGGACAGATTGTTGTACCTCTGCATTTCGGACCTTGGTTTGACTCCTGAGAAGACGCCCGTCGAAGTGGGACTGCGCATACCGGAGCTGGAACGTTTCAAAGGCTTGCTCACGCTTTCGCAAATGTTCTCAGCCGCAGGAGTTGAACTAGTACCAGACGCCGATGGCGCACTTCTTGCAAGCTAAAACAGGTCGTTACGTTTGGGACCGCAAAATGTGCACGACCTCTGTATCGCCTCCTTGGAATTGTTGGCCTTGTTGGAACATAGAGTACGAACTGTATTGGGCTTGGTTGTACGCACCACCGTCCGGATAGAAGCCCATGTTGTCGAATGCTTGGAACGTCGTGCTGCCCGAAAACCCGAGACTATTTTGCGCACTGTTCGATGCATACGCAACTTGCGTACCTAAAGCATTTTTTGGTGAATCTTAGCTAGCCCGATACCTCTGTGCGCTACAAACTTTGTCCGTACCTTGAGACGCGAACAATGTCCCTTCCGTCTGCGGGAACGGAGTTTGCGCATGAGGGCCCGACGTGTGGTCGTAACTCGGCGTGGCTGTACTCGTTGACCCAGATGTGGCAAGTGTCTAAAAGGCTTATCAGACTTTTCTTGAGAAATTTGCTCCACGTAAGCCAGAAAACCACAGTTGACTGAGTTAACTATGCTCACAGAATGGGTTACCCCTTGATAACTGTTCCACGTAGTCCCGACGCTCTGCAGCAGAGCATACTCCGACGAGTCCTGCGCGTACTGTGGTCCAAATGTACTGCTAATGGGCGCTACCAGTTCGGTGCCGAGGGATGCGTGCTCCAGGTCCTATTCAACGAGAAGTTTAATCGCCCGATTCACATGATCCTCGCGTTCTTGAAGGTCTTTTCCCCGTTCCAACAGAACTAAATTACGGGCAGTATAGATCAGTTTCGTTGGTTATTCGTTTCTTGCAATCTTGCTGGAAACTCACCCTCAATCTGCAAACCGAACTTCTTCAATTCACCGAAAACTTGAAGTCGTTCCTCTCGCAGCTTATGGCTTTCGACGGTGAGTGCAATCAGACGCTGACGAGTGGACTTGTGCTCGTATGCCATAGCTAAACCAGCACTAAACCATTGCGACAATGCGATTGAATTGCGAACAAAGAAGCCCACCTGGCTTATGACTTTTCAGGTACCAGCTTCGACAAGGTTATGGCGTTGTGAGCCGTCGGGACCTATCACATTTAGTTCGGTCCGAGAGCGTTGTTCAGGTACAATACGTCCCGTTGAGGGATCTAACGTTTTGAACAATCTTGTAGCTGATGCTTGTGTCCAAGCCGTTTCTTTAGTATGCGCACATCGAAAAGACCTTCGGTCATAGCAAAGAGTACTGCGTCGAAAGCTGATGGTATTTTTCAACAGATTGGAACAATCCGGAGCACGAGTCCGTTGCGCAAAGTAAGGCTTTTGTTTGCAAACTATAAGCTCGGCTAGCAATATTTCATGCATTAGTGATTGTAGCGTATTGCGAAGACGCTCCGATCTGTCGATGAGCTCCAGAGCCTTACCAGCACTTGTACATGCAGAAACTCAAGAGAGGTCATGGACTCGATAAAAAGTCTACAAAAGTTGGTACGTGCTTTAGACTTTGACTAGTGTTCAATGCATATTTAAAGCACTGACAGTTACGTGCTCTGTCTCGTTTAGGACGGAACTCTTCGTTCAATGCTTCAACTGTCCGAAGCATACAACAGCATCGTGCAAGCTCTCGCGGAGGCTGCGCCTCACACGAAAGGTCGTCCCGCCGCCGGTCTCGACGAATACGTCGATACCGCAACACCATCCAGGAGCGACCCTTCTAAGCAGAGTGGTAAGTCAGGGCAATAACCTAGAGCATTTGTCGCCTTCGGTTAAATCGTTTCTTAACGGTACACTTAAGACTCAGCAGAAGCTCTCGCGGAACTTGACTCCGTAGAACCAGCATCAACCAACATCACTTCTTCTGGAAGTGGTGGTCGGAGCAATCTCGCGGAAGCGGCTATCCCTCGGGCGTCGTTTGCAACAGCAACTGAAGATCCCACACGTGGACTAGACGAGACGACTAAGGACGGCCCCGGAGCCAGACACGTGCCCGATCGACTTCATTCGACTCAGCTGCTGGCTCCTCAAATCAGTCCAGAGAAGCAATGCACTTCTATTGCGATTTCTGCCGATGTTAAGGCTGTTTATTCTGCATACTTTGCCGTCATGTACCATCGTTGTTAAACACTGATAGTAGACTCACCATCGTGGTTAAGCACGGGTAGTAGACTGAAGGTCTTAAGGTTGAATAAAGTATATTACCCCAAACGTTCTTCGGATGATAGCGGCGGGTTTAACAACTCAGAGCTACTCCCCTCTTATGTGCACGGAGCCTTTTTAAATCCGCAACGTATAGCCGGTATGGAACCATCGGACGATAGCGAAAGTGACGGCTTTGAAAGTTTCGTATCAAGCGTACAGAACATTGCGGCGCTGTTGCAAACTACAACGAGCGGTGGTCCGAGTCCCAATGAAAACACGCAACTTCACCGAGAACACGAGAACGCTTTATGCGATCAAACAACGCATGAGACCTTGCCCGTGGTAAGCGCACGACTCCTTGTCATAGCCACCCAGCTCTTGACTCCTGTTTAGAAGGTAAAGTGTCCTGGATGCAGCGCCCTATTCGACATAAGCAAAGGAAACGTGCGAAAAGCATGCATCAAACACGTGATTTGCCATGTACTCGTGAACGAACCCGACACACCACTGGTACCGCCAGCCCATGTTTTCGACTTTGTTTTCACTGTTGGAAACACCCTTAACTCTTGCATATACTGCAACCGTGTTTTCCGTTCACAAGCCGACCGTCAAGCTCACATGGCAAATCATTGGAACGACGATTCGATGACGAACGGTTCGGACCAAACAAGTACTTCCTGAACTCTTAAATTTTTAGGAGCCTCGACCATTGTGGAGAGAATAGTGGAGCGCCTGCAGTCCACAAGTACCATCCCCGAGCCCTTCTCAAGAACCGACCACGCACTGGAGGATCTGGTAAAGTTAGCCCTGACTCCAATTCGCCCCCGGGACGAGCGGCGCATGGAAGGATCGAACATTCAGTGCGGTAAAGCGATAAAAAGGGCAGTGGAACCTACATAATGCTTGTCCGTTTTAGCAACGAACTACTTAATGGCGGCAGCCAGATCGAAGCCTGGTCGAAGCGTAGAGGCAGCGCTCGCGACGCACGTGCGGCTTATCGGCCATTACCTACGGCCGATACTTTCGTGGTCTCGTTCATGCGCGGAGGATGCCCTGGAGCTTCAGCATGATCTGAAGGAGGCACAAACGTCTTCAGCGGACATGGCCTTGCCTTCGGAAGCTCAAATACACCAATATGCCGAGGCGGTTACGAATATGATGATTGCGCGATTTAAAGGCAAGTTCTTTACGTCCTCGACGTCGACCGGATTTCTTTCCAGAAAACATAACGCCGTCCGGTTTACCCTACGCATCTCTAATGAGCCTGCGAAGCGAGAAGCCATCAGCGGTAACAGGAAGCAGTTACGGTTATTTTAATAAGCCTTTCTATTTAGTTGGAGAAGTATCGTTGGAACGCGACTCATGTATTGACATACATCTTGGCGCAGCGGTTGGAACCGCCGACTCCCGAATGGTTGTTCGACGCTGACGAATGTGTCAAAGGCATGGTGGACTACGTCAAGTTTCGGGCTAACTATGGGCACAAGAAGAAGCAATCGCTCCACCTTTCTGCCGAGGTGGATCGCGGTCAGAAGCAAGCGCAAGTCCGCAATTTGCTCCTTATGCCGACCGATGAGTCTTCTCTGTACACGTGGAGCAGTGTCGACGGTCATGTGAAGGCGTTCTTCGATCTGGTATTCATTCATTGTTAAACTAATCATGCGAATCTTGATTGATTTAGATGAAGGTGCAAGGAGTTTTTGTCGCCAGCGCGCAGGGTAATCGATTCCCTGTCGAAGTTACAGCGGCTATGGGAGATTTAAAAGCTCAGCGAACTGCACGAGCCTCATTCATCAAGCCGTTTACGCCGCTGGACATGCGCTACTACATCCTCGAAACCGTTCTGGACAAGCCGTTGAACCTGCGCACACTGCGAGGTAAGTAGTAGTAGGAACATTTTCCACTTTCGCTATGTGTAATGTGACGTATAGATACCGTCACGGTGGTACTGTACTCTGCTACCGGGGCTCGAACGCATTCCATACTTGGAGAAACGACGGAAGTAACCCCGATGGCTGGCCTCAGGTGTCGAGACGTTACGTTTAAGTACGAAGGAGACGGCACCTTAACAGCAACTATAGTGTTCCGGCTTCACAAAGCCCAGCGTGGAGGGTCGTCAATGCCGTAAGTCCTACGCCTTAAATAACGCGTATCACAAGGTTTTCTTTTAGAGAATCCGTACCGATCATTGCCACCGGAGAAATCGACTGCATCGTTTGTTGGCTGATGCTGTACCTCGACACATGCGGGAGTTTCGAGCGACGTTTACGAGATGTACTGCGTGAACCTGTTGGACAGAGGCGCTTTCGTGTAAAAGAAGAACGGAAGTCGTGCTACCTGTTTCCTGACTATGAAGACGACGACAAACTTATATTCGACAAGCGAATGGTGCTGTCACAGTTTCGGTCCCTTCTACAAAGACTCGAGGGATTCTTCGGAGTTGTTGGCTCTCTAACGCCTCGCAGTTTCCGTGTTGTAAGTTTATTCACAGTGACAGAACATTTTAAGCAGCCAAAAGTTGTGTAGGGATACGCAATGCACATGGGATACAAGGCAATGGCTTCGGTCCAGCGGTGGATGCGAGACGAGGAGCTTGTCGACTTCATCATGGCACATGGCCAATGGGAAAGCGCAGTAGCACTGATGTGTTACCTCTCTTATGGTTTGTACCGAGTCCATCTTACGTACTTTCTTTAAGGTTTTAGACGACCGCCAGTTTCACCGTGTTAAGCGACTCTACTTCCAAGCTCTTGATCGTTACAAACGCGATGGTGGACAAAGTCGGCTGCCGTCACCGTACGACTTCCACGTGTGTCTCTTCCAGCGCGCTGAGTGTGAAATTGACGACAACGAACTGCATCGTTTTGCGTGCCACGTGTTTGCCGAAACTGAGATGATCACGATGCGTGATTACGTAGGAGACACTACGTCCGAAACATACATTAGAGCCAGGCGAGATGTGAGTAACTGGCGTATCAAAGTTCTCAAGCGGGTTGCACGAGTTATATTGTGCGAACGTTTAAGTTCTGCCCCAAGCAACGGCATAAAGGTAACTTGTGTACTTGACTCGCATTCGCATATCTGGATTTAGATTCAGTTAAATTCCCTTTATTGGGACATTGAGCGCATTGTGTCACAACCGACGGAAGGAGAACGAACATTCTGCCACTCAACAAATAGATCTTGCTTGCGTGATTACGTGATGGGTATTTGAATCTCGCGGTTAGCAATATAAATTATGCGACATTACTCACTGGGTCTTCATACTCTGCCACTTCTCTCCTTACGCAGTCTCTTGAACGCTAGGCCTCACTTGGGGAGTTGGGCCTAGCTTTGGCGGTCGGGTCTCGTGTGGTCTCGTCAGGTAAAAGATACGCACATTGTCATCACCGACAACGCATATATGCTTTATTCTCTGATTGCTCTCCTAGGTCTGCAAAACTGAAACCCTGGAACAAACTTGTTTATCGGCAGGGACCAAGAGGTGATCGGCCAGAGCCAGGAGGGGCGGGTGGGATGAACCAAGAGGGGTTGGCTAGGACCAGTTGTGAGTGAGTGGACCAAGAGGTGACCCGGTAGGGACCTGTTGTGTATCTGGTGGGACCAAACGGCGGGACCGGGCGTGGGGCCGGCGGGACCAGGTACAGGCGGGGCCAGTCGTGGGTGCGGTGGGACCAGGAGGTGGTCGGTCGGGACCGGGCGTGGGTCTGGCGGGTCCTAGCATGTGTCCGTAGTCCGTTTGCATGTGATTTCCTAAAGGATTGGTTATTGTGACTGGCTCTATATTGCCCTCGATTGTAACCCCCACTGCACATCATGTCACGTTTGCATGATTTCCTAAAGGATTGGTGATTTTCACTGGCCCTATATTGCCCTCGATTGTAACCCCCCCCTGCACAGCATGTCACGTTTGCGTGCCGGGACCTACCGGGTGTTCAGGAGCGGCCTGAGGAGCTGGCGCTGGTTCAGGTGCTGGCGTCGGCTGTGGCTCTGGGGCGGGAGTCTCCGGTTCCGGAGCGGGGGTCTAGAACACACGTGTTTACTGAACCGATCGTTTGTGGACACCAGGTTTACCTCAACTGGAGCTGGAGCTGGTGCCGGGGCTGGTGGTGGTGGCGGCGGCGGTGGCTGGGCCTGAACTTGTGGCTGCGGAGCAGGAGCAGCCGCTGGTGCTACCCTAAACCACATTTTATTGGATAAGAAAGTGAATATAAGCGTGCAGCTTACGCATAGCTCGGTGCTTGCGGCTGAGCTGGGGCCTGGTACGTTTGTTGGGGAGCTTGGTAGGTCTGCTGGACTGGCGCCTGGTAGGTCTGTTGCGGAGCCTGGTATGTCTGTGGAGGAGCCTGGTACGTCTGCTGAGGAGCCTGGTACGTCTGCTGAGGAGCCTGGTAAGTTTGCTGGGGAGCCTGATACGTTTGTTGGGGAGCCTGATACGTTTGTTGAGGAGCCTGGTATGTCGGTTGCGCTACCGGTGCCTGGTATGTCTGTTGAGGAGCTTGATACGTCTGCTGCTGGTGGTAAGAGTAGGTCTGTTGTGGTCGCGCATATCCCTGTTGCTGGCCGTAGCTCTGCTGAGCGCCGTAGTTTTGGCCGTACGACTGTTGCTGCTGGCCGTAGCCGCCGTAGCTTTGCTGGCGGCCATAGTTGCCGTAGTACGACTGCTGCGGCGCCTGCTGCTGATGTCCGTAGCTCTGGGCTAAAGGAAAATTGGATTAGCCAGAGTTAGCGGGTCCCGGACGACTTACCGAATCCATAGCTCTGCTGGTGCTGCTGCGGCTGCGCGTATCCGCCACCGCTCTGCTGACCACCATAGCTCTGACCATACGACTGCTGCTGGCCGTAGCCGCCATAGTTCTGCTGGTGGCCATAGCCTCCGTATGACTGCGGCTGCTG
>JNEY01000009.1:525179-606620 GCA_020875895.1 Aphelenchus avenae
GGCCTGACCCCCCCCCTCCCCCCTGTAAGCCTTACAGACTTTCTGGAGGCTGCCTATACAGTTTTGTTCTATTACCCATTTTTTCTCTTGCCCAGTTTTGGCCCTACTGATACTTGCTTTTGCGTTGACGATTACCCGCGTATTGCATGTTTTGTAGTATTGTGTGGTGTCTTTGTCTGCGTAGAGCAACCGGAACAGGCGAAAGTGCAGAAGAGGTTTTGTAGTGGTGCCTGCGAGAACGGTGATAAGCCAGTGAAGTGACGAAGCATAGAGTCCTAGTCGCAGAAGCTTTATGTTTGTTGTGGCAGCATTGGGTGGATCTGCATCTCGGACTCGAAGCTCGCAACCAGATTTTCACGAGCTCTTAGTCGCTAATAATGTTGTTCTAGCTGCTTCAGCTAGTCGAAAGAGTCTAATATGCGTTATTCCTCAGGCAGGGGAAGCCCCAGGCTAAAGTCTACAGTACGTCATTTCAGCGTTGTCTTTTAGTCTGGCTCGTTTCAGAGACGAGCTCGAGCTCAATTTCGACTAGTCCGGGTACAATTTGCTGGCTAGGGGATTTTTTTGTCTCCGCGTATAATCTTAGGCGCTCTTTAACGACTTCGAAGGCTATGCACTGAAATTGATGCGGCGTCCTAATAAAATACGCAAGTGCGTGTTTGCATGGCAGTACCGCCTACTTTATCACGCTGCTCTTGGCTCTTGAAGCCACGAGTGTTAGCATGCATAAAGACCTCAGAGGTGCAGTTTGGTTTCATGGGAAATCAAACGGTAATTCCATAGTCTCATCACCGGCCTTTATTGCTGCAAAAATACCGCCGTTTTTCACGTGTCCCGCATCCGCGTTTCCACGCCTGCTGCGAGGTCCGCGAATCTGCGAGGCGGCTAAAAACTTATAGACTCTGGAGCACTTTTTAGCCGAGCGCCTCCGGTTCTATCAGTGTACGTAGATTCCTCTGACTCTCTCGGCAGAACCTTGGCGAAATGCAGGCATGTGACGTCACTACGGGTGTTCCAGTCTGAGCTGACTTTAACAAACTAGTCAAAACTATGGCTCGATGAAAGGAAGGCGAGAAAGCACAGATAGCGACTGTTCATACCGACCGGTTATACTTGACCTTGTTCCAACTGGTCCGGACCCCGTCGCCAATGAGTTTGTGGCTCTTACCTGTTGGTTTCGGGCTTCCAAATTTACAGGATAAGGGCTGAAGTGTGCAACTGGCTTGCTTACGGCTGGCCTTGAATTAGAACTGAATACGCAAGAATCTGTTCGCGAAACTAACTAATACGGGCGTTGGTGAATTTGTAGGCATAAGACACAATGTGAGTTAGCCAATCATCTGACTTTGACTTCGTTTCATCTGGAGCTAATGCCACCAGAGCCAAGGCATTTAACCGCTGGCATCACTGATGTGAACTATCAGGGCTCGCTAACTAGGCGAACGCTCCAATGTCGGCACATTTATATAGGCTAACGCATCGAGTTTCAGCCCAAGTTATCGGAAGCTAGTGCTCAATCCGGCTCGTGGTCTGGCCGGGGTTTTATTACAAGCGAAGAAGTAGCTGGAATTCGAAAATGCCGACTTGCAAGGTTAGGTTCGAGTGAGTTCAATGAGAGCATTAAACAGGCGGTAAGGCTCAGGAAATGCAGAAAGGGTACGAAAGTGACTGGCGGCTGATCACAGTTATTGCAACGGTATAAAGATTCAGAGTAACGAAAACATTTTAAAGACTTATTTGCCAAAACGCAAACAGTGCTATCTTGGCAGGGTATGACTCGAATGGGACTGGTACTGCTTCTGCGCTTGAGCTACTGCAATCTGAAGGCACTGGAACCACTCCTCGGCTTTCGTTCGATCGTTGGCCTAAAACGGGAACTCAAAACATTGTTAGGTGGGCCTCAAAATCACCTTCAACACGTAGGAATGGTCGTCCTCGGTGAAAATCTGGAACGCCCTCGGCAACGGCTTCCGGTCCTTCCGACCTCTGCTGAGCGACTTCACGGAGCGTATCTTGCGCAGCTCGATCGTCGGCTGTATCATGCGGTCGTCTAGCGCCTAAACCCTCGGTGAGCTGACTGCGTGGACGATCAAGAATGAGCTTACGTCGGTGTCCTTGCTGCAACTTAAAGCAGCGCTCGACAAAGTGAAGTACTTCGTGTGCCACCGGCGGAACAGCTTCCACCGCCCGCGCTTCTCTTTCAGCTGTCCTTCCAGCAGGGGCAAGTTTGTGTCGTCCGTAAGCAGTAAAGTTCTAGAATGCAAGCCTCATTAACTAAGCATAGCGCTACTCTAGCCACCTGACTTTCTCGGGATTTGTGCAACTAAAGCATGTCCACTTCTGCGATTGCGCATTGAAGGTGAACGAGTCGAAGAAGTGTGCGTCTTGCAGCTCGCGGAGCATGAGCTGTTGGTCCTAAACAGAGCGTTGCTCTGCATCGAATGGTCCAGCGGTGGCAAGTATGTCTGAGTGCAACTGACCTTGATTGCTGGGAAGGCAGACGTCACAAGTGTGACGAAAGGTCTCTGCTTAGCCGCATCCTTCGACAGACTCTCGTAGCAGTGGGCCAATGTTTTGTACTCCGTCGACTGCTGCGAAAGTACCTTCCCAGTAATTTCGATACTCTTCGCTTGAGCCTAAATTCAGAAATAAACATAACATTTGCACCATCAACTTGCAGAAATAAATACCAAGTAGTAAAAGAAACCTGTAGAAACATGAGATGAAGCCACGTTGGCGCTATCTTGGTCTTAAAGGCAAACAGGTTCTCTGCTGTTTGGTAGATGCAGTGCGGGTCGTTGACTTGGCAGGCGAAATGAACACGCATGCGCATCTTCTTAGCACCTGAACATCGTAATAGTAGCCAGACCTACACCGCACGCTGCAAACCTGTTGCGCCTTCTACCGTGCATTTGACGGGTATGGGATACTTGAGGCCCAGTTCTTGAACGAAGCGGCGGATCTTCAAGCGTCGGTTATCCGCAAACTGTCTGACGACGTCTCCTCTGTCGATGGTAGACTGAGACGAACAATAAAGTACATCTAGGCATCATGCGATATCTTACCGTCCAGTCCGAGTTGGCACGACTCGTACGGCCACCAAGTCCTTCTGTGGAATGCGTTCTCGAACGACTCGCATGGTCGTCGATCATCCTAACGGCACTACCGGCAAGAGAACCTCCAGCGTTCGCGTTGGTAGAGCTCGACGTCGGCTCCGAGTGGACGGGAAACGTTGTAGATTCCGAATGCTGAAGACCGCCTGAAGAGGGCATCCAGCATGCCATAGTATGGCGTTGGGCAGTTGACAACGGTCGGACACGGCCGTCGCGGCCGATCTAAGACACAGTACTTTTAGAATTTTAAAAATTTCAAGGGGAATCGCACCATCAACGGTGTGTGCAGAACGGGCGTTGTAACAGTCGCCATCATCGATGTTGGCACCGGAAGCGCTGAAGGCGCTAGGGAGACGGAAGTTGTCGCTATCCCATAGCTCATCGGCGGAGGGTTCGTGGGAGGGTTCGGCGTAGCGGCTGATGGCGGTGGTCGCGGCGACACGATGTGATGATGTGGTGCCGAGTACTCTGGCGGAGGGGGAATCCAAATGATGTTCGCGCCTGATGGAGCTTGGGGCTTTCGCACCGTTTCAAAGGCCGAATGCGGGCTCGCGCTCACAGTCATTGTCTCGTTGGTGGCTGGTTTTTGGCTAAAAGAGTTCAGTAGCTAAGCAATGATGTTGGGCGTTTAGGGCAGCCAAAGTTTGGGGCAGGACATACAATCTCTTATTAGACCTTAGGAGTCCTGCTGTATGCCCTGGCAGAACACTTATATGCCGCGGGGACGTATAGTGGGTACCGAAGACATA
Source organism: Aphelenchus avenae (assembly GCA_020875895.1). Lineage (NCBI taxonomy): Eukaryota > Metazoa > Nematoda > Chromadorea > Rhabditida > Aphelenchidae > Aphelenchus > Aphelenchus avenae. The sequence goes on from JNEY01000009.1 coordinate 529,042, forward strand.
CTTGTTGGCATTCACCGACGTGCGAGAGGCATTCGGACGGACACCCAGCGAGGCGTTGGACGAAATTTTGTACACGCTCGTTGCCATGCCGTCATTTACACCAACGCACTGTGAGGGCTCGTTGACGTTGAAGATCGTCGTTGGGGCTCTAAACTTTAATATTATCATTGGCCTCAAACCCAGGTAAATACAAGCAAGAAAAGAAGACTTGCCTTGCATCGCTGTGTACTGGGTCGTTGGGAAAGACACGAGAGGAACGTTTTGACTGTAGGGAATCCGCCGACTGCTGCAGATTTCTTGGCTGTTGCGGAATTTCGTTGTATGCAGCCACGAACGACAGTCGCTTGTTGTTGTCATCCTCGCTAAAATGGCAAACACGAATGAAAGTGCGATTTGGTGATAATCACCCTAAGAGGTTGCGCATGCGAACAAATGCCGAGTAAGCAGAAGGTTGCTTCGTGACACACGCTGGGAACGCGTCCACGAGGTCCTCGATCTCCTTCAGAATGATGCCAAGGTTTTGGTCGTTCGCTTTATGGCACAGCTCGACGAGATCCTGCAGTGCAACCGTAGCGAGATCCTCGTTGGTGCGTCCAATAAGGGAGATGGTCTTGCTGAAAAGACCATACATTACAGAAGAACCATGATCGATTGTACCCCATGGTAGGGACGTTGTTCTGGGTGAGAGAATGCCGAATGGCTCTTCGCAACGGTAGCATCTAAAAGCACTTCTTATGGGCGACGTATGCCAGCATTCTACCGGTACCTGTCCCACCAAGCTGGACACTCTGCTCATCGAAATGAGTGACAGGTAGATATGAAGCACGGCTGTACAGGTGGTCGGGCTCATTATAAACTCGTCAAACTCGGATATGTGCGGGATGATCAGCTAAAAGGGCTGTTAGGACTACTTATGTGCAAGGACGTGCTTACGTCAGGTTTCGCATTTGTAACCATCGACGCCAACTGTAGCAGAGACAGTTTCTCGGAGGCGTCTGTTGCCGAATAGTGAAGGAGTCGGAACAGCTTAGCGAGATGCGCGTGGAACGGCTCCCGATTCTCCGGGTAGATCTGAGGCATGACGCGGATTAACGGATAGTTTCCTAAATGCGTCTTGCTCTACGTTAGGATTGAGTTTGACTAAGCTTACCGTTAAGAACGATTTGGATGATCTGGATGGAATACTGGGCAAGAATCCGTCCGTTGTGTATGGCCGCTAGCGATAGGTAGCTGGTCGTGTTACGCACGAGCTCCTGGTTTGCGCTATTCAGCGCTTTTATTGCCGCTGGAATTGCGACGGTCATCACCGAACTCTTGCTATGGTACTGCAAAAAGGAAGGTTACTGCAAAAGGGACAGCGGTCGCTTTAGGGGTCAGACACTGCTTACCATGAACAGTGTGCTGAGAATCTCGGATGCAATCTTGCAATGCGGGCTATCGACGAGCTGGCTGTTCGCACCAACCAGCACGTACATTCTGTGGTTGAGGCTTGCCTCAAGTACGTCGACGAGACCGGGCGCATATGTCTCTATGCAGTTAGTGTCTCTGAAATCAGATAAAGGATAAACTGCCCGAGTAGGACGTGCTACACGAAAATGTAGCCCGCGTTAAAGAGCTCACCTTATGGCGGACGTAATCCTCGAAAGCGTAAGCTCCACAGCACTCTGATCATTCGAATTGTGCACGTATGCTGGATCATTGAATATTCTCTTTATCAACACCAAGGCGGGATGCTAAACAGCCACAATGAATAATAATTTTTCCTGTTGCATGATAAAGGGTGCAAGGTTATGCTGTATTTGCGGCAATTCTACAAACGTACGGAGGACGTTTGCATGTACTTTTCTGTGCCGAGCGTATCAACCTGGTGACGGTCGGTGACCGCTTCCCGCGCACGCATGAACTACCTTCTGTGTGTGGTTAGCGACCCAGACCCAAGGTCAATATTTTACGATTCCGAACAACGCCAGAATGTGTTCGGAGTTATGAAGCGCAACCCATCTTAGAATTCGCACAAAATATACAAAAAAATCGCGGATCACGCATATATCACATTTTGGAGGATCTCAGCGATTCTAACTGGAGTGGTTGTTCGTGCATGTACAGGTCTCCTGCTTTTTAGCCAAAGATGCCCGTGTAAGTAAACACGCTTGGGGCGCGGGGCGCGTGCACCGGAAGCGAGTGAATCACACTCACCAGTTCCGAGAGAATCTCATAGTCCGATGTAGCAAATAGCTGGTCCGCGCAGTGCAACTGTCGGTACTGAAGGACCCGCTTTAGCGTGGAGGTGCCCTCTGGTGGCAACACCGGTGAGATTGCGTTGTCGTAGAGCGGCTCCTCGGCGCGGTGGAAGGTGCCGTTTTGCACTTCATCAGTGTTTCGATGTCTTAAGTTGTCCGAATGGGCCGAGACCATGGTCGGTTTTGTCGGATCAATGGTTCAGACCATGAAGTTTGGTGCCGACGGATGGGCGCTAATGAATGCACAGCGCGACGCAACAGCTCACCGAAACGGTGCCGGCGATTGAGTGACGGTCAGACGTGTGTATGTGCGTTTGCTTCGGGGTTGCAGCCAGATGCCCGCGTGCAAGACGGCGGTGAGGGCAACGGAAGAGGGCGACCGTCAAACGCGGGTCTCTCCGCCCCACCCTTGGAGGCGCGACTGTTCTCGAGAGCAGGTCGCAGATCAGCGAGACAAATAAGGTGACAACGAAGGACGTGCGGCCGCGGCGGCTCGAGAAAGGCAGTTAGTGCACGGAGAAAGGCGAACCGTTCGTTCCGGCGGGGTCGAGAGCGGCGTAATCGGGAAAAGACGACGTATTCGGCCGCCGTGAGGGAACTGTGCAGGTGGCAGAAGGTGGCAGCCGACGGAACCAGCGACCGGGAGAAGCTGTCAGGAAGGCGAAAGAGAAAAGCGCGGACCGTTTCTCCTCCTCGCGTTCGCTTGTCTATACACCCCGGTGTGTCTCCCTCCTTGAGTGCTTGCTTATGAGGTGCTCCTCTTCCTCCGGAGGCTGAATGGACATGCTGCACGGTACGCTGCTGCTGCAACGGGTGCGCGCTTCGTCCGCATCGTCGGTCCCTTTCAATCTGCGCACTGTGCAGTGTTCGCCGCTTTGGCCGCGCCCGCAAGTTCACCTGCCGCTTTATTGATCTCGTTAATCGCGCAGCGCACGCATATCTGAGTGACGCATCGGTTAGGCTCGCGCAATGGTGTGCGCAGCGCAACGGGTCCGTTTTGTGAGTCCGCACGAAAATTAGGCCGGCGGGTACGCCTGTCCAGCGCGTGGAAGGAAGTCACTCGGTTAGCGGCTATTAGCCACGCTTACAGCACAGTCCTGTGTTGACGATTGTGTGTGTGTTTTGGCAAGTCAGTCTTCACAAGCTACGTTATTTTTCGGGTGTCTTCCCAGTCATGATAAGAGATGAGCAGATTAAAACTGAACTACCTTGAAGAGACTCGGGACTCTCTCGCTCTCAAGAAAGATTCCATGACGGAGAATTGCCAAGAAGTGAAGCACGCCGTTTGGCACATGTCTTCCCAAGGTAAAAATTAGGCCTACGCAAAGCTTGGTTCTCACTCTAGTGAGCGAAAAAACGGGACCGCGTTACCTTCCCAACTTTTTTTTGTTCTTGTGCGTCACTACCCCATGATCGATTCGCATTCGCCGCATAGTTTGTCGCGCGGAAAATAGCTCAAGAATTCGGTGAATGCTGTTCGAGAACTGTATTCTCGGTACGCAAGCAGCTTTGCGCACCTGCGTTTAGCGACGACGCTAATCCGTGCTGGTAACCAGGGATACAGTCCGAGAATTCTGACCAACACACCCGTCACTGGCTCTGCCTTTGCAGTGAGAATGAACAACTAATAGGCTCCATGTTACTGGGACAGTTACCGGTAGAATGCTGGCATACGTCGCCCATAAGAAGTGCTTTTTAGATGCTACCGTTGCGAAGAGCCATTCGTCATTCTCTCACCCAGAACAACGTCCTTACCATGGGGTATCGGACACATTCCTCAAGCCCTGGTGACCCTCTGAGTCCGGCATATCACCAAATAAGCTTGCATTTGTTACGAGTGCACGAAACTTTTCAAACGCTTCCCAGAAATAACTTTGCAACTATTCGTTAGTGTCGCCAGGATCGGACTTCTCCCCCATTACAATCTGGACACACGGCATTTATAAAGCAACTTATTGAAAGTAACAACGAAACAAACACAACACAAAGACGCCATACAAAACAACAACGAGTTTGAGGTATATAGCTCCGGCCATTATTCGACTTCGTCTTCGTTCGCCAGCATGTTCGGGATGCCTTCTCGGATCATAAAACGCCGACCGGACTCCGGACATTCCAGTTCACCATCCAGCACCTCTACGCCAACAAGAAGATCGTGTATCTAGAGCCATGTACGGGTTGAACCACCCTGAAATGGTGGGCTTACCTTTTTCAAGAGAGACTCGTCGCTCTCCCATTGCGTACCGAGCTCTTCAGGTAGGTCCGTTCCCTCGCCGATGCTGACGGCTGCCGACCTCAACGCGCTGTAGTCGACTTTCGGAATCATGCGCTTCGTGAATGCTTCGTTGTATTCCACGTCCTTCTTCTGAAACTAAGCAGGACAACCTGAGTATTTCAAACCGTACCGCACGCAACTTGCTTAAGATGATGCTACGTAAGTAGGCAATAAAGAAGTCCCTGCGCACTTACCTCGACCTTCGTTGCCCTCAGGATCAGCGGATAACCGGTACTCACGCCCTTGAGAAACTGCGACGAGAGGAAGTTGTGTGTGAGCAGTTTCATGTCGTTGAGGCTAATCTGGGCTATCAGTACTGAGATAGTAGACGTAGGCATAAGAACGTTGTGGTCAAGAACCCCAAAACGTAACATTGACATAACGCAGACGGTCACCTTTATCTCTCTTAGACGTTACATACAGGTTCGCCATACGTTTAGAAGCAAAGATATACCTAGTACCCTTAAGGCATGTGTGGGCGTTCAATGCATTGCGCACAGGCACTCTGAGCAACTTATTGTGAACCGCGGATACAAGACACAGTTTGAAGGCGCTCGCAATCCTCGTCAGAGGACACGAATCTAAGAAGACGAAGCATCTAAGGGGTTAGTAGCGGAAATGTACAAGTCACGTTCTGGTCAGTTGGACAAAACAGTACGACAATGGAACAGGAGTCAGCCGATTTCTTCTGCCATCATCGCGTATTTGGCTCGTCGGACGCATTTCGGGCAGTCCTTGGAGGACTCCATGCACTTGCGGTGGTACACAGAGAAGCACTTCTTACACTAAAACAAGAAGTGCCAGCGTGTTCGTCGAAAAGACTCATAAGTGAAAGAATGCACTTACGCGAAAGACGATATCAATCTGGAAGGGATATATGACCCGTTTTGACGAGCAGAGCTCACAGATGAACCCCTTCTGAAGGCACAGTGCGCACGAATGGACGTGGTTGATAGCGAAGTTAATCACAGAGTTGAGTCGGCGTTCCAGAACCCCACTGATTGCATTCTCGAGGTCCTAAAATGACGCATGCTTGTAAAGTTAACTAGCAGAACAACGTGCATACCACAATGGAGTAGAGGTGGATTTCCTTGTAGAGATAGTCGTGTGGCGAGAGCCGCCTCTGTAAGTCGTCCGCGACCGACTGCTTACAGGAGAGCAGGTACATCGCCACAAGGCTGAGCTTCTTACGCAGTTGCTGTAATCAGTCATGCATTAACACGTTTCACGAGCTTGGCATACTTTGATCTTTGCCATCTGCCTGCTATGCTCGTACAAGCGAGGATTGATCTCGTCGATCCGGAGAAAGGGTCGATCCGCTTGCGACTTCAAGATGGCGCGCGAGGGCTTCGCGATGGGGCGAGGCCGAGTGTCCCAGTTGAGTATGACCCTGGCAGGGATTATGCTCTCATCACCGCGCTTCCAGCATTCTTCGCAGTAGTACTGCGCGTCCAGGTTGCACAATCTGAAGAAAATGCATCCCACTGGCTCGTAGGGTTCGGTGCACCTACTTGAACGACGAGAAGGACCCGCCGATTGACTTTTTACACTAAAAGAAATTGCCCGTTAGTAAACTCGTAGATCTGCCAATTTGCTTCTTAGGCGGTAGGCGGTTCCGTCCTTATCTCATACGGCAGATCGATCGACTCAGGATCGACTTACTGATGGGCAGAAGAAATTCTGCGCGTCGAGACCCCTTTCCACGGGGATTTGCGTCAGCAAAGCCAGCGTCTTTGTTGGTATTCCGTACTTGTCCGTGACTTCCAGTCTCTCCTCTTCGATAACCACCGGCTAAAATGAGGCTTTGAAAACGTTAGTAACAGAGAAAAAGTACCTCTTCCTTCTGTAGTTCCGCCTCCTCCATGTCCGCCGTTCTACTTAGCAACGTGACGGTTGAGTCCGTTCCCTCGGCACTATCCGCCTCCACATCCATCAGCGGGTGAATGGTAGCTGTTTCGGGTACCGACGTCGACTCGGAATCAGCGCTCTAAACCGAGCGGAGACACGTTTAGTACCGCAAAAGCTGGTCATACATAACTGGAGCGGGTGCCTGATGGCCTGAGTACGTTGCGAAGAGCGGAGTCGAGTGTCATCACGGGTCCGGAATGATCCGTTCCAAGGGAGGAGGAGAAACTCGAGCGACTTTCCGTGGTGTCCTAAAACTTGATTGACCGGCTTACTGTCTTACTGCGAGGATATCGTACCTTACGCACTGGAATAGTCCAGCCTTTGCCGTAGAGACTGTTGCCACTAGTAGACGGTGGGCTGCTGTACTCGACGAAGTTAGTAGCACTCATTGAGCTGGGAATGCTGGTGACCGGAGAGTTGTTGCTACTGCTTGGAAGCCAGTTGGAACTGGTGACAACTGTTCCTGGCTTAGTAGCGGTAGCTATCGCAGCCAGCTCGTCGTGCAGCGAGGTTGCATAGATGCCCTAAAAGCAGACTGTCAAGCGGTCGAAAGCCAAGTTGTAAATGCAAAATTTGGTTCTTAGTACAACTAAAACGTTCAGCATTTAATAAGGCCTTGCCTGATCTGTTTCCGAAGCAGCACTCAGTATGCGAATTGTCCTTGGAGGATCTAAAAGTGGGACCCATCAATTTCGTGGGACGATCGCGAAAACAAACCGGGCTCGACGTCATAGCCGCAGCATACGGGTGCATTCTTCGCTTCACCATGTTCGCTGGGATCCTTTGTAACATCGTCGTGCACTGCTCCTGTTAAGGCCGTTAACACCTTGTCGTCCATGCTAAACTCAGAGGTTTAGAATAGGAATTACGTGACCGCACAAACTCGGTTCTTTCCTCGATGCCCGAGTCCGCATGTTCCGAGGGCACTTCCGATGATTCTGCCGAGACGTTGCTCGCTTCCGGGTTTTGACTCAGTAGCGAGACAGTCTCCTAAAATAAATCTGACTAGGCAAATGACGAAGGTGGTACCTCAATTAGTGTATCGTTTGAGATCGACGGGGCCGATACAGCCGGTTCATCAACAGCTGGAAGCTGAGATTCGCTTCCGGACCGCGAGATGTTACGAGAGCCCTGTCCACCCTCACTGCTACTTCGTGAGTTGCGTCGCGGTCGCGTTCTTCGGCGATGCACAACCACCTATATGCAGCGGGTTAGGCAGTAACCGTCGGTAGGTCCATTATTCTAAGGTTGAAGAAAGGCTAACTTCGGCAGTGAGCTCCTCAGCCGTTGAAGCGATGAATGGGTCATTCTCCGGCGTACCACCGAACATTGGTGAGAACGAAGGACGAATTGGAATCTTTGTCCCCAGCCCTCCGTCCAGCATGGACGGATGTGAATAGACCGACGAATTGTCGTCGAAGTCTTTCTGGTAGTGGTCTGAATCGCAACAATGCACTGGAGCCAGCGGTGTCCAACCTTTAGAACTCAAGATTCCCGGAAGAAGCGGCATTTCGGCGGAATCGAACGTGTCGTCCATATCAAGCGCGTTAAGCGCCAATTCAGCCTCGACTTCGTTCAGGGAGGACCTCGATGCATTGCGACTCGTCGTGGTGGACAATTGCGCCACTAAATACTTGTTGACAATCTTGGCAACGTTCCGCAACTCATCTTACCTCTCAACGGCTTTCCCCTTATCAATCCTGCGAGTATCAGCGGACTCGGCGTCCACGTGTTTAGGAAGCTTGAGTTGGTTGGTGCCTTGAGGGGAATCTTCGACAACGCTTTGAGGTAGCCACGCAACGCCTCCACCTTCTCTTCGTCGCGCAGGAAGGCGGTTGGTAAGTAGAAGAAACTAAAAATGATAAGTGCTTATTAAATCACTGTAGGGCCGCAAAACCTCAGTTGATTGAAGTCTTTCGCGATCAGATTGATGTAGCTCTCTAATGCGCCTTCGTTGAGCACGATTCGCACCCATGCCTGCAAAGCATCCGTTATTCAACAAGCAAGCGACGCACAATAATTACCCGAGCCTTGCCGATTTCATTGCGAATCTGCTTCTGCGAGTCAATCTGCGTCTGTATGCTGCGATGCGTGAATTTAGAAACGAACGGCCAAAAGTTCTGAAATGAAGTTTGTTACAACGTATTTTTCCTCCATGGTAGCTGTTTTCTCTGAGAAAGCACACTTATTAGACGCCTGCACAGCAGCTACTTTCTTACCGGCTCCGGGTATTTGGAGTGTCGCGATCCCTTGAGGAAGAATGCATCCTTAAGCCCATGGATGAAGATCGCCTCCATGATGTTGCAGATATCCTGGTTGATATCACTGAAAAACAGACAAATAAGCTTAAGGAACTTGACCGAAAGATTACTTTGACAAAGAGCCGTCTAGAGAAAGTTTCTGAGCTGCAACTTTTACGACTGACTCCAGCTCCCGTCGGATCGCACTCTTCGATTGGTCAAGCTCATCAGCGGCCATATTCTTGAGTAATTCCGCTAGCGAATCATCTTCCTGAAATATGTGCATGAGTCACCGTAAAAAGCAGACATCCAGCGTGCAATATCAAGCAAATACGGCATCATAAGCGCTAAGATGATTAAAGTCCGTTAGCGCTATGGGAATATGCGACCTTGTCGGGCAAAAAACAAAAATACTTGCGCTTGTAGAGAGACTTGAGAGTGAATGGCGAACATCTAGACGTCAGCGTGTCGCGTGCGGCGGCTCGTGTGTAGCGACGCGACCGCTAATGCCTGCTTGCACTTGCCAAAAGCTTCTACTAATTGCCACAAAATTCGTGTGAGGCAAGGGCGAAGGTTTTGCATTACAGAAGGACCATGGGAAATGTGCAAGCCTCGTCGATAGCCAACCAAATTCTGCCCTACGAAGCATACACGGCGGACGTTGCCGAGATCAGATACGTACAAAGGTATATGCCAAAATCATTCGACCAGTGAGAAAGTGTGCTTTCAGCCTCGGTTCGACGCGTTTCATGAAAGTCGGAAGAGCCGAGCATGCCGAAGGACCCGTCGTTATCAAAATCTTTGTCCTTGTCGACCAGTCGTTCTCTGTGGAGCCGTATCGAGAACAAGTGGTCCAGATCCGCAAGAGGCTAAAAGAGCATCAGAACTGCTGCCCGTTCACACGAGTTTATGTAAGCTCCACATCAGCGTATTTGTGTAGTGCACAAATGTGGCGCTTGCTAGCCATTAAACGAAGGTTTTGATCGAAGCTAGCTCATTTTCTGGTTTAGATGACGAGCCGTTGCGCCATCCTCTGCCGACCGTTCCAAAAGTTCACGCTCTACGACAGGCTTAGTACGCGTCCGTTCCTACTCGACGTCGAGAAGCGTTGGATCGCCTTCCAGTTGCTCAAGGCCCTTGGACAATGCCGTATCGCGATGGTGTGTCACGGTGACATCAAGTCGCAGAACGTGCTCATCACTAGTTCGAACTGGGTGCAAGTCACGGATTTTCGCGTCCTTCAAGCCTACTTTCCTGCCATACGTACGGTGTTGCTCATTCATTACCGGCTTCATGCTTGTTTGCTTAGGACAATCCCTCGGTGTTCACATTCTTCTTTGACACGAGCCGGAGAAGGTGCTGCAACCTGGCACCTGAACGATTTAAGAAGAGCGAGGACGTCAATTACACGCCACGTCTTCCTGGAGAGTTCCTCAATATTTCCGAAGGTACTACTTGTCGTCATAGCTTCCTCGTGACTGTTTCGGTCTAGGCCTAACGGAAGCAATGGACATCTTTGCCATGGGCTGCGTGCTGGTCGAACTCCTGACCGATGGAAGACACGTCGCATTTACGCTCTCCCAGGCGATCGACTACAAACGAATGAACCAGGACGATGCGGACTTGTACCTTCAGAAGGTTTTGGCCGTGTTCCGGAGGATTTCCAAGAACTCTTGGCGGTTATGCTAGAGCGAAATCCGACAAGGCGGAAGGAAGGCTTCGAAAAGGTTCGAAACGACTTGATTCCGCTAGTATGTAACTGCTATTTTCAGATGCTACCGTGCACGTCAGAAATGTTCCCGGCGATCTTTGAGTCTTTCCTCTATCGCTACATGAAGGAGTTCCAGGCGACTATGGAACCGGATGACATCGTCACAAAGTGAGCCGGTTAGCTAAACAGTGCAACTAAGTAGAAGAGCATCAACTTAAGGCGGTCCTTTAGGTTGTACGTCGAACAGGACAATTTCTTGCAACATCTGGAGGCCGACAGCAGTGACACAGTGATGCTCTTTATTGCGTTGGTTACCTCCAACATTCGAGTGTGCAAATCGCTAAATGCGAAAATGGTAGAATATATAGAGCGCTACCAAACTACACAAGCTTTTTAGGACGCAATTTCACTGCTGCAGAAACTTTCGAAACTCACCAGCCCAACCGTAGTTGCGGATAGGATAGTGCCCTACCTCGTGCACATGCTGACCGACGTATTCCCGCAGATTCGTGCGGAAGCTATCTTCGTGATCACCGAAGTGCTCGCGGCGTTCCGTGTGGTGCCTCGTGACGAGTCTCGACTGCTCATCGACTACGTCTTTCCTCGACTGGTACAAGAACTGCTAACGCAAAGTGGACCTTCAGTGCGTTTAGAAATCCGCTACGTGCGACCTTGCGAATGTGGTGAAGATGGCCCTCTCGAGTAACGTCGGTCAGCTCGCCACTGTCGCATTACGATTCCTGGAAGAGGGTGCATCCGAGGCGCTGCACGAGGAAGCGACGATGATGGCGGATTCGCAGGAGAAGGAGTCAGAGCAGGCGTTGATGCGCTCCGAGCGGAAAGCCCTGCAGGAGACGGTGAACGAGCTCTTTGTCAACCTCTGCGGGTCGGACAACGAAGTTCGACAGTGCCTCTTCGAGAGAGAGAACCTTACGCGGCTATGTGATTTCTTCGGCGCATCGCGAGGTCAGAATTGCTGTCACTTCAGGGAATGTGATTAATAAGAAGCTTTTAGCGGTAGACATCCTCATGCACATGATCACGCTGCTGAACGACAAGTCGGACTGGCGGTTGCGAGCCACTTTCTACGACAGTTGTCCGATTGTTGCCAGGCATGTTGGACAGATTCGCAACTCGAAGTTGAAGCCCTTCCTGCAACAAGTGCGTCAGTCTGTCAAGTCTGGTATAACTGTTGGTTGTTTTCAGGGTTTGCAAGACTGCGAGGAGTTTATCATCTTCAAAACGCTGTGCTGCATTTACCGACTGTGCGACGAAAAGTTGTTGGATACTAAAGCAGTCTGCGATCTCTTCAGCGACGTGGTGCCCTTTCTCGTTCATCCGGTACCTTACCATTCGTTGGAAGCGAAGTGCATAACTGGAACCTTAGAACAAGTGGCTACGTATTGCGGTAGTGAACATCCTTACCGTGCTCGACGCCACATTCAGCGTTGCCGACGTGTACTGCCGACTAATGCCACTTGTCGGTCGATACTTGACCGAACAACTAATACGGCTCAACGACAAATCTGTTATCTACCACTGCCTCTCAGAGCCGATTCCTCGCAAGATCTGGGACATAGTAGTGGGTAAGCAACGAGCAGAAACGAGACCTACACTCAGTACGACCGAAACCGACATCGGTTTTAGGCAACAAGTATGTCGCTGACGTAATCGCGGAGCTGGAAAGTCGTCGTACCTTGGATAAGCTTGGTGGAGGTCGCAACTCTCTCTTCTCTGCCACCGCCACCACTCTCAATCGTCCGGCAAGGATAGAGTGCTATGGGCAAGCGGACAAGGATTCGGCGGTTGACTCCGCAGTTCGCAAGCTTAGTAACAACGGTCTGACGGAGGAGCTTGAGGACAAGATCCTGGCGTTCAAGAACATCCTCGTGAAAATGGAATCTTTTCGCAAGTTGTAAGCATGGAAAACGTTCGGCTAACAAAAAGAGATGTTGTAGAGCCACATCGAAGTCCTCAGCAAAAACGGTCGTCTACCTCGACGACTACGATGTTCAAAGGAGATACTTTGACTTTGAGCAAGGTGCAATCGCGATGGATTTCTCGAAGGTATTTTAAGGAAACGCATAATACGCTGCTGGTAACCAACGTTTAGCCAACTGAAATTACCTCTGAGTGGAGAGAAGTTTTTTCCCCCAATATTCATGTCGCCTCAATCGAGGGCCTTGGCCTCATGTCAACGGCGCTCGACTTCGGCCTCGACCTTTCCCGCAACAACAGCCAGCATTTTGATGGAACAAGTCCGTGTTCGGAGTGAATCATTGTCACAAGGTGTATTCAGGTCGGTACTCCACCTCAAGGTTCCTCCTGGCCGAGGTGCTTCGGCACAAGCGGCAAAGGTATCTCGAGCAGAAGCGCATCACTGCTGCTGCACAACAGCAAGATACGCAGCAAGCGCTATCCGCGCGCCAGACACGCGAACGTGCATCTCCTCACGCCTCACGTTCACGTCCCGAAATCCGACTTACATCGCACCTTCACGAACATGCCGGCGCAGTGACCAGGTAAGAGCGCTGGATCTAACAAGAAGACGTTCACGTTAAGGCTCGCTTTGCACCCGGACAAGGACCACTTCGCCAGCTGCAGCGCGGACAAAAGTATAAAGATCTGGTCAGCAAAGTCCATTCACCGGACCGACCATCCCGCCGCGATGTCGCTTGAAACGCTTCGCTATTGTAAGTGTCCGTAATCTGCGGCGTAGTCACATCGTTGTATGACTTCAGCACACAAGATCAACTGCGTCAGCTTTATGGGTCATCAGGAAGGACACCTTGCCATAGCGACGGCGGATTGTGAGCTGATCCTGCACGACATCCACCGCAAGCGGGTTCTCAAAACGTTCTCGCAAACTGATGCTAATGGCGGTGGAGGGATATTCGACAAGGAACGCGATGGACCTATCGTGGATGTTCAATGCTCCGAACACATGATTTACGCGCTCACGCATCACAGCTCTCTGTTCTGCTTCGACTTGAGGTTTGAACCGTCCTCAAGTACCTCATTAACCAGTGCATTTTAGGGTTGGAGTGAACAAGCGCAGTGCAATACATCTGGAACCGATTTGGAAACGAAAAGCGAGGAACAGCTATGGCCTCGTCACTTCTCTCTCCGTGGATCCGCTGAACCAGCATTGGATGGTGCTTACCAGTAGTTCTACCACCACCAAGAACATTGTTCTCTGGGACCTTAGGTAGGCAGGCAGTTACCGATATGCAGAATGATGGGTCAAACTTTAGATTTGCGGGACTGGAAGTGTCGAGCTGGTCGCACCCGTCTAAGCAGAGCATACCGCTACGCTCCTGGCCGTACGTCACCGACGGGAAGTGCAGGCAGGTGTTCACCAACTGCACGCGCGAAGCGGAATTATCTCTGTGGGATCTCGGTTCCCAGACACGTACTGATGTTCTCTGGCCGAGTTCCGGGGAGCCGCTTCAGTACAAGGTAAGGCAATAGGCAGCAAGAACCATGTAACTATCAGCCAGTCTTAGCACGAAGCCGTCACTACATCCCTGGTCGCATACCCCGGGACGGACTTCGTCTTCACTGGCCAGTCGGACGGGACCTTGCGATGCTGGAATCTCCGGAACCATGAGCGCTCGAACTACCTGAGCGGCCCGTACCGAAAACACTCGCTGCCGGCTATGTCGCTCACTGCCAGCGATCCCCTTAGCGAGGCCAACCTGAACTCACCGCGGGCGGAGTACATGCAAATAGTGACCAACGACGGCTTGCGCATCCAGCGCGAGGATCGGACGCAGTTGAAGGCTGCACGAGCGTCGCAGATGGAAGCGCAGCGACCGCTCCAGGTACGTATTCGTTGATGCGAAAAATTGATTCCGTGAAACTTAGGTCACCGACTGTCATACAGACGCCGTCTCGGACATGCTCTTCACCGAACCCGATGCGCTAATCACCGCGGGAAGGGAGGGTGTTATTAAAGTTTGGAAGAGCTACAATATCTAATTTGTTCCGCTTTTCCTCTAATACGGGTCCAGCCACGACTCAGTCGAGTGATTTCCGGTAAAACTACGATATGTTTTGAACTATGTCTTCTTTATTAACGTATTCAACGCTGTATTATGCGGATAAACTCTCTCAACTACTTACGGAACCCAAATCCGCTTTCCTACCGCTTAAGGTACGGTAAGCGTTAGGTTGGCGCAGTTGAGTGGAAATGATGACACGACTCAAGCCAATGATGTACCAATAGAGCGAATTTGGGCTTCCGTGAAACATGGACTTGGCGAGTACATGCTCCAGAAAAGGGGCATGAGGGTGGGACCTTACCCAAGACCTTGGATTCTTATCCAACAAAGAACGTATCAAAAGCGCGTTCGCTTTTGTGTTTCAATGCAAATTCTTTTGCATCGGACCTTAAAATTCATTGCTTCCACCACCAAACTTTGTTTTCTTTAATTGTACGATTCTACTGACGTTCCGTCTATTTCGCCAATGAGCGACTTTCACTACAACAACGCTTCCGTCGGTCTGGATCCGAAGTCGCAGCCGCCGGCTACGATCAACACTCACCAGACGCCTACCTCAACAGTACGCAGCGAGTTCAGCTCGTGGCAGAAGACGTCTACGCCGACGACTCTCGACAACACGCAGCCGTCACAGTCAGCACCGCACACTCCCGATCAGAAGCACAACCCACCGCCTGCGGCCTGCAACAGTAAGCGTGCTCAACGAAAGCCCAGCGCTCTCGAGTCCGCAGAGAAGCCTGTGCAACCTCCATCAATCGACAGTAACAACCAGCCGCCTCCAGCGTCTCAGGGCGCCCAACTTGACACGACTTCACAAGTCACTCCGCACAACGCACAGAAGCAGGGACCCCACCATTCGGAGATGCGTCCAGGCTCTAATCACTACGACATCCACGACATCGTGGTAAACGTCACGTACAACGTGACGCCACCACAAACGCCTGCACAAGAGCTGCCCGCCAACCCGACGAATTGTCAACAGTCCCGGCCTCGCTCTCAACCGGTCCACATCGACGACGCTTCGCAACAATCTTCACGCAAAAAACAAGCCCCTGTAAGTTTCGCTCTTTAAGAAACGATTGGGCGTATGCGTTTAGGCGTCGTCGAAAGTCCGGGTGTTTTGTTCGCTCATCTTCGCCGTCGAATGGGTCAATATTGCATTCTTCGCCTACTACGTCCATGCTCACAAAGCCGTCCGAGACGACGCTTACACTTTCGGTATCGGCTTCCTGATAACCCTCTGCCTCATGACGGGTATCACCCTTCTTGACATGGTCAACGCATTCTGCGCAAAGAACGGATGTTGGTACGTGCTCTCTGCTTGTTTCTGGGTAAGCTTGAGCTTGGAAGTTCGCTTGTTACCCGAGTTTTTTTAGGGGATTGGAGGTGTTCTCTTCCTCATGACTTGGTTTGTCTTCCTCATCATGTACAGCGTGTACTGGTCGTACGCATGCCCCATGAAATATCCGGCTGATAGCAACTGTCAAGCGATACTCATTGCTCCCGTATGGATCTTCAACCTGCCGCTGTTTGTACTCATCCCGATCTACGTCTTCTGCCTTTCTGACGCTGCGGAGGGTCAATAGTATCCCCGATCAACCTCCAAGCGTTCATCTACTGCAGCACTACGTCGCGCCAACTAATCCCTCGTTGTGCAACTAGAACAAATATGTCGCCCATTTGCGTGTCTTTATGTTTACCTAGTGTCCTACGATGCTAAATAAAGCGATTCCATCGGTATTTCTATCTAGGTTTCGGCTAACTCCCTTGCTGCAGAAGCATGTAAGCAATAGCAGAAACGTCTTAAATGAAACACACAAGGGTTTTGCCGGAGTGGTACGGATCCGCATTAGCTGTGTTAGCAGTAACGGGTCATACCTCATCCAGCCTAAAAACCTTTGTAACGACAGTGATCATCGCAAACCTAAAGCCGAACAAGGTTGGGACCGAACAGAATGGACGAATCGTAGCTTTACTTGCTATAGCATCGGAAATAAGTTCGGTTTAGGAGGGTTGCATACATGACAACAAGACGATTAGTATCGAACAAATCTTTACAAGATACGCAGTTGCAACTAACCCAGGATCTTTTCAATTGCCTCATGGGCAAGCTGCTTCGAGGCTGCCCTACAGTCAGTTCCCGACGTGAAGTGCGGCGTGACTGTTAGCGCCCGCTTCAGGTTGTTGATTGCGGTGAGCGTGCCGGACATGGTAACGATCACACGACGCGTTTCCGAGTCTAGAGCGCGGAATGTAGTCATTGTGACGCACAAAGCAAACCTACTTCCGAAACTAGACTGCGGGCGGAAGCAGATGTGCTTGCAACCGGTCTGCTCTTTGAGACGTTCGTTAAGCTCGTTCGCGTAGAGCAGACGGATGTGTTCTCTCGGCACCTCAATGACGAACGGATCGCCCTCGACTTGCGGCAAGACGTCGTTCGGACCGCCCATGTCGTCCAGTTGACGCTCATTGCACGGAAGGATGTCGAAGCGGCCCGTGTACACGACGCGGTGATATGTCTCAACGGCCTCCTAAGCCATTAATACAGGATCAGAACGGTATAGCATAAGCTTACCCGATGCAGCTGTTGCCACTCTCTATTCTGGAAGAATCCCGGACAGTCTATGTCCGCGAACCGAAGGTATGGCAGTTGCTCGAACTGTCGAGAGGCGAGGAACTGCAGGAAGTGCAAGAATTTCTGGCCAAGGCCGCCCGACTGTTTCTTCAGTTCGATGCGCTCGTTCCCAGTCTGGCTGTCACCGTCACGGATCTTAACAGCAGGTCACAATAATCCTGTTAGAAGCAGCGACGACGTACCTCATCCAGGAACGGCTTTGGCGGTGCTACGGACTCGCATGGCAAGCGGTTCAGGCCGAAGAGCAGAAGCAAGAGGCACACATGCGTGTCCTTCAGCGGACCTGAAAGAATTCAGCCAAGCTGTAAATCATGCGTTAGCTGGCAGGCGCACCTTCGTATATTCTCCTCTTCTGCGCCCACCGCATAGAAAAGAACAGCAGCTCGTCAAGACCTAAATTTCCGTATTAGGTAGCGTTCTCTTGGAGTAGTTCAGTCGTACCTGCATGACGATCCACATATCGCTTCATCGTTTTGTATATGATCTTCTCGTCCGCGCAACGAGCTTCCCATTTGGTCATTTTCTTGAGGAATCGGCTCAGTTTCTTGGCACGGAGTTCCTCCTTTGTGTACTCGTCCATGTGGACAGAAAGCTTGTCGCTGAGCGGGTTGAAGGAGAATGCTCCATGACTGCTGGCTGAGAGCGTGGCGAGGTTCGTCTTTCGGATCGTGTTGAGCACGTCCCATGCCAACCAGGCGAAGGAGAGGAAGCGTCCCGGACTCGAGTCTAAACAGCTGTGTCAGCAGGTCTAACTTTAGTTTTTGGGTTTGTTCTCTAAATGTTGCCGCTTTGAGTAGGTCTAAAGTTTTGGCTAATAGATTATCACTTACCATAAGCTGTTCGATAGTAGGCACTGGCGAGTAGCTGATGGTTCGACGACGGATCGTGGCACACACGCTGGAACACGTCTTTAACATCGCCGAACGTGTGACGCCACTCCGGCGTAGTGATCTCCTCCATTTTGTCGTCAAACTGAAACGAGCATTGCGGTCTTGGTGCCACCGCGAAACCATGTGAAGTCACTTACGGCTTCGAAGAACTTCCGCCGGCAATTGGCAAAGGTGGTCATGAGGCGCTGCTCGATCGCACGCTGGGTGTTGAAGAAGGACATGTCTGAAACGACATAAGTCAAGGGCGTCTCAGGAGCTGACGTCATCGTACCGTCGCTATCCCTGTCCGACAGACGGTTCTTCAGTGTCATGTAGCAGCCCGAGAAGAGCTCGCCCTCGTTTTGGATGCCGTATGTGTCAACAATGCTCTTCAAGTATGCATGTCAGAAACAGAAGGCGTTGCTGTGAGTCTTACCTGAATGTTGGCAGCATAGACGTTGTAGTGCTCTTGGGCCACACGCCGAAACTCGTCGGGTATGTCGCGCTGAACAGTGAGCAGCTCATCAAAGGGCACCTTTGTAGCTCTCGTCCTCTTTCGTTGCCAGCGACAAGATATCGTCGATCTCCTTCACCCGTCTAAATCCCCGTCAATACGCAGCACAGACATCGAACAAACCGGAAGAGTTGTCCGTTCAGGCGATGGCTGATGTAGGTTGGCTCGTGGTCCTTCTCCATGTAGTCGGGCACTCGCTCAGTTCGCTCTGGCGGCACTTCGTCGTCCCACTTTTTGGTCAGAGGAGGCGGCGCGACGCCAGTCTTCGGAAAATCGAGCGCCAAGCAGTGCTTCTTTGCTATTCTGTTGCACACCTGAAGGCTCCAGTGAAGTTGCCAGGAAAACCTAATGGGTGAACGTACCTCACTTGTGATGCCGTATAGATCCGAGTTTATTAGGAAAGCGTTCGCCAGGCGTCCGACGGAATCCTGCTTGATGTAGTCGACAAAAAACGACGTCATTTTCGTGCGCTGAATTCCGACAGTTTCCGCGTAACACGAAAAAAACCGCTCACAAACTCTTCCTCGTCCTCTGCCTTGACTTCATCGTGAATGCTCGTGTAGTCGAACGCTGGCTCACTTCTAACCAAAAAGAGCTCCGGGTCCCAGATTACTGTGTACTCGTCGCCGTCCAAATCCGAGCCTAGGCAGTCGGTTAGTAGTTTACGCCAACTCTATAACCCTAAACATTGGGTTGGGATTGGTGAACGCACCGGCCATTTCGTCGGAATGAGGGCGTGGACCGTAACGGGGAAAGACCAGCACATCATTACAAGTGTTCCGCAGTTCCGGTATGTCGACCGCCTCAAGCATTCGGACGTCTCCTTGGACGATGCTCGGGTTCTTCGTGATCAGAACTGGTCCTGACATGGCATGAGTGAGTGGGTACAAAGCGCTTGTTCTCACCAACGTGGACGATGCGCTCCGCCGACGGAAGAGGCAGCTTGCTGATCATGTTCCGCGTGTATTGGATGAACACCTGTCCATGCTGAAGCTCGCCTGTCTCGTCCACAATTCCGAACATTGTCCTTCCAAGATGTGAAGGAATCCAAAAGAGCACAAGGTGTGGGCGATTATAGAGGTAGGGGGATCCGAAAGGCGGGTGGGTATTAAAAATACTTACCGGAATCTGTAGCTTCTGCCTTTGCCTCTCTAAATGTTCACTATTACTGTTCGAAAAGGACGACCCTTGGAAGTAGTTAGATCGTACTCAAGGAGGCTCTGGCTGCGCCGCGAAGCAGGGATCGGAAGAAGGGTTCTTGCGTCAGATTGACGTCCGTAAGCAGGTCGTAGAGGATAAGCTTCGGGAACTCGGCTAGCCGGTATCGTGCTCGCTGTTCGTCCGTTAGCGAACGCATCAAGTTGTGCAGGTAGAGGTCGAGCAGCCAATGGATTCGCTTGCACAACCGGGCGTGAACCTGCTTCGACTGCAGTTCCGATACCTGAAACTGAATTGAGTCGCGCAGCACGACAAATATTAACCTACCTGATCGAGGATATTTATGAAGGGACGATTGAGGCATAGCGCCGTGGGAGACGAGTATTTCACTATCTCCAGCTTCTTGTCGCGTTGCGCGTCGAACTTCTTCTGCGATGGCCGGTAGTAGAAGTGCAGACTGAGCCAGCCGTCGCGCTTGCTGACGTTAAACACGTCTTTCACTCCATTCGCGCGGCCCCATCTCGCCAACGCGTCCATACGTGGCGAGACCGAGAGAACCCCTTTGTATCCGCGAAACCGGATCTAAATTAGGGTTATTTACGACCGGGCACAGACCTTCAGGCTTACCTGGAAGCAAGACGGAACGCAGTTTTTCAGTTCAAGGCCACAGGCGACCTTGGACGCAATCTCGTAGGACATCCGACCTGCTCCGTCGGAGAACGTGTACGGTTCGTCTTTAGAGTTGGCACCGCCCTCGAAGTCGTATCCGTCCGCATATTCCTCGCGTTCAATGTCCAAGTGTACCTCCTGAACAAAAGGCCGTTTTGAGCGGACTAAAGGTGCTAAGCGCATGGCTACACATACCTTGGCCTGCGTGAAGCACTGGCCCAGTCGCGCCATCATCTTGGGAACACTGGCAATTTTAAAGGACCCGAGGTCCATTCGAAGCTCCACAACTTCCTCGCGCGTCGCGCAGACAAAGTAGCATCCGCTGTCGCGCAGCTGAGAGTTCGAGGAGCCCAGGTAGTTGAAGTGGCGCGCTAGACTCATTGAGTTGTCCAACGTTGCTGTGTACCGAAGAGAAAACTTACCGGCAATCATAATCCCCCGGTCGAGCTTGTCCTTCACGAAGTAGTCGACGAGCTTCTCGCCGACCTGTTGCACGTGCACCTGGCTACCGTTGTCGTCGCGGAAGATGACGCGGAGAAATCGCTCAGTGGGCCATTTCTCGGGGTCCAGCCGCAGCACTCGGTTGGCCATTAGCAGTTCCGGCGCGACAAATAAGATCCTCGTCGGTGTAACCACAACCTAGAAAGGGCCGCGTATTAAGCCCAGCAACGTACGTAAACTGATTACTTTCCGAACGCGCACGAAGCCTTTCTTGAGATCGTCGTTGTAGAGCTGCTTCAGGTACTCGGCATTGTGTACTAGGTATTTCACGGTCACCGTGTTATGTCTGAAGGGCACTGCAAGTGCTTACCTTGCAGCCGACGTATCCGCTGGTAGAGCTCCATCGGATGACCCGGCTCAGGGTCGTCGTCCAGTTGCGCCAGCAAGCATTCGAGGACCTTCGTCGTAAGCTAAATGTGCGTCTATTATGGAACGTTCCCGTCCAACACGGTTACAATGCGATCGTTGAAGTAGTCGACTGCTACTTGTTGGACAAATGCGTTGCGGCTCTGCGCATCTTTGAGGATGTAGTCCTTGAAGACGGCGCCACGAGACATCAGCGCCTCTACGAGATAGGCCAACGCGAAGTCGACGGTCGTCGCGTCAGCATTTCGCTGGCATTCTTCCGGATCCACAAGCAGGCGGCGGCACTCGGCGTCGTTCAGAGGCGAGGCGACGAAACTCGAAAACGGCACTGAGCATTCGTTGAACTTTCGCAACTCCATGTGGCTGACGCAGTTGCGGAGCCGACCGAGGATATTGCTGACTTGAAACGGCTAAACCACCAATTAACAGAACAGATTTTGACAAATTGCAATACCTCCAGAGATTGGAAGTTCACGAGGAACACGGGCGATTCGTTCACTTCAGCGTGAAGATTGCGTTCCTTTCTGAATGTGGCTCAATTTTTAATGCGAACACGGTCCATACTCACTTGTCCCAGTTGGTGTAGCGGTCTCCATGCATTCCGAGGAAGCTGAACCCAGCGTCACGCCCATTCCTCGGGTCGTCGTACATGCGCACGATCTTTATTGCCGGCGGACATGCTACGTGGAAGAACAATGCGACGCTGTAGTTGCCGTTCGGGCCCGGTACGACATCCAGTAGCACCCGGCGAATGCTGGCGTAACGCATCTCCAGCTTGATGACACTGTCGACGAAACGACTTCTTCGGCTGTCCTTGACTAAAGCGGCCACACTCAATCTGCTGAATTGAACTCTTTATGGTTCAGAACATACCCCACTCCCTAGTGAAGTACGGGAAGCGCACCGTCATCCGGCGTTGGTCATGCTCCTGGAGAAGGTTGTTAATCAGGAAAGTTCCAGCACGTGCTTACCATATCGACCAGTAGCGCGTGGCTCTGCGGACTGCCGTAGTACCTTTGCATGACCTGGAGCTTCTCTCGGGAATTGTCGGCTGCCACTAGCCTAAGGAAACAGAGTACATGGAGGACTATTTGGGCAAAGAAACGAATGCACCTGTGTTTGTTGTACGTTCGAAAGTGGACGACGTTCCCGAAACTGATCTCCTGGGCCTTCAACATCACGTCGGCAGGACTAAACCAAATGTGTTCAATGCTTAATACCGCATTCCTGCGTTCTCAAATGCTCACTTACGCGAATTCCGGAGTGAAGAAGCTCGTTGACAGAACGACAATTCCCACCTTGAGGTCGAAGAATCTGCTGTACAACTCGCTGAACTGGTCGACTCTGTTCAATGCAGTCGAAATGAGTGGCATAAACACATTGTGCAGGTCATTGTGAGCCAGAAACACGGCTGAAGTCAACGAGAACTTTATGCCATGACTCCCACAAAACGAACTGTATTCGCGACGCGGATCATCTTCCTCTTCGGAGTGGCCGAGATCCTGCGGCGGGTCATGCCGCGCGTCTATTCCTGGGAAATTTGCGAAGCAGGCGTACAAATCCTGAACAACCACGGTATTTACGAATGCACGTTCTTAGGTGCAACTACCTGAAACATTGAGTTAGCCAGATCTCCAAATTCACGCTGACGACACTGGTGCAAGAGCTCCTGCCGCAAAGACTCCTCGAGCAGCTCGTAATGAACCCATTTGAATACGATCTTTAGCCGACCGATAGCTGTCATGGTGGCGAATGGTTGGACCTAAAACGGTCGTAAGAAGCCTGAGGAAGAATAACTAGGGCACAGACGGGTGCTGGTAGAATAAAAAGCGTGTGGAATACCAAAGATACTTTTCCAACTGTTGGCAATTCTGCACCGCAATCACTAGGTAGTTGCTGTTGAAGGCAAGAAAGAGTGTGTGAGTTTTATTTGTAGAATTTGGCGCGTGAACCTTGGCGCTTCGCTGCGCCTCGATTCACTGCGTTTCACGCCATTAACTAGGCTCGTACATGCCCAAGGTAAACCTAACGATTCAGACACCAGCAAGGGACCTAGTGTGGTGCACAGACGACGACGTTTGTAACAATCAGACAATTCACAATGCGAGAACACAGAATCCTTCATCAGCTGCTGAGGCACGATTAGGAAAGCGGTCGCGCTTAGTGAGAGTGGACAATGCCGGCACGAAGCGCTCGATGTTATCACCCGCGCTGCCTACACATATGATTAATACTCAACAATGTCCGAAGCGGAACACCAAATGCTTCAGACGCGACCTTTGCGAAGGTCAACGAGGTCATTCCGTATGATTAGCATCACTGGCAGGTATCGAGGAGAGAGTGCAATTTCCGCAAGCTCATTATGAATTATTGTATGTACTGCATTGTGTGTGTATCATTTTACCGCAGTACCCAGTGAAGGCTAAAAATGAAACCGCCAAGACTCTCGAACCGTGTCTTCCATATAGCCATTCATAAATTACTAGGGAGGGGGCACCTACGTCGGCCTCCTTTGTGTCAGAGCTTCGTGACATCCGTTGCGTCTGCTTGACTGTTGTGCATCATGACTGCATGCTCTTAGGATGAACAGTTCTTATTTTATGAAGCCAAGCCGCTTGAGTTGGTTCGGTTAAAACATCTAGGCGTCAATGAGTGTGATGGCGACAGCGTGATGCTACAGCAAGCATGTTGCATGCTTGCATGCATGCACGCATGAATGGCACGAAACCTAGTGGAGGGGCCGTCTACGAAAGGCTTTCTGATGTGAAAGCTTCGTGGCATTCATTACGTCAGCTTGACTGTCGTGCGCCCCTGCAAGGCCAATTTCGAATGAGGAGCGCCCCGGTAGGGCCAATTTCGAATGAGGAGCGCCCCGGTAGGGCCAATTTCGAATGAGAAGCCCCCCGTTACGGCCAGTTTCGAATGAGGAGCGCCCCCATAAGGGCAGTTTTCAGTGAGGAGCCCCCAGCCCCCATCACTAGTTTATCTTGCATAAAGCTCCGAATTGCGCTGCTGGAAGCTCTGTGAGTTATTGCTTGAATCTCTGAACTTGTTCTGCTGGAAGCTCTGTGAAGTAATTTTTGAAGCTCCTTTTGGGAGCTCCGAGAAATAGACTTTCTAGAAGACTTTAAAAGGGAAGATTCACAAAAGGAATTTAGCGAGGAACCAACAAGTGGAAAACGTTTCACAAGGTCGCAAGATCGGTAGCGGTTCATGGGCATGTAATCCTTGCAGACTAGAACTAAACTTATCAATGCGTGTGAGAGGCAGCGTTTATTTGGTCAGTCAGTTCAGTTTACAGTGAGGTCAGTTAAATGATGGAATTCTGGGTCTAGGCGTGACGTGAGCGACGCTTGCTGTGTCCGCGACTGGCCTTCGATGGCTTTCTCGACGAAGGAGTGCTGGACGCCTTCGGATGTCGGGACGATCCGCGCTTTCGTTGAGAGGTCTAAACGGTGACGCTGAGAACTTTTTCACACAGAGTACTTGCATACCTTCGGTCGACGGCTGGCTTCTATGCCTTTCGTGCGGTTCTTGGAGATCGGCCTTCGGCGATCTGCTACTGCGCGTGAAGATCCGCGCCTTGGTGCTGCGCTCTTTGACTTCGGGGCCACATCACGCTAAACAAGTTCCGCTTAGTGAACGGTAGATGGGAATGAGGAGCATCATACCTCACCGGAAGACGATGCCGAGGATGCCGCTGCCGGCGTCTTGCTCGCAGAGTTCGCGCCCCTCCGTTTCGAAGAACCTTTGCGGGGCTTCTTAGAACGCCCTGCGTCAGTGTCGCCGGTGTTGGTGTTAAAATTGCAGTCCGAGAACGAGACGATCACGCTGTTGGAGACGTGCACATGGCTTTCAGAGTCCTTGATGACGGCGTCGTTGACACTAAGCTGCTCGACGAATTCGTTCTTGGAATNCGGGACGATCCGCGCTTCCGTTGAGAGGTCTAAACAGTGACGCTGAGAACGATGTAACAAAGAGTACATGCATACCTTCGGTCGACGGCTGGCTCCTATGCCTTTCGTGCGGTTCTTGGAGATCGTCGTTCGGCGATCTGCTACTGCGCGTGAAGATCCGCGCCTTGGTGCTGCGCTCTTCGACTTCGGGGCCACATCACGCTAAAAAAGTTCCGCTTGGTGAACGGTAGATGGGATGAGGAGCATCATACCTCACCGGAAGACGATGCCGAGGATGCCGCTGCCGGCGTCTTGCTCGCAGAGTTCGCGCCCCTCCGTTTCGAAGAACCTTTGCGGGGCTTCTTAGAACGCCCTGCGTCAGTGTCGCCGGTGTTGGTGTTAAAATTGCAGTCCGAGAACGAGACGATCACGCTGTTGGAGACGTGCACATGGCTTTCAGAGTCCTTGATGACGGCGTCGTTGACACTAAGCTGCTCGACGAATTCGTTCTTGGAATGATACGTCGGGGCGTAGGAGAGTTTGC
Source organism: Aphelenchus avenae (assembly GCA_020875895.1). Taxonomy (NCBI): domain Eukaryota; kingdom Metazoa; phylum Nematoda; class Chromadorea; order Rhabditida; family Aphelenchidae; genus Aphelenchus; species Aphelenchus avenae. The sequence goes on from JNEY01000009.1 coordinate 554,572, forward strand.
TCCCGCTCCTTCGAGACGTCGAGTGACGACGTTTGCCGCGAGACGAAGAGTGGCGAGGTTTGCTGTGAGACGTCGAGTGACGACGTTTGCCGCGAGACGACGAGTGGCGAGGTTTGCTGCGAGCCGTCGACTGACGAGATTTGGGACGAGAAGCGGATCGCGAGCAGCTAGACGACATGTAGAGGAACAGCGGGCGATAAGTGCACAACGATCCTACGGGGACTGATCGGTATCGTCGGCACTGTTCTTCCTTTGTAGCTTCCGTAGTCCTAAAATTTGCATGTGTAACGTGCGCCCAACGTGCGATGTTTGTCAGTATTCTTGATGTCAGTAGATTGACTTCTCACCTCAGCCGACGGGGACGTTCGACAGAACAACCTCTCCTGCTTGGGTCAGTTAAGAAGTACATCCGTGAAAAGAATCATCAAGGCAATTGTGGCTTTGTTGCTGACTGAGCTAGTTACTTCTTCCAACTAGTTGCATGCGTTAGTTAGGAGAATTGCGCGATTAGAGGCTTGATTCGTTCTTCACAACAAGGAGAATGGGTCCTTCCTAGGTAGCCTTGTTCTAGCTCTCGTGGAAGCATTCCAACGGTCCTCGTGCTCACTGAGTGTCACAACGGACTGGCTATCGTAAATTACTTAGAGTTTATTCCGCGCATAATGAAATAACTTTGCGAAAACACATTAAGAAGAAAATGAAAGAAGGAATACCACCGCTTCGATGCAGCTACCGTTCAAGGACACCATAGAATTATCACAGACAACTTCCGAAGTGGATAGACAATTACAGTCCAGGACGAGGAAGAAAATCAGGCACGTGAATGTTTGAAGCTGCAGCAGAACCTGCTATTGGGCATTTTTGTTGCGTTTCCGGAACGCCGATGAATTCTAAATACAAAGTTTAGCAAAAAGCGCAAGCACGGGTATGACTTACCAGTACGATCTCTTCCGGTGTTACTGGTCGGTCGCGTGAGGCACGTCGCTGAGTAGGTGGCGGTACGTGTACGTCGACAGGAGGTGGCTGCTTGAGCTTCGAAGGAGCAGGTTTCGACTAAAATGAAATACCTCTATCGTGGGTAGCAAGTATTTGCTGCATTACCTCAAACTGTGTTTCACTTTTCTTGAACGACACATCCTTAGCCTCAATCATTTGTTCGGCTGGGATCGGAAAGGGCTCCGCAACGTGCGACTGCGTCGTCATGTAGCTTTCGTTGCTCCTCGAGATACTTGTAGCAGCCGTGTGCAAATCGTCCATGGAGATAGCGCCTTTTGCAGCACCAAAGTCCTCCTCCTCCTCATGATCGTTGTCATTCCATGCCCATTCGTCGTCGTTCTTCTTCCGTTGCACGACAGGACTCGGAGGTGCGGAAGGAGACGACGCCTCTTCGTCATTCTCGTTCCAGGTCCACTCGGTCGCCTCGGCTTGTCGGTTAGTGGCGGCAGTTGTGGTCGGCTCTACCACGCTTGCCGGTTGAGCCAGCACCTGCTCATCACTATCGTCCTCGTCTTCGTTCCACGCCCATTCAGCCGGATCCTGCTGCAGGGATGGTGCAGCCTGCGATTCCTCTGCCTTGAGGGGTTCTTCGTCGCTGTCCTGTTCGTCCTCATTCCACCCCCACGCAGATGGTTCCTCCTGCGGGACAGCCGCTGACTTCTGTTGAACAGTAGGCACACTAGATTTCGCTGGTGTTTCCGGACGTCCAACCTCATGCTCGCTTTCGTCCTCGTGACCAAGCCCACTCGGTGGCCTCCATAGGTGGGTTAGATGTCTTTGGTAGAACGTCGGGGTCGGTCATTTGGGGTTGTGCCGATGCGTCCTCCTCTTCCTCGTCGTTCCACGCCCACTCGGTCGATTTTCGTGGTTCTTGGATGGGCAACAGCGATAGAGGCAGTGGAGCTGCGTCGGCTGCAGAATTCTCTTCAGGTATAGCTTCACGAGACGTTTCGACATTGGGGCTTTGTAGCGGCTTGATCTTCTCATCTTTTGCCTCCACCACCGATGGGTGCTCCGTAGTAATAGCTTGAGGTTCTGTGGTCTGCGTCAGATGTTCCTTGACGGGATGGGACGGCGCTTTATCGTTCTGCTGCGCCGGTGCACATGTGGTGTCCGAAGGGCTCGCGTTGAGACAAGCGAGCTTTTCTTGGAACTCCTCGATCTGCGTCTGCAGCTCGACGTTGGTGTGCGCCAACTCGGCGTTCGCTCGGTACAGTGCGTCGTTGTCGGCCTGCTTGGTGGTGAGTCGCGCCGCTAAAATGGCCAATTGCAAGTTCAGTCCGAGCAGACAGTTCGAGGAGGAGGCGCTTGACAAGTAGGAGTAGCGCTGCGAGTAGCTGGAGCCGAGCGCTGCTACAAATGAAAACTTGTAGACCCACAGGCGAGAGGTACGGACGACAACACAACAATAGATCTGAACTCAGAACAAGGTGCATGGGCAAAAGCAAGCCGACGCAAGGGAAGTGTCAAGGCAAGCGTTGCTATGAAGACCTACGGCTCTACCACTAAGCATGTTAGCCGGCATACGAAAGGACTAGGTTCTACATTTCGACGCTGAGAACGATATCTCTGATCAAGGTTGACCTCAACTTCTAACGGAATTTTTTAGCGTGAATAGGTTTTGTCTAGAAAGGCTGAGACTTCGTAGGCACGTTCGACCTGGACTTATAACCTATGAAGTAGCGCGGGTGGGAGAAGAAAGCAACAAAGGCGTAAAGAGGGAGAAAAGCGCTTGAAGCACTAAGAACCGGTGCAAAGAAGTAAATAAAATCAAGACGTCGAAACACACTCTTACCGTCTTCATCATCTTTTGTCACACTGACTTCCGCAGCTCCGGTTTTGTCATCACTTTCCGCCTGAAGACCACACGAAAATATGAAGACTACATGCAGCTTGCATACCTGTTTCAAACGCTGCTCCAGAGCCTGTGTTAAGCGATAACTGTCTTCGAGCTGTTTCTGCTTGGCCAGCAGTGCCATTTGGATGTTCGCGAGCAACGTCTCGAGGTCCGCATTGTCCGCGTCTATTGCGTCCGCCGAATTTGCGCCCTGCAAGAAACACATATTGTATGCAACACTGCCACCGATACCTGCTGTAGATCCGTGTAGATTTGCACGCATATCTCCCGGGCTTTGAGCAAATTTTCGGACGGTGGCAAGCGTGCGTAAGCGACTTGACTGCTTGAGGCTTCGACCTCGAGTGTCTTCTGGATTTGTTCGAAGGACGAAAGGATGTACTGCTTTATCTCGCCCAACGGGGCCAACGCGGCGCTCTGCAACATAGCTTGTTGAAAACGAGACTTGGATGAGCCGCCGCTCACCTTTAGGCACGAGACCTGCTCCTCTTTAAGTTGCGCTAGAGATGATTTCGTCACCGCCAGGTTCTCGCATATCATCTTCTGCAGGTCGTGAATGCGGCGCGAACGATGCACCAACTCATTTCGCATCTTATCCGACGAGTCTGTCAGCTCCTGCAGCATCAACATGTGTGGATCACATAAACAAATCCGCTACCTTAATGCTCACTTGCAGCTGATCGATGCTGTCAATGGTCGCACCGTCGACGAGCGGATCCGTGGATTGTTCCCGCTTCTCCGCACCAATCCTTGCGAATAGATCGTCATACGCCTAAACTTTTATGACTGGAATGCATGCGTACGGCCTTTACTGACTCGCTGCAGATTCTCGAACCGCCGCGAAAGATCCGCGTATGCAGCCTCCATCTGTGTTCTTCGCTGCATGAGCTCTTCCGTCTCCCGAATGAGTCGCTTGTTCTCGACACTGACATTCTCAAGTTGTGCTTGACGCTCCACTAGCTCGGATCGCAGGTGCTTGTTCTCGTCGCGCGTTTCCTTCGTTCGCTGCTCGAGCTGGTTGAGTTTCTCGAGGATCTCCTCGCGTTCGCTTAGCTGCTAAACGCATAACTTGGATGCTTTAGATGTCTTGCGAAACTTACAACCTTCCGCAGTTGGTCGTTGAGAGACCAGATCTCTCCCTTCAGCACATCAACCGCGGTTTCCAGCTCATTATTAAGGTAGAGAAGCTGGCCGACATTCGCTGCCAAATGTTCCTCCAGTTGTGCTGTCTCGTTCACGCAGTCGAACAACATTTTATGGCTCTCTTCGTCCATGCTTCCGGAACTAACGAGTGTCTCGACCAGCTTGAGTGGTTCAACGGATTCCTGAAAGATCAAGCGTAGCGGAGGGGAAGCGGTGAGACATCAAACTTATAAACGCAAGACTGTATTTTATTTGAGGAGGACCCTTTGTTAACTGTCTGAGAAAAACGAACCTTGATGGGTTCGGGCTGTCCCTCCGGCTCGACCAAGTTGCACTGGGCCTCCGAATCGGATGTCTCAACGGCTTTATGCATACAGTTCTCATGCAAGCCATCCTCTTCGAACTCCGAGTCCACCGCAGTCAGCGCAGAGTGTGCCACAGCTTCGGTTTCGTCGTTAATTTTCTCGTCCACGACATTCGTGAGTGTTTGATCCAGCCTTGCGTTGCGCTGCTCCAGAGACATAATCTGGGAGCGCAGCTCGGCGATGGCAGCATCCTGCGCGGACTGTTGCTCCTTGAGAAAGTCCACCTCATCCTGAAGGCTGTCTCGAGCAGTAGCGATTTGCTGCTTCTCATGATCTAAAACGAACGTCATGAGTGAGCTTTCAACGGCGCTCGTTCGTCTTAATATACTAACTAGGTACGGTATTATTAGAGTGACACGAACCTAAGTTCTGGCGCTCTTCCTCAAGTGCCGCAAGCTTAACTCGTAGCATTTCCAGGCTGCGCTGCAGCTGCTCCTTCTCGTGTCCCACGGTTTCCAGCGCCTTCTGTAGACGATGTACCTCAGCGATCTTTTCTTCAAGCGCTTGGTGGTTCAACTGTGATAACTGGGCATCGATAACGGTGACAGCGGAGCCGCTTGTCGGAGGGTTCATCTCTTCAATGCCATGAAGCGGAATGTTCTCGACAAACTGTTCGAACTGCTCCGAGCAGTGCACTGGGTGAGTGGTGGAGATTTGCGACGCTGCATAGAGCGGCGACTGCTCGGCTTCTTGCTGTCGTTGCAGGGCAACGTCCGCGGCAGTAGATCGCTGGAGTGCTTCACGTGCCGTCTCGGCTGCAGCTGCGTCGACTTCGGGAGCAACGTTTGCGAGCACCTTCATCTCTGCGGGCGGTTCCCATTGGGTCGCTTGAACGCCGCTGTTGCGAAGGTCTTCGAGAGCAGACAGCGACAATTCAGCCTCTACTCGATAGCGGTCTGCTTCCGATTTCGCGGCGTCGAGGAGCTGACTGATCCGATGGTTCTCCTGCTCGAGATGAAGAAGGCGCTCGGACGAATCGAGACCTTCATGGTGAGTCCCTTCCTGTTTCTAAACTACTGACATAAACACACCGCAAGTCATCTATCTTAGCATAACCGTTGCTAAGACCAACCTCGATCGCCGCAAGCCGAGCTTCGACGCTCTCCTTCTCGACCATCAAGTCAAGAAGGTGCTTATCCATTTCCACTCGGTGGGTCTCCAATCGTAACTTGGCGCTCTCCAGTAGGGTAACTTCGTCTCTCAGCGCATTCACTGTTGACTCAAGATCCCGACACCTGGTAGAATGTTCAGTCTGCACTTCTTCGGCACACGCTAGTTCTTTCTCCTTCTCGACGAGCATCGCACGCACTTCCTCCCAGTTTTGTTGGAGAATCCGCTTCTCCTGCTCCATCTAAACAAACAGTAAGACGTTTGAAAGTCTGTCTGCTTCTTACTTGTATCTTCAGAGTCTCTACATCCTTGCCGACGTGTTCCATCTCGGAGACGGCAAGTTTCGCAAGCTCGAGCTGCTCCCGTAGCGCATCCTTCTCGGATTTTAGCGAGACAAAGTCGCGGGCTAGTGACTGGATTGCGTTCTCAACCGCTCGCCTGGTTCGCAAAAGGAGGTCTCCGATGTTCTAAATATGGGCTTAGAATGCATGTAAAGCAAGGAGTTTACCTGGGACTCCATTGCGGAAGTCGGAACATCGGCTTCGATCGCGTTAGCCAGTTCGATTTGACCGTTTTGATTCAACACCAACCGAACGCTGTAGAGCAGTCCGTTGAGGCACTCAATCACATCTGAACGTGTTTGGCGGTCGGCCGATATCTGATGTTCGAGGTTGAAGTTCGCCGCACGTAGCGTCTCAATCTGCGCCTCCAATTCAGCAACGCGTCGTTGGACATCAGTGGCGTCCGTAGTTGCAACTGGTAGCGCTTGCTCGACGGCAGTGTTTGCTAAACGTGCACGTTACATACCTATACATCGCTTTGCACCTTGCTGAGTTATGCTGTAGTCCATCATCACTTACCCGGCGGAAGATAGGCGGGTGTAGCAGGAGCGACGCTACCGTTAGGACCGCTTTCTGCACTGGGTATTGGTTGGTGAGGGCTAGCACCATAATGTTCTTCGTAGTGTCGCAAGCGCTGTTGCAGTTCATCTCGCTCTTGCTCCAGGCAACGAATTTTCACGTTGAGCGCCTTGGTTCGTAAGCGTTCGTCTGAATTAGTTTTGCAGCATATTTAAGCACCCAAAGAGAGCGAGTAAGGCTGCAATAGGGTAACTACAAATTTTTGTGTACACTTTGTCTAACCAGCGATAGCGATTTTGAAAGACGCGAAGAAAGTGCAAATGAGAGGCGCTCGCGTGAATAACAGCCGCCGTTATGTGGAGAGCCTGCTCAGTGGTCATTAAGGTCGGGAAGTAAACAAGTCCGTCGGAGGTAAACAACCACATTTCCGATTAGGGCGTGCGCTATGGACGCATTTCTTCCTTCCATAATTTCATGACTTGCTTGAACTGGTCTGCCAGGTTAAATTTCGCAACGCATATTAATGCTTGAGTAAAATTCTTTTCTAGCAATAGAATCACGTTTCCTTTTGTTTCCCCTGTATCAAGGCTGCCTGTCGTTGCGCCGCCATTTTCCAGAAAACGGATGCTCATGACCGCACTTTTTAGTCGATTGTGTTGCTGTCCTCGAACGGTTTTGCTTATAGTGTAAGGTTACAAATCTTTTATAGGTATACGGGCTCTTTCACGCTGTAAGTTGGTCCATGGGAATTTACATCTTGACAAGAGCTAGTGCCACGCGAACTGCTCAACTTCCGCGTGTTTAAGATTCCCCCAGGACTTCATTGACCCATTTTAAAATGCGAACTTGTCTCAAAACCGCTGTCACTGGATGATTAATCACTTGCGTATACGCCGCTGTGCACTCATTTGCGCACGCGGGAGCGGAAATACGCCTGGCAAATAAGTACGCCACTGCACAAACATGACTGACGGTCGCCGCTGGGCCATGTCCCGTCATTGAGTGGATGCGCGCAGCGATTCCGATCGAAACAAGTGCTGGTTGATTTGTCCGCGACCCGCCTAAGCCCCTGCGCGCGCTACTCCGTCGTCGGCGGTCGCTTCTGTCCAGCTTCTTCTCGATAGCGATCACTAACGTATTCCGTGCAACGCAGGACATGGCGAAAACGGTAAATGTTTGATCATATGACGGCGGCTCACCAAGACCAAATGTTTTCAATAGGAGGACTATTTGAACTGGATTAGTTCCGAGCGTCATGTGCTTGCTTGTTCGGGGTTATGCTTCGAGTTTAGCCTAAGATTTATCAGACCATGAACTTTCCGTGTGTAAAGCGTGGAAAGGGTTTTGCAGACGGCACATGTAACAACCAACTGCACACTGCCGCACATGTCCGATTACGAGCTCTTCCCTCAGCACTTTAATTCCTCGATCGGCTTATGACCGCCTTAGCCGATTTTCAGCGTCATATGCGGCGTCTATTGTGAACTCTTTTGTGCAGCAAAAATGCGTTGTCAAGGATTAGTCGCGCCTGCCTATTGATAGCGTGGGACCCGCGGGCCGCGTTCAGATAGCTGTCATCGATAAGCTTTCAACGATGGCCGAACGGCTTTCAGCGCACTGACCCACAAGGACGCTGCGGCGGCCGCGTCAAATGGTCAATCACACCACTTTCTTTTAGAAAAGACCCATGTACAGACTGTGTCCTGACTGCCACCGGCAGCTGCAAGAGAAGTTCACCTGGCGAGGCATACTCTACGCGATTTTCTGCTTTCCCTGTGGGATCTTCTTTTGCTACCGCAAAAGGCGTCTTCAATGTCCGTCGTGCAACTACGAGGTTAGCGAGCATTCACTGTTTTTTCGCACGAATCCTTGGACACAGCTTTCATCATTCTCTCTTTAAAACATGCCGGACAATTTTAGGTAATAATCTCTGACGGGAGCGTGCCAACGATCGCGCAAGCATACAAGCACTACAAGGAATTCAAATGGGAGTTCTCCACAAAGAAGAAGGACGAGTCAACAACCGACAAAACCGAACCTGCAACCGATTCAGCGCAGCCTAACAGACCCTCAACCGTGACTAGCGGCTACGGCTCAACAGACGGAACGGACATGTCCACGGCGCGACCGAGCACTAGCAGCAGAGACTAAACCTACGTGCAATATACTATCGCCTAAACGATTATGTTTTCCCATTCATTCGCACTGCTACCGGGTAACTACGCATTCGATTTGCCAATGAAGCTGATTTCTATCGTTTTACTTAGTGTCGTGACTGAACAATTTTGCAATCTGTAAGAGGTATGATGACTTGAGAGTATTCGGCATGATCTAGCTGGTAAAGTTCAGGGAAACTACTAAGGTCCCGTAACCTAGATTTTACGAACAAATCCTTACCATTGTTCTTCTTGGTAATTTGCTTCTTCTCCATTTCCAGCGCGTTCAGCTTGGCATTAAATGCCTTGGACTTGATGATCTGCCGATCTTCACGCTTCGACGCTCCGAGAGAGTCACGTAGAATGCCGATATGCGCCTCGTAAACGATAATATCGCCTTCGAGGACACTAATGAACTCGTCCTGGGCGAACAGAGCCTCTAAATCAGAGAGTTGAGTAAGTTGTTGCATGCTGATATGCGACCTTTGAGACGCTCAACTTCACTATTGAGCACTGCCTTCTCATCCATGACGTGCTGGATGGATCGTTGAGCATCCTTAAGGTCGTAACTGAGTTGTTCGAAACGCTTGGCTTCGGCGTCAAGCTTCTGGCGGTAGGACGTGTTGGTATCGAGGCTCGCGTCGAGCTCGCCATGGAGATCGCCCAGTTTGGTCCTGCAATAAGATGTTTCATACAGTTCCAAGACGGAAGGGTTACTTCATGATGCCGATTTGCTCGATCATACGAGCATTCTCGTGGAGCGTCCATTCGCGGCTATCTTTCAGCGATTCCACGGTTGCGTTCAGAGATTCAACCTAAATGTTGAGTTGCATGCTCATGCGCACACGCGGTGATTACAAACCTCACGCGAATGAGCGACTTGTAGCTCGAGGATTCGGGCCTCGAGCTCCTTGATTCGCGTCATGGCTACCGCTCGGGCTTTGAACACCTGGTTCTTTCCATCGCGACGTAGCTGCTCGATCACCTCTTCCAGCTAAACAGCGTTCCGGTAGTATCCGACAAAAAGAACGAAGTAGAGGTAATATAAAGGAAATCCGAATCGGCGTCTGCATACCTGAGCATTCTCGGACGCGGTGTTCGACGCCCTCTCCATGTCGGCTATCGTTTTCCTCAGCTGGTCGTTCTCATTCGTGAGGTCCGCGATGGTCTGTAGAACGTCGGCACTCGGCGACGCCGCGGTTCCGAAGGCAGCACCGAGCGGCGAGACGGTCTCTCGCTTTATCTTCACGTCGACGGACCTGTCCACGGTGCGCTTCGGTGAGTGGTCGAGATCGAAGGTGACCTTCTTGCGATACTTGCGGATCTGCTTGGCACTCGCGGAACCACCGGCGTACCATCCAGCGCGAAGCTCATCGTCGATGTCGTCGGCGGCGTTCGTCGCAGTCTCGGTCGTGTAGGAGGACATGTCTTCGCTGGGGTCGATCGGCGGAGGAGAACCGTTCGTTCCCGTCAGTCGCAACTGAGCAACGGCCCGGCCCGGCGAATCACCCCGCTTCTTCTCGGACTTGACCGCAACCTTCTTCGAGACACGTTCAAGCAACGAGAAGTCGGTCTCGGTGGACGCATCCTTCCGTCTCTTTTCGTCGATTTCCTACATTGATCTGTGAGCGCTGCAGACTGTTTGCTCATTGCTTACCTGCAGTCTCCGGTTGACGATGGACGCAGCCATTGACTTCGCCTGCGCGACTTGCCCCTGCTCTTTGCACATCTCTTGAAGGTCCATTATGATGCGCTCCTTCTCCATCAATTGGTTGTTCAGTTCGAGGATGCGGCCGTCCTAAATTATACGCATGTAATCTGCCAATAATATCTGCCAATCAATAATATGTAACCTGGCAACGCTACTACCGCTGCAGTCAACTTTACCTTGTAGAGAAGCTGGTCGTACATGCGTTGCAAATCCACCGTTTTCTGATGGGAACCGTTGGTTTTTGCGAATTCGCTTAGCGTCTTCAGCTGCTTCTCGAGGTTCTGAAAACCGTCGGTTGAAGTTCTACTAATCTTGTATAGGGCTTGCTACCTTCTCATTCTCCCGGCTAGACGCAAGCTGTGCCCTGAGATCGAGGGTTTGGTCCTCTAGCTTGGCGACCTTTGCAGTTGCCTCGTTGAGTTCCTTCGTAATATGGTCATGATTCTCCTAAACTTCCAGCCTGAAGTTGCGTAAGACGACTATCAAAAAACCTTGTTGACATTGTCCTCGGAAGCGTGCGTCGTTCCGAACCCTTGCGCTTTCTCTTCTTCCGGATTCCGAACCGCCATCTCGGCTGGCTCAGCACTCATCACGAGCCCGCTCGATTTGGTTTTGTTCCTGAAACTTGATGTGTTGCCGGTGACGTCTCATAGAAAAGCTTGTTTCCACACAATGCAGCCGCTAAGAACCGGTCTCGAACAAACCGCAATTGGTAGGAGTATCAAAAACAATGAAGCCGCGGCCAACACGTGGAATGTATACTACACATGCGGGTGCGAAGAAGAGAGAGCATGTTTGCGAGGTCGGCTTAAACTGGCGGTAGGCGCCCTGCGCCAATTGGCGTTCTGCATCTCAATCCTTGTAGAAAAGAGACATGTGCGTAGGGGTAGTAGAGAATGTACTAGCTCGTTTTACCCGCTAATTTGACCAATACATTTTCATACTTATGCGTTATTTTATATAGCCACAGATATGCCTGCGGTCCAGCTTTCGTCGGAGCAAATCGACGACTTCGGGCGGACTCTGAATGATCAAGGGTGTGAACAAACCCGGAAGGATGTCTACTTAACTTCATCAAGTTTAGGCAATCCCTCGCACAGCGCTTCAGAGCGCTCTTCGCTCTACGCAATGTCAAGGATGACAAATCCGTGGAGTGGATCGGGAAGTGCCTCGACGACCCGTCTGCGCTTCTGAAGCACGAGCTGGCCTACTGTCTAGGCCAGATGCAAAATCCCTCGGCAATTCCGACTCTTATTAAGACGTTGGAAGATGTCAACCAAGGTGTGTCTTCCAGGTACCCTGGGAATACATGGCTCTTTCAGAACCCATGGTTCGTCACGAAGCAGGAGAGGCACTGGGCGCCATCGGTGACACGTCCGTGTGCGACGTGCTGAAGAAGTACGCCTCCGATCCGACACCAGAAGTTGCTGAAACATGTCAGCTGGCCCTGCAAAGGCTGGAATGGCTAAAAAGTGGCGAGCAAGAATCCGGCGGCGGTCTCTACGATTCTGTTGGTACGCCTTTTAGTGTACTTTCGACCGGTAATACAATGTCTTCGTAGGCGTGGCCTTTTGTAGGCATCACTTACAATTTCCATTTTCAGATCCCACGCCAGCTGCGGCCACCAACAACGTTTCGGAATTGGCCGCCTCTCTGGTTGACACGCAGAAGTCTCTATGGGATCGCTACCGAGCTATGTTTGCTTTGCGTAACATCAATACCGACGAGTCGATCAAGGCCCTTGCGCAGGGTACGTATGATCGGCGTGTACTATGAATGGAAACTAAAGCTTAGTTATGTTTAGGCCTCTACTGCGAGGACAGCGCACTCTTCCGCCACGAAGTCGCCTATGTGCTCGGGCAGATACAATCGCCAGTCGCCATCAAAGAGCTCACGGACCGGTTGAAGAAGGCCGACGAGAATTGTATGGTACGACATGAATGTGCGGAAGCGCTGGGCGCAATTGCCACGCCGGAATGCCAGCAGCTGCTCGAAGAGTACGCCAAAGATACTGAGGTACTTAAATAGGCAAATGCCGCTGCATCTATCACTGATTTAGCGAGTCGTTCGCGAAAGCTGCGAAGTCGCATTGGACATGTCGGAGTACGAGACGAGTGACCAGTTCCAATATGTGCCTGTTAAGAACTAACTGTGCCTGCTTGAAGCCTTGTTAAAGCTTGTTGGTTGTTGTTGGTCGTACCAATAAAACTCTATGCAAAACATTCGGAAAATCCGTAGGTATCAAGTACGCCAAATATTACTCTGATACAGTAATATTGAAAACAACAACCCAACTAGCAGATGGCGGCAATGAGGCGAACACTTCTCCTGTCGCGCACCACCGCACTCCGCCCATGGACAAACAGGAACTATGCGAGAACATCATCACAGAATCCGGTAATAGTGTGGTTTCATTTTCCATTTCTGCTGCTTGTTATCAAAAAGCTGTGGTAGAGTCCTTTTAACCAGCTTGATAGTTCAAATAACAAAAAATGAAACAGAGAGGACAGAGTTAGTACCAGTTCGTAAGTCGGTTTTTAGGCGGAGTTCACGATCGACGATGTTGGCAAGCTCTACGAAGTTCCTCTGGAAACAGCCCGGTCACTGGCGTTTCAACGAAACCTCCCCTCGAAATACATCAAGCAGATGGACACGCTGAATGAGTGCGTGTGGATGTGTCGTACGCCGCTCCTCGAGGTGATCAACTGCCTCAAAGCCGTCAGAACCGACTTTCCCGCACTGCGAGTCGTGCTCTGGGGCAAGTTTGGCACCGGCAAGTCGCTGACCTTGCAACAATCGGTCCATTACGCGCATTCTCAACAATTCGTCCTTGTGACAATTAGCACCGTCAACCACAATGGTACGCTACCTTTGACCTGAACTTGCTAAGGTGCAACTATTTAGTGTTGGACTGGCTACGACGAGCGGGCGATATCCAGATGTCCTCGTATCAGCCTGGTAGGATTGACACGCCCGTGCATGCGGTGCACGTCTTGCAGCTCTTCAAGCAGCAGAACCAGCACCTCTGGCAACAACTATCGGTATTGGCGCCTTTATCAAACGACCACTGCTTACTGCTATCCATTCAGGAACTAAAGACCTCGAAGAACTACAGCTGGAGCAAGACTGAGACCACCGCCCAAGACAAGCCGATAACGGACATCGTGGAGATGGGACTTTCGGCCCCTCTGCTGGCAACGGACTGCGTCGGTGCATTATTCGAAGAGCTGCGTCGTCACGCATCACAGGGCTCGATCAAAGTCCTGCTTGCCATGGACTACGCGAATTCGCTCTACGGAAAGACGCTCATAAGAAGAGCCGACAGAACTTACGTAAGCGAATTGTTTGACACAAACAACTAAACTTATGGAACGATTCAGGCCCAACCAGAGGACGTAACGCTTGCGCAGCAGTTCCGGAAGTTCTTCCGCAGTGACTGGTCGAACGGTGCGTGTGTGCTCGTCGCGGATAAGGCGGAAATAGTGGATGCCCGCGATATGCAGACGGTTCCGCTTCACACACCGCTGGAATTGTTTGGCGAGAAGGTAGGGAATTCACTTGAACCGATGTTTCCTATCCAGACCGAACAGAAAAACTGGCTGGACTTTGTTGGGTACAAGGCTGACTAACAGTAACAAAGTCAACTTTCAAACGTTCCTTTTTAGGGCTTCGAGGAGATCGACCCGTTCATTCCCGTAGAGACGCCGCTGTACACGGAGGCGGAGGCAAACGCCATGCACGACTACTATAAGGAGACTCGCTGGCTTGCTTCCGAACGCGCTAGAACCGACGAAGGGCGCAAAGAACTCTTCTACTTGAGCGCCTTTAATCCTTACCATTACGAGCGATTGTGCGCCTTTAACTGAACGTTTTGCACGTTTATTTGTCCGTTAAACTTCGCGTTGACATAAAGTCGTTAGTTAAAATGGAAAGTTGTCACTTGAGTGGGATATGGCAGTGGGAAATGTGCCACTACGCAGAAGGAACATTGCTTGGTATAGGAAAGATCAGACTGGATCAAAGCTAGAACGTTGGGACCAAGAAAGGCACCGTCATTGTGAGAAGTAGAGGAATACGAGCGCGCATTACCAGTGTGAGAATTAGGCTGCTTGTTCGGGATTTTCGCTGGCGGATGCGTCACCTTCGGACTCACTAGCGGTTCCCTCTTCGGCACCCGACGGGTCACTTTCGGACTCGCTGTCGTCGCTGTCGAAGCGGGCCAGCTTGCGAGCAAGACGCTCCTCCAGCTTCTCCGGCGTCAGATACTAAACGGGATAAATTAACTGCAACGAGATGACTGAAAGCACTTTTGTGTTATCGTATTTTCTGGTAGAATTTGTTAACATGCTCACAAGCGTTACTCGATGCTCTTGCTTCATAAGTCCTAAGTCTAACAAACAAATGAGCGAAATTGTCGTTGCGCCTGAACATGAGGTTCTCGTACCTCTGGCACAAGGAATTCGTCGATATGGTCCAGCGGAAGGATCACATCCACGTGACCGCCGCTTGTGCCATCACCGTGCTCGTAGATCTCCACCGCAAATCGCGTCTCCAGACGTTCCGACTAAAAAGGTATTGTTCGAGGCACCGTTACAAGCTGGTACCTTGATGAACTCGTTGATCTTTGGGTAAACATGACGAGTCAGGTGCCAGATGGAGAAGATGCCGCTGAAGCGCTGGCGGGTGTGCACGGCACGCTGGACTGCCGGAATGACCATTCTCTCAAAGCCCCAGCGCGTGAGCTGACTGGCATAGTTCGCTTCGTATAGGTCTTTTCCATCGGCTAAAAACTGACGGGTTTGTTCGTGAAACTCGGGTAACTTGATAAATGGACAGTAACGTACCCGAGAAGATGCATCCAATAGCCGACTGACAGCGTTCCGGTGACACAATCTGAAACGAAGCTCGACTCGTAACACGCGTACGACGTAAATATTACGTCAGGATTGTCGTAGAAGATTCCAAAGGTCTTCTTCGGCCCGCTCGGCAGAATATCGAGGGCTTCGTTAAGGATCTTCGTCACATTCGCATAGGAGCCGATGTGCTAAAATGTTTTAGGTATTTGTATACACTTAACTGCGTATTTCTAGTAGTAAAATGAAGTAAACCTAACATGCTTGTAGAACACTGTCACGCTGCTTTGTGAGATGGTTGGCGGCTTCTCAACGACCGATACCTGTAACAAGCATCAGTTGTTCGTAGCGAACTAATGAAAAAGAATGCACTTCGACCGAAATCAGGACGTACGTCTATGCTATAAAGTTTGCTGTCTTACCTCAACCTTGTCGAAGAATCCTGAGCTCTTGAGCCGAAGAAAGAAGTAAGTGATGGAGGCAAGTAAAGCTGGAATGCCGATGTACAACACCACGCTGAGAAACATGGTCCAACCTAAACCGCACACGTGTAAACAATTTATGTTGGGTGGTTTACATCATTGATAGAAACACGCTTATCCGTTCGTTCACGTGCCTAGAGAGAGAGATTACTAAATTACTGAAATTTTTTTATAAGGACTGTCAAAAAATGCCGCAGGCGTTTTGAGGACAGTGTGCTAGGATAAATGACGGCCAGACGCGAACGGTTCCACTGTGACTGACAGTGAGCGGCAACATAGTTGTTCGGGGAGAAGAGCGCGTGATTCCAACCACCGCTGCGCTGCGTTTTCACTGATGTCCCGTCCGCCAGCTGGTCCAGCAGACCGAAAGACATTCCGGCGACTGACGGAAGAGAACTGCACTTGGATGGGCGGCTGGGGCTCGGCGGGCCGGACCATCGATTTAAGCATGCTTCGCGGGCGGACTTTGAGGTGGGGAAAAACTTTAGCAAGTGCAAGTGGTCACTCTGACCCGCCCTGAACTCATCAGCAGATATCTGTACACGTCTTCTTTGCCTGCCTACCCACAGGTCGTTCTGGCAACGGTGAAGCGCGAAGCGGCCAAACGTTTCCGAAATATCCTTATACACTAAAGCGCTGTGGTATGTGCGGCGACAAAAAGTTTTCGCTATCGGCCCAAGTTTGGTATCATCCAATAGGACTTCCAAAGTTATGAAAAAGTGGAAAGTTTAAGCCGGGTTTCTTGCCTGGAAAAAAGTTATGGCCGATCAAAATTCCAACAAGTGCTCTGCTCCCATGCGATAGCGGGCCCGCTATACCATGTTTCCCATGGCTGCCAATAGGGCAACGCTTCAACTGATTTGCGGTCCATGGGGGTTTTCCTGCATGGGGAATCCGAAAATACCGTTCATTTTTGTATAGCGGGTTTTCAGGGGAGTTAGGGGGCAGGTCCATGCTTACATGCTATAGGGGCTCGGTATTTTGTGCTGCACATGACGGTCAAGAAGACAACGCTTTAACTCATTTGCGGTCCTATGGGATTTTCATGCATGGAGAATCCAAAAATATCGTTCACTTTCGTACAGTGGTTTTAAGGGGAGCTAGGAGTGAGGTCCATGCTTGCATGCTATGGCTGGTCCATTATTGAGCGGGCATACGCTGCGCGCGCTGCATGACTACACATCTAAAACCCCTAAAGGAGTAGTGTGCGGACAGTGAACATACGCGTTGTCCGTTTTATATGAACCGAAACTGACCGCAACAGCACTATGCAAATTCACACCACAGAAACTGTATAAATAAGGGCGAAAACAGTGAGACGCATCAGTCAGCGTTCTTCGCTCATCGCAAGCACCTCTTCAGCTCCCGCTCTCTTCAGTGCTCTCATCGCTTACGCCATCGTCATGTCTGTCAACCCGTCTGCTCCGAAGGGATCGGGTGCCTCTTCCGCCACTGACAAGGGCAACGCCGTCTTGAAGACCGACAAGAATGACCACTCAGACTTTAACTCGGAGCCTAAATCAAGCCGACTCGGACGCTAAAGCGACAGCACTCACAGCTTGAGCAAGAGAACTCAGTGCTTAAGAGAGAAAACTCACATTTTGATGCAAGACTACTCAGAACTTGACTTAGAGGTTGAAGCAATACGACCCAGACCGTAACTGGGCCGCCGAAGGCGGCCCCACAGCTAGTGTATGCATTAACGCTGGTAATGCATGGGGCAGTGCTTTTGAATGGATGCAGGGACTCTAGAATGCACGCAACCGCGACTGTAAGGCAGTCGGGCAAGTGAAACAGGACAACATGTGTCAATGAACCATTGTACCTATCTGCCTGAGTAATTCCCGATAGCGGCGCAGGCCGCGCTGAGCGCGGCCAAGCCGCTAGTTTGCTGCATTCGTGTGCTGAATCAAAGCAGGACTGTTATATATGGAGGACCACAGTTGACAGACGGGCGCCAATTTGGGCGACAAAGCAAGGCAGGACTCAAGACTGTTACATATGGAGGACCACAGTTGACAGAGTTTGCCTGATATCATCCCTAATAAGGCTAGTAGCTTACTGAGCAAGACACCTGAGCAAGCAGAATACTGAGCAGTCTTTTACTGAGTCGAATGCGTAGTATTATACAGAGATGCGCATCGACTGGAAAGACCTGTGTTAGGTGGGTGGCTGAGGTGCTTCTTGGCGTCGAGCACTAGGCGAGCAGAGCGGTGAGCAGCAGCCTACAAACAACAGGTTACA
The DNA here is from genome assembly GCA_020875895.1 of Aphelenchus avenae. Taxonomy (NCBI): domain Eukaryota; kingdom Metazoa; phylum Nematoda; class Chromadorea; order Rhabditida; family Aphelenchidae; genus Aphelenchus; species Aphelenchus avenae. Next base: position 572,347 of record JNEY01000009.1, read on the forward strand.
CGTGAACTCAAGCAATCATACAAAACATATTGTCGGTTTGTTACGATGCTAAGTGTCATACCAAAAGTTTGTACTTACTGCATGACAACGGTGACGATGCCGATGTGAACGCATCCAGCAGCATCGGTGGTTCCGTTGTGGGCGGTTCCGTTGTGGGTGGCGGTGGTGAGATTCGTTGGAGAATGGCTGGACGTGAGCTCGTTGGCCGGGCTGGTCGTGGTGGAATCGTGACTCTTGCTCGACGTAGTCGTAGTCGACTCCTCGGTCGTCGTAGTCGTCTTCTCGGTCGTCGTAGTCTTTATCGGCTCCGCGGTGTGGCCATGGGTCGTAGTCGTCTCAGGGATGGTGGTCGTAGTCTCAGCCGGAGCGTGGGTGGTGGTGGGCAGTTCGCCGTCCGCGAAGGCGAAGTGACTAAAGCTGATGAGCACGGCCAGGACGGAGATCAAGGCGAAGAGACGGGACGGATTCGGCGATGTACCGCGCTGACGAAGAATGGGCACCATTGCGAAGCGCCGCAAGATGAGGAGCTTGAACGCTGAGCGTCGAAGGTGATGAGAGCGTAGATCGCCTGGACTGGACGGTGACGTTTAACCGCAAATGAAGTCTACGACGGAAATAGCGACTATTTATAGAATTATGGAACGATGACATGTGTATGCTAATTCTTGGCAGGTGAGCGCGTACGTGTTTAGCTCGCAAAAAAATGCGAAAGGCAAGAAAACCCACTGTTCTTAACGTAAAAAACACGGTTCGCTTGTATGATCGAGCCACGCAACCATGAAGCGTGCTCGGTTTACATATTAAAGGTAGCGGATGAGCAGGTACCAACATCTTACTTTATTCTCTCTAAAAAGGTCAAAGAGTTGTCGTCAAAAGGGACTCCGAGTGTCTCAAGGTACTCGGAAGGGTCATCTTACTGATAGGTGGACAAGTGTGTTTCACCACTTTCGGTCTTCAAGCTGACGATGCACCCACTCTTCGGGCGATTATCCCTCTCCACGGTCCAGTGGTGGAGTTGCTCAGCGACGAACTCGAGCGGTGTCCACTTGGAGTGATCGGCATTCGGCATCCACTTGCGGTTTTGCGGCGTATCGAGCATCATCGGGGCAATTGCAAGCACCGATGCGCCGTCAGGAAGCCCGGACTTGGGAGCAGCCAAACTTTTGACCATCTGATGTACGGATGCCTTCGCTGCACCGTAGCCGATCATCGAAGGAGTCGCATGGAGCGCTGCGTGTGCGCCGGTGAGTTGTAGTAATCCGCCCGGCTTGAGGTGTTTGGAAGCGATACGCGCAGCGATAGCCGAGCTCCACACGCTCTGTTTCCATACGGTATCGCAGTTCTTGATGAAGTCTTTGCTGAAAACGCACAGCAGAACAACTGGTACAGCTGTGCATTCAGAAATAACATTTTGAGAATCTACGATAGTCTTTTAGACTGTAGGTCATTAAAAGAAGGGAACAACCGTTCAGCTTGTTCCCTATATTTGCGCAGAAGGTTACTCAACAAGACGCAAAACACAAACAGATCAATGGCGTGCTTACCTTGCAACGTTACCACCAGCCCATCCGCCAGCAACGCATAAGACTGCATCCAGTTTGCCGTCTTCTCCCACTGCGGTGCCGACTTCTTGCAGCACGTGTGCTTCTTGCTCAACCCATTGCGCGCAGGCACCGACGACAACATTTGCGTCTGCATCTTCGCTCGGCACCAGATCCACGTTGAGTGCCCAGAAGTTCTTCGTTTTGAAGTGCTTTAGCACACAAGTCCCAAGAGCGCCCTTGCCGCCGTAGACGAGCACTCTCCCGGCAGACATTCTTGATCCGTCGGTTTGCTGAAACCCATCTTTAACGACGGCAGTAAAAACGGTATTGCATCACGCGTGAAATGGCAGCCACAGTCAGGGCCTTATCCATGCACGATGCTCATAGCCTACTACCAAGCACCTTACAAGGAATTCGCGAATTCATAGAAACAATATTGGGTTTCAAGGCACAAAACAAGTGAGTCTTCTTGACCCACTTAACGGGTCGTGCAGTCAGGCAGTAAAGGGCTTACGAGCAGTCGGGCTGCGGCTAGTGCCAGCTAGCGACAACGTGTTTCTCCGTATACACGTTGCTCCGAGCTGACGGAAAAGTTGAAACTGTTTGTTGATACGAACTACACTATTCTACCAGAATTTCGCCCTCGCTTCAGTACTTAAAACATATCCATTCTTCGTTGATTCGTTCATTCGTAGCATTCATCAAGCACTTATCGACACGTGCCGATGCTTGTTTTTAGCGGTCGCGTAACCGACAGTTCTTGTTAGTGCCCTCGTTTTATTCTAGGTGCACTTAGAGAGAACAAAGACAGATGGCAGGCGCAATCGGCAGTCACTTTGTACAAGGCTTAAATGGATCGGTCGAAATCGTAGCGCTGATTAGCGACGCGTTCCGGTGTTTGCCGAGCGGTTGCAACGAAGCCGGAGGCGCATGAAGGTTGCCCTAGAGCATGCGCAAATTTGTGACTCAAACATATGCATTCATACTTGTCTTTAGCGGCTTTTTGTAGCATCAGGATCACAAAGACGGCCTTCATCACGGTTTGAGCAAACTGCTTGGTTGGCGGCAACGATTCCTGCTCAATTTCTAAAACAGCGAATTACGTGAAGGGAACCTAATGGCCTGAACAACGAAGACATGTGGGTAGTTCGTTACGTCAATGTCACTTTTCGAACACCATTGCTATCACTAAAGCGATAAGCGCCTCTATGAGGAGCTGCTATGTTGGATCTCCACATTACCTTCTTTGTACTTCTCCACGTCGATGGTGACCTTCTTGAGCAAATGTTCGTTGCGAGCTTTTACTTCGTGCAGGCGAGCCTCTGCAGCAGCCTTGCGCTTTTTCGCGTCTTCCAGGCGAGCCACGACATCTGCAAAAACGCGTACAGTTCACAAAGGAAGTTTGGGTCGTCATACCTGCGTCCTCGGCGTTGCGCTCGCTCTCCGTTTCAAGCTGCTCGTGCAGCTGAACCGTTTCCTTCCAAAACGTTTTCACTTTTGTAGCATCCTTCTAAACATATTAAGATCTGAGGCTGAGACGACGGCCACACTCACCAGTCCATTCATACGCTTTATTTCGTCAATAATTGGGTTGAGTTCCTGAGATGCCGCTGGGTTGCCGATACAGGAGCTCAGCGACTCGTGAATCATGATGCAGGCGACGCTAAAATTCCTAGGTATAGGTACAATCAAATACAAGTCTTGTCACCGCGTAATAGCGTTTACGTATAAGTGCAAATAAGGTGGCGGGTGGCTCGAAGACGTCTTAAGCAGGAAATAAACGTTTGAGTCAAAAAAGGTTACTATCAGATGGAGCAACACGTATTTTCAGTAAAAAACAATTGGGACAAGCTGGCATTTAGGTGAAGATGCTTTAGCCCTGTTTCTGTTACGGAACTTGAACGGGATTCAAACTTTTGCCGTAGTTTGCAGAAAGTGCGACGTTTGACGGGATATGACGATGGAAATTAGCACGAGCTGCTCCAGGCTATCACTTCGTAATTTTAGTACATCAGTAAAGTAATCTCTTAGTCAAACTATAAACGGATAAAGTCTTTCAAGAGTTCCGTAGCGCTGACGCTTGGTGGCGCCTTTTGCCTGTGCGCATTCGTGTCGATTCCTCCCAGTGCACGAGTCCACTAGCCAGCGAACGGCGGGCGGGTCAGCGAATGGAAGGGAGGAAAGCAAGCACGGAGGGAGTGCTATTTCATCACGCACCGCACACGCCGCTTTGTGCAGGCCAACCAACAATCCTCAAAACACGCCACTGTAGGCCACCTTTTGCCGAATCTGGCCGACCTTTCTCCTGAAAAAATTCGCGAAAACCTGACTAGGACCTCCTCATGACATAAGCCTTCATTTGTACTTACATAATGCCAACGAACGGCATTTATCATGGTGGTTTTGGCGCCATTGTACAGTAGGCCAATGCAACGGTTCTCTTTTCAGATGGCTAGAGGAAGACAGCGAAAGTCGGATTCCCGTGGAGGAAGAGCTACGAAAACGAGCCGAAAAAGTACTGCAAGAAAATCCAATGGAACTACGAAGACTCCAGCAAAATCGGGCAATCGATTCGTGGTCGGGTAAGCCAGAAAATGGCCTTTAGCATAGCAAACACGAGCTCGTGGAAACTAAAACAGTCTCTGGAGACAATGACAATAGCCTTGTTTTAGCGAGAAAAGACCCTGGGAGTACAGTGACGATGAAGACTTCGAGATTACGTCGAATCTTTCCGACTTAGCAACAAGCGATGTGGAGGAATCAAAAGGTTACTTCATAATGCAGAGTCCACCTAACTATTGATGCTTCAGCCTCGGACGAAGATGAAGACTATGAGCCCAGTGGTTCAGCACGAGCATCATCGAGTCCAGGTATTCCGACCATGAGTATGTCTTTAAAAGTGCCCACGGTTCAGCTGTCGCAGCGGACGATGCTGAGAGCTTCTGCGGATGGGACGGGACGTACGACGACCAGCTGCCTCACATAGACCTACCACAATGCAGTATGGACCTGCTGGTAGAAGGAGACCTCCTCTTCGATACTCTCGAAGTACGTAGAATGACTGTTTTTCGTAGACGCGTGAAGTCACATGCGTCGTTATGTGCTAGTTATAAAACTGGATATACTGCTTTCGCAGCCAACTCAGAATATCTTCAGATCTACGAGACCTGCCGCACCTACTACCGCATCATCCAGATCTCGCCGTTCCTCTTCGAAGACTTCTGCAGCGCTTTGCGGTCGCCCGAGCAAACGAAGCTACTCGCAGAGATCCACATCGCCTTCCTGCGGTTGCTGTTTCGAGATGACGAGGACGAGCAGACCGTCTATTCCGTTCAAGCTGACACCAACAACAGCTTTAACGTCATGCTGCAGCTGCTCGAGCCAATGACCTACGCAGAGGTTTGTAATTGTTTTTGTATTGCAAAAGACATTGGTAACTCACACTGAGCTCACACAATTTAGGTACTTCGACAATACGCGGTGAGCGACCCACGTTTCCCCAAGGAAGTGCTCGACACACTGCAAGGCACAAACTACCCGTTCGTGGACATTCGAAGTCGCCTCACCGTCCTCAAGTTCCTGTGTGGCCGCTTGTTCGAGACCAGCATCTACAAGAAAGTGATCAAGAACGAAGGGAAGTTCATTGTAAGTCTGGCGTTTCGCTAAACAACATTCACCTACCGTTTCAGTACGATGCGCACTGCCGAGAATGCGGAAAGCCCGGTGACCTCCTGCTCTGCGACGGCTGTGAGGCTTGCTACCACGTGGAGTGTGCGAAGCTGAAGGAAGTCCCGGAAGGAAGTTGGCTCTGTGAAATTGTGAGCTTCACAAGGTAGACAAGCCAGCTCGCATGGATTAACCTGTTAGTCGGTGACTTCAGGTTCCTGGTGTGACAGACTGCCTCAACCCCGGTGAAGTGCCTGGCAGACAGGCAATACGGTTGAAACCGATCGGGGTTGATCGCCACGGACGGATGTACTGGTTCATTGCAAGAAGGCTCTTCATGTACGTTCCGCGTCTCAGTACGCGCAAGTGACAAGGTGTGCATGTACAACGTCTTTAGCCTGGACAACTCGAACGGAGTCGTCTACTACTACTCTACACTGCCGCAGGTCTACGAGCTAGTGTCGAAGCTTGACCCGGAAGTCTATGAGAAGCGTCTTTGTCGGTCGCTGCTCGACTTCATCGACTCCATCGCAAATCAGATGCGCATAACGGTGGAGCTGACGGACAAGCGCAGAACGGAACTCGTTCAGAAAATTGCCGGGATACGGGAGTTGCCTGAGTCGTACCTGCATGTGGACAACGGTACGTATCGCGCTATGCATGACATAACTTCATTTATTCGATTTTCGGTTATCGAACATCGGGGATCATCGCGGAACTGTCAGGCACGTCAAATGCTGATGAAGTCGGCGACAGCAAATACATGCTGCTCCAGAAAGTTCGCAGTCTTTTGGGCATCGAAGGCGGACATTTGACAGAGACCGTGTGGTCAGGCGGAATGACTGGTAAGCTCATAGCCTTCTGCGCAGTCTAATCGCTCACTACAGAAGAAAGGTTGCTGACCTTTCATCAGGAGCTCCAGGACGGCGTAAAAGTCGAGGATGGCGCCGAATCCGTCCAGGAAAAGCTGCTCTATCGCCTTCAGCGAGGATTTCGGCTTGGCTTCTCGGATGGATACTACCGAAACTACGTCAATCAGTATTCGGTAAACGAGCTGGCGAAGTCACCCTACTTGCGAGCAAAGGAACGCGACAAGACAAAGTACCTGTCGACTCGCTTTGCACTCATGGATGAAGGAGAATTTGAGGTTACCACGCGATCCTCCTTCCTGCCTAAACAGCTCATTTCAGTGGTTCCGCTCAAAGAACCGGGACATGTTTGCGAACGCGCAGCTGACTGCGAAGTTCATCCAGCTCACCCTAAGAAAGCTAACTGAGCGCATTCCCGACGAACTAATGCATCGGCTGTGGCGCAACTTTGCCAAACAGCGTTTCCTCGAGGTATATTCAACCACTGGAAGATGGATATAATTTCAAATTTGAGGATTTACAAGCATCAAATTCCGTAGAATCGTTGAAGTACCTGCTCCTGCAGTTCGAGCGAGCCATCAGAAAGCCGGTGTTTTCAAGTGTTTGGTGGAACTCCCTCGGACACACAAAGCTGTTGCGGGTAACTGCAGATGATCGCGAGAAGCGGCAGAAGATGGAGTTCGTGAAGAAGAAGGAGGAAAGGGTGGGTATTCTCATGTTGGCCCATTCCACCTTCATGCATTGTTCAAACACTTTCTTAGGCTCTTTCTATGGCCGAATTCGACGATCCGGATGTTGTGTGGGTCAAGTACCGGTACGGCGGTGCTCCCAAACACAACATTTGGAAGCTGAAGGACGAACAGTACCGCGTCAACGTCAAGGAGGCACTTGGAGGATGGATGTGGACAGCAAAGACCTGGAAGCGCCGCTTTATAGGGCCAGCAGAGAAGCCACCGAGGAATGTCACCGCAGATACGCCGGCGGCTGACGTATGCAATAGTTGAAACCACGGCATTCAATGGTGTCTTCAGCTAACGACTAGCGCTGCTAAGAAAGCGCATCGTCTGGACAACATAATCCGACACGTCCGATACGATAAACTCGCAAAGACGGACGTCAACATGAAGACAGAGAGTGGTAGGAGTTAGAACGCAACTCTGGAATTTAGAGCTACTTTCAGAACACACTGTAAAACCCGAGAATGGACTGATAAACGGCAACGGTCATCGTGTCGTTGCGCCGCATGTGTCAAACGGCGTCGTCGCAAGGGATCCGAGGAATGTCCCTGGAGAAGGAAAACCGTTCCCATTTCCGAAACCTTACTCCTACATGTCACGAAGCAGTCGCAAACGCAGCATTCTTGTCCTTCCACAACCGTATGCAGCCAAGCACGTTCGTTGGCGTTGACTTGACCTAGTTTGCAGAACACTTCGGAAGCTCGCCAGAACCGGTGGCCTTGACGCTCAAACGTTCATCTTCGGTTTCCAGCGCCAAGCCAAGTCCAACTTCCTCGTGTGGCCGTATCCATGCCCACGGCCCCTCTTCGACAACTGTTGGCGCTATATGACGCTTAATGCCTCGTCGCTGCATGCCGTAGCACTCCAGCTGCGCATTATGTATGCTTGCATTCGTTGGGCTGACATGGAACCCGACGAGGACGATATTGAGGTATGCAGTCATACGAACTTGCGGTTCAGCTGAAATGTTTTGTAACTTGTAGGACCCACGCGTCGTCACCCACATGCCGGACTACGACGAGCGCCGAACCGTGATCGGTCACAAGGAGAACCCGCCAGACGGCTACTACGAGCAGTACAAGCTTCGAATGGAGCAATTCTCTCTGGACGACTATGATGTGGACGACGACGACGGTGATAACTCGACCAACTACCGCTCTGGGCACCGTTCGAGCACGCGTAAGAAGAAGCGGCCGCTGAACATCAAGAAGAACGACTTGAACATGCGGAAGAAGGTGAAGGTCTACGAGCAGATGATGGACGGAGTGGCACTGAAGTTGTATGAGATCCGGAACTACTGGCAGGACTATTACAACAAGAGACTCGCCCCACCGCCTTCGTCAGGTACAGAATCATTCCAAGGATGCAAAAATTGGAAGCTTTAGTTCGACTTGGCTCCACCCCGACTGGAATTCGCATCGCGTCTAAGCCGTCGACGAACTCGTTCGGCACGCCACGACAGCCGTACCAATCGCAGCCGCGCCAACAACCACCTACTTTCGGAGAGAGTCGCCAGAGGGTTATGCTCAAACCGTCTCCCGTTGCCGCATCGAGTTTTGCGACGCCCTCGAGCTCATATCGTTACGTACCCGCTACCACAGTACAGCCCCAAGCCCAGACAAAGGTGAGTACGCTTCATGTTAGGCTTCATTAAGTTTGTGATTGCAGATCGTCGTTCGCACCAACGTTGACCGGTCTCCCATTGTCGTCCAGCGCGATTCGCAAGGACCTCCTCAGGGCTACTACATTGTCCGCAACTCTCCTCAACAGGGACCGTCCCATCAAAATTCGCCTGCTACCGTCTACAGGCGGTCCGTCGACCAGCCTGGTAACATCGTGAACAGTCACCATAGCAATTCTTAGTAGTTTCTGTTTGTGTTTTCTCAATTTTTCTAAAATTTCCATTTTGTAGAATGTTCAACCCGTTGCTTGCTTTTTATGATCTTGATGTGTGCTGCACTTGTCGCTAACTCCATTCTCCGATGTTGAACGCAGTGAAACGATGGCAATATGTTTGTGGTAGCCGAAATAAAGATCACGCGCGCCTTCCCATGTCTGCTTGTCTCTTGGCAGCTGATTACATCAGCTACCATTAATCAAAGTCTAAGGCCGATACCAAGCCTAGTAACTGGTATGTGTGGTTCTGTACGGTGGCGTTACCAGATCTCAGGAAGAGGGATGCTCCCTCCTGATGTCCCTAGGGAGATTTCGATAGAATCCAAAGGCCGGAAACCGGAATCGAGGCGCTATCGGGGATCATGCACATCATTCCTCTATAGCATCGCAGCTTTCCTCAAGACCGCATGGTACGGGTACGTTTTAACATGGCGCCCGCTTGAGGACTGAATGCTGTTGGCGACAGTTGTTCAGAAGTGGTTTCCGACAATGATTCTCAAAGAAGTTTTTGAGAGAAACGTTTACTGGTATCACCCAAGGCGCTACCGTCTTTTGGTGTGCGTCCTTTTGTTGAGATTCATCACAGTTGACACAGAGACATTCGTTCCGCGTGTGTTGCTCACAATATTGCTTACAGTGAGCTACATTTACATTGTTCAACCTGTGCTTTGTTCAAACTTGCTTCCTCGATTTGTCTACTGCTCAACAGTGTACTCACGTCAATCTTTCTTTGTTAGAAAATGTTCGCGACCGACCGGTTTTTCTTTAGGAAAAGCCGGAAGGAGGCAGAGACGAAAGCGCTCTGCTACGTGCATTGACAAGTTTTGACTTTATGAGAATTTTAAGGATTACAAGCTCAGCTAGATACTTTTTAGAGGCATAAACTGGGAATGGAAGAGTCAGACCACGAGGAGATTGAGCTAGTCGAGAGGAACGTGGCTGCAGCGACCATCGAAGAGTCTCCTCCCGTAACTCGGCATAGCAACACCGAACGTAACTACGACGTCGTAGCGGGTAAGCAAGACGCACTCGAAGAACGTGTACATTCAGCCTCTTTAGCCGAATATGGTGACGAAAATCAACGTGGAGGCGCGACAATTGTGTCCGCTCGCACTGGCATGAATCGCGTTCTTCTGGCTGCGGATGGTTCAAGCACTCGCAACGCAACTTACTCGTACGCTAATCGGCCCGTTGGCGGCGGAGGACCCGCCACACACGGACGGATCATTCGTGTGCGGGTAAGATCACGCCTTCATCTACACGCACAAAATTGCTCACATCTTTTTCTCGAAAGTGACAACCGTATGACAAACTGCATTTCGAAAATGTGATTACAAACATCAGAGAAATACGCGCGTGGTTACTTCACTAGTTGGGTATAGGCAGATGCTGATGAGCACGGATTTGTCGCAGACAACGACGATGCAGACATGACGAACACCGCCATCAGGCCAGCACCAGAATTCATGCATGACCGCCAGCATAACCAGGTGAAAAACGCAAAGTCAGTGTTTACAAACAGCCATGACTTAGGCAACAACGTTCTACAGAACAGTACCGGAAGGACGAAGGCATTACCCTGCAGCTAGAATGGTGACGCCTGGGAATTACGCGTATGCTCACCAAAAAATGACGAATACGTAAAAAATCTTTAGTCGCATTAACTCGCCCAACAACTTCGTCAGCTACGATGCCGTGACGGGACAACAGGTGATTCGACGCACGCACGTCGTCGGCGGCTACGTGCAGCAGAGGACCGCAACGCTACAAGCGGTATCATATATCTTCACTTAAAGCTGGCCATAGCTGAATTTAGGTAGCCAGAAGAATTCCTCCTACCCAGCGATGGGCGACGCACGTCAACACTCGTATGCCGTTCATGCGGATGAGGTATGCACGAGCCTACGAACTTGTTCCGCAAGCGTCAAGTGGATTCTAGACGGCAACCGGGCATGCTGCGACCTATGTACTTCGACCACGAATCCAACGAGGCCGAAGATCGAGCGATTGCCGAGGCAATAGCCCGCGAGGAAGAGCTGATGCGGATGGAGGAGGAAAGAGAGCTCGAGCTTTCCAGGACCTTTGACGCGGATTTCCAGCGCATCGAGGAGGAGATTTTGAGGAAGGAAGGTAGAATCGCTTTCCATTGGCTAGTACGAGGAGCTACATAATTGTTGCAGCAGCGGCACGGCAACAACTCGAAGCGCAACGACTTTCGGGATTCCAAGGCTATCGACCACTGATCCATGCGCCCGCCTCAAGACTCGAACATCTCACAAACCTGAAGGTGCAACAAATGATGGATGCGCCTTCTCATCTTGCGCCTGCGCCTTACGACACAGAAGAGGACAGGGCCGTCAAAATGGTAACAAGTCTTGCATGCTGATTACGCGGTTGTTAATTTGTAGACACTGGACGGCATGATTACGCAGGTGTCCAAATGGGACCGTCAATACGGGTGGCACAAGAACATCCTGCGCAAGCAGCGAGAGAAAAGAGGCCTGTCCACGGAGCCGACGATGCATTCCTTGTAAGCTTTGCGCATGACACTAAGACCTCATCCGGTCATTTATAGCGGTCACAGCAATAGCAACTACCACTCCTCATTCGTACCTCGTACGCAACCGGTACGTCAAGTGGACGCTATCCTCCACGAGCCCATGGAACGTCTGCGTCGCGAAATTAACAAGAGACGTTTACGACTGGAATTCGAAGCAGAGGACGCGTTGGGCATCAGTTCCCCGTGGCGCAAGGGCAAAAGCCGCCCTCCGAGGCCACCAACCAAGCCCGCAGCACCCACGCAGCCTCAGACACCCGTGGATCCCGCTACAATCTCGCTATTCGACGATGTTTCTGCCGACCAGAAGCCGCTCGCAGAAGTACTGCATTCAGTAAAAGTAACGCAGCACAAACAATCTGCTCTTAGGCAGCGCACGGTGGAGAACACCAAAGCAGTGCAAGCGGCCTTGTGACGCCAAGTAATCACCAACATGGACAAAAGAAGCGATTGAGTACTTCGGACAAGCACGAGCGGAAAAGGAAACGCTCACAGCACGGTTCTGAGCGCGACGACCCTGCTCACCGTTCCCAGAAGAAGTCGGAAAGTGTCGCATCGACGAGCGCCCTTTCGATCAAGTCGGAAGGTGCGTATCCTTTGGAAATCGACGTCAATGGGCGTCACTGCTACTGCAACCGGCCCTACAATCCGAAGAAGTAGCGTTGTCATTACTCCGCATTAACTAGCAGGTTCCTTATAGGTTCTACGTGGCGTGCGACCGTTGCTACAAATGGTTCCACGGAAAGTGCATTGGGATTACGGAGAAGAAAGCACAGAAAATGGACTCGTGGGTTTGCCGCGAGTGCGAGAGCCAGCCGCAGGAGGAAATGTACTGTGTCTGCCGACGACCCTACGATCAGACTAGGTAATGCAACGCAATGACTACCTAGTGGTCCCCAGCTTGGCAGACAATCACTGGATGCCGGCCATTTCAGTTGTGAAACCCTAATCTTTGCGAAATGATTCCTCCGTGTTGGCCTGTGTGAGGGCTGTATCTGACTACGTATATTTAGGTTCTATGTTGGCTGCGATAACTGTGAAGGCTGGTTCCATCCCGAGTGTGTTGGCACAACGCAGAAGTAACCAATCCTCGCTTCCCACCACTTCCTTATTTTCTGAATTCAGGGAAATCGAGCAGTGCAAGCAGTACTACTGCCCCGACTGTCGACCGATGAAGCAACCGGGACATCAGCGTCCGTCGTCCAGACAAGCAGCAGGCGGATACGAATCGTCATCCTCAGCTACCTCACTGAGTGCTGTCGAAAAGGCCGACTACGACATTCTTTGGCGGCTGTTCAATTCGCTAATGGACCACCGAAACAGTGCTCCGTTCCGGATGCCAGTCAGTCCGCAGAAGTACTCGACCTACCACGACGTGATCAAACTGCCAATGGGTTAGAGATTGTTCCACAGGCCAGCGTCTAATGCGGGTACTTTTAGACTTAACCGTTATGCGTCACAAGCTAGAGGGACGGGAATACCTCCACCTCAAGGACTTCGTCTCTGACGTATGCCTAATCTTCGAGAATGCCCGGCTAGTTAACTCGAGAACCACACACATCTGGCACTGTGCGGAGGTTCTGGAGAAGAAATTCCGCGAAGACCTCATCGCGGTTAAGGAAGAAGTGGACAAACGGCGAGTAAGACCTGAGAATAGCGCCAGAAGGAATCCAGAACGAGTTTAGATCTCCGAGTGCCCTACGACAGCGAGCCTGGACATCGACTCTGATACATTGCTCGGCTTCGGCTCGGACATCAACCTGGACCCAGCGATGCTCCAGGACTTCCTTTAACGTTTTCCATACTTTAGCTGGTTTGCCAATGGCGGCATACGAAGATCTTTTTGTTGTCTTTGGTAGTACCAGCACCGAAATTTTTGTTGTGTTTCTGCATTGTTTTCACTACGAAATAAAATGCCTTTGTATAGCCACGCAGCGTTAGAAAGCTTGATTAAGCTGTGGACTGTGGATATAGAAAGCTACGATAAGTTAGGTATGCCTCATCCATGCAGCATCAACTACCTCTTGAGGGAACTATACTTGTCTTTATGATCGATATCATGTTGATCCCAAGGAAATGAAAGAATCTGCGTAGTTTTATTTTTTCACGAGCGTAGCGCCACACGAATAGTTACATCAAGGTTTCATACAAACGTTCTGATCACGGGAACTTAATGAACGTGCGGGATGGCGATGGCGACCAACGGCAAGAGAACGTGCGGGGATGCAATCGTGGCGCTGCTGTTGTCGCCTTGTGGACGCTTGTCGTGGACATTGTCCGGGTGACGTCAGAGACTCACGCTTTCGTCTGCTAGACAGAAGAATCGAAGAACGTTCATACAAGGTTGTTGGTGCACTTTATAGGCTCGTGGTAATTAGCATAAACTGCTGGTTGTCACTCGCATGTTTCTGGACGATTCACCTACGTCTACAAGTTGACCTCAACGCGTAGGTTGAAAATTGCTAACTCGGCTGCAACTGCTCTCGAACCTTGGTGCTCACATGAACTTAATAGAACGGCTTCAGATTTCATGCGGTATTTCAAATCAAATCCAAGATGCACACGACAAGTGTAGGCCACAACGAAGGATATCAGGGGGACTATTGCAATATCACGGCACAGTACCTCGCGACCTCATTAGAAGAGACGTTGAGAGAGGAGGGTGTGGGGGGAATGGGCGAAACGTTTGGTAGACGTGATTAAGGGTTTCAAGTGTGCAAAGGGGTGGGGGCAAACATTTAATCACGAAGTAACGCAGTAACAACTACCGTTTGCTTCAGGTTTCTCATGCAAATTCATAGCGCCGTATCCTTAAAATTCGTGGCCTTTTCAGTAGAGTTCATTTTGTTTAGTCCTACGCGTCTTTCGACGTTCCATATACCGTCTCCATGGGCAAGTTTCACTACGACGACACCTCCGTCGACCCGGTTCCGAAGTCGCAGCCGCCGGCGGCTACGGTCAGCACTGACCAGGCTCCTCACTCAACAGTACGCAGCGGGTTCAGCTCGGCGCAGAAGACGCTCGTGGCGCCGACCGTCGACGACACGCAGCCGTCACAGTCAGCACCGCGCAGTTCCGATCAGAAGCATCATCCTCCGCCTGCGGTCAGTAACAACAACCCGCCTCAAGGAAAGCTCAGTGATGTCAAGCCGGTAGACAAGCCGGCGCCACCTCCGTCAGTCGACAGTAACCATCCAGCCGCCTCTATCGTCGCAGACGCAGGGACATCACCAGTCACATACTCGTCCAGGCTCTACTCACTATGACATTCGGGTAGTCAACGTCACGTACAACATCACGCCACCACAAACGCCTCTGCAAGCCACCAATCCGACGAACGATCAACACTCTCGGGCCCGCTCTCAACCAGCCCACGCTGATGACGCTCAGGAAGGAACTTCACGCGACAATCAAGCGACCGTAAGTTTCCCTATTTCTGAAGAAAACATTTGGTACTTGTCTTTAGACGTCAACAACAGTGCAGGTGTTTTGCTCGCTCGTCTTCTTCGCCGGACTGGTGAATCTCATATTCTTTGCCTACTTCTTCGACGTCCACAAAGTCGCCGGGCTCGTGGTAATGACGTGCCTCATGACGGGTGCCACACTTCTGGACATCGTCAACGCTTTCTGCACAAAGAGTCGCTGTTGGTACGCGCTGTCCTTCTGTTTCTGGGTAAGCTTGTAGCACGCAAGTTTGGCTGTTACTCGGGGCTGCTTTAGGTGCCTGACATCGTAATCTGGATCACCTATCTCATCTACTACAGCCTTTACTGGGCGGACGAATGTCCCTTGAAAGACGGTGATAGCCAATGCGTCAAACTTATCGCCCCCGTATGGATTTTCAACGTGCCGCTGTTCTTACTCGTGATGTACTACGCCGTCTCTCTCAGGGATGTCGCATGCGGGAATGGCTAGGTCCTCCATTCACGTACACCAGTCCTACGTCGTGCCAACAAATCCCTCGTATCAGAACAAGGACAAACCTCGTCGTCTCGTCTGTTCCTTTATGTCAATTGTTCGTAAGGTGCTAAATAAAGCGGTTTTACCGGCATGCCTATCTCCGGTTAGATTAGTCTTAGTAGACTCTGATGCTTCTCCGATGCTTCTTTGACTACTCCGATGCTTCCAAGTCACCCCACTAAAGTCGCTAATTATATGGGCGGCTTAGGTTTGGAACTAAAAAACCGCTCGCGTACGACATTTTCTCTTTAATGACATTGATGACACGTCAGTGACTGAAACCTTGTCCTTGTTCGGTGCACGCCCAAGCCTTGCCACAAGCGTGATGTCTTATTTGCAGCAAAAACAGTCACGTCGGAACAGTTATCGCGCCGTTTCTAGGTTGTTAGGAGTACGTTTTCCACTTAGGTTGGTAGGCATGTCTATGAGTGTACGTACAGAACTTTAGTGATTAGTGGCATTTTCAGCGACAACGTAAAGAAAATAACTGTCTAGTACCGAAGTTAGGTATTCACGTTGGGCTCTGTTTTTCGCATCCATAGCTCATGCTTTTACAACATGCTAGACGAATTAACAGACGTTGAGCGCTGGTGGGCCAAGAACAATGCGCGGTCTTTTGTCTGCCAAATACGCGGCAGTGCCGGATAGCCGCTGACCGGCACGGGACCCGACATTAATCTTCGAGCGTTTCGCACGTCCGGTGATGGACAACTTTTTTCGCCCAAACGAGTGACTTTTGTTCACGACATCCTGCGTTCAGCCAACTTTATGAACGTCGCTGATAATTAGGAGAATGCTTGGATTATTTGATTGAGGGTTAGAGCGTTCTACTCTTTTTTTTGGTATTTCCTCAGGTTATCAGTTACGCTTGAAGTGTGTTAGTCTCGACGAATGTTAATGCCCTACAAGTACGAAAAATTTCATGCGGTGGCCCTCTATACAAGTTCACGGCGGTCGCATTAGGCAAAACCGGCCGCACGGCGCGCTACCGCTGTGATAATCCCCTACCGGCAAAAGCGGGTAATCTCGTGAGTCTACCGGAACCAGCATATTGGCGCGTCGGCAACGACACACATTTACATTACCCTTCGAGTTCCGCGGACGGTTGACTAGCCGTCCCTTCGCTTCGACTCCTTCAGCAACCTACTTGATTTTCCTAGATTCCTTCTTCGAGTAGCTTCACTTCTTTTACGACATGCGGCGAAATTTGGTAGATGTCATCAGACCGCAGCGTGAATCGCGCAAAATAAAGTGTACCTATACGTCGTAAACGAAGGTCAGACGCACACTTCTTGTTATGGAAACATAGCCCGTCTGCAAGGAGTGATGCAGTGATTGGCCCTACATCCCTGTGTCTCAACGCCGGTAATTGTATTAGCTGCTGACGAGCCTGCAGATAACCCCTTAGCGACTGGCTTCTCTCGCTCCCGCAGACCTTAATGCCACCGATAATTCGGCCATCTGCCGCCAGACCACCGACTAGCCCGACTGCTTAGCGTGACGATTCGTGACAGTTTCCGTGACTACTAACCGTGGGAAGGTGGACGGGGAAACAAATATCACCTGCCCCACCTGCTTTCCATTTCTCGGCAAGCGTCCATTTAAGGCCGGACGTACACTAGCTATTCCCCGGCAATGAGTAATGGACGCCTCATTGTTCTCGGCGAACGTCGGCTTGTAATGTCCAAGCGACGGCGTCGGTTAGAAGTTGGCGTCATGCTTCGGGCCGATGATCCCTGCATTCGTTGTGTTAGAACTTACCTGTAATTTAAAATGCACAGCGTCTTTCGTCATGGCTTTGTCAGTGATTAGCGTGGGCATTATCGTGACTTCTGCTTTGTAGCTGATGGTCCGTGTGGGACCGCATGATTTATGCTTACAGTGTATGACCTTGCTTAAATGTAGACGAATGATAAAAAGACAAATGTTGGCATTTTGGCCCTTTTGTTTTGTAGTCCAAACGCATATTTCGCTTTCTTCCTTTCATATGTAAGAACATATTCAGACATTAAGACTGGACGGCGAGCCCGGCAGCTCCCACTTCCTAGAGCGTGGGATTAAGCAGCCAGTAATCGCTTTCGCACACGCAGTGCGTACTCGCGTCGCGCAGAAACTCGCTTAGTCAAGGGCGGCACGACTTAAGCAGTGACAGTCACCCTCAAGAGCTGACCGCTCTCGCAAGCTCTTGCGCGCCTTCGCGCTTACTCTCGCCCGATGTGTGCTTTTCGAGATGGCGCAACCGGAGATTGATAGCGGTCCGGCGGTCCGGTTGTGGGCATAAAATTTGCATGTTAAATGAGCCGCGCGCCAGTCGGGCGGCTGGCAGGGCTTAGGTTCTCCCGTACATGTATGCGCGCTTCGTTTGCACATATGAGGCGCGTTGGACCGTCCGCGGAACGGCCAGCACCGGCCGTTAGTCATTTCCAAGCACGCACCCACCTGCAGAATCCGTCACGGTTTTTTATAAAGCGCCGTTGGTAGAATATTTTATGTGCTGTTTGAGGATGAATGTTGACCTTCTGACCACGTACGTTGTCTTTCAAATCCGAAGAATGGACGAAAGCTTCAGTCGCCCTCGTTGCGTCTGTGGGCGCCCGCATCGCATTCACGTATTGACGAAGCCGATAAAGTCGTTTGTTTTTACCTACCCGTCGGCGATTCTTTCTTCTTTTGATCCCACGCGTTCACAGGTCATTTTACAATTTCGATGCGTTCGCATCGCTAACACATCTCTCTTTCAAAGTCGTCGTGATGCGCACTTGTGGCTTCTTTCAGCCGTGTGCGATTACGTTTGCTCGATGGCGGCAAACATAGACCGTAGCCTGCATGAACCCGCATTAGGTTCAGTTCCGCCTGATAACATCGTCGAGTGATTAGAAGAGAAGAATTGTACTGAGGTCAACTGGACACCCAGGCAGTCAGTTCTCCTTTTTTGTTGGTTGATGGGCTTGTAGCAGGAACACTTCACTTCACTTCCAGTAGCCTTCATGTTCGTAACACTTCATATTCCAGTGGCCTTGAGAGAGCACTAGCTGTACTTTTTGGTACCTAATCCATATTGTGATGGTTTAAGTCGCCGATTCTGAGTTCAGCCATGCTCCTCGTAGGTTTCGGTATGCAACCCGCTCTTCGACTTTGTAACTTGTGCAACCAGCCGCGGATCAGCCACGTTTTCCAAGTGGTGCAATTCGTACCACTGCATAATTCTGTTCGCACCAGCGACTCTTCCGCCATCTGCGGCCCGCCACCATTTTAAATGTAGTACAAATGCGACATTGACCACTGATTCCTGGCTCCATCAGACAGCGGGAACAAACGGCCTTCGCCTCGTCGGGCGGCGTGAGTTGCAAGAGTGACAAGTGATGGGCCCGCCCGGAGATCCAACGTTCTCTCCGGGCGGCCGTCGCGAGAAACACACCTGACGACTGCGTCGCGACTGACCATCGAGTGAGGGAGTTAGGCGGCGTGTGGAAGGAAAAAGTTTAATAAGCGGCGGCATCCGTGAGATATCAGAGTGAGGACATGCGTGTACGTTGTGCCGCCACTCGGCGGAGGCTACTGAACATGTTCACGGTGGAGTGAAGGACGGAGAAAGAACCTGCCGCAGCGGACGGTGGTGGCGATGGGCTCCCGCATCGTTCACGCTCAATGCATGCAATGCACTAACATTTGGCCGGCTTAATGGGCGCCATGCCAGCTTGTTCCCGCTCCGCAGTGTCTCTCTTCCGGCCTGGTTTTTGGACAAGTGCGAAGGAGACGTGCGAAATTAATGGGCAGAGTAGTAACCGTGCGTTCTGCGTATATATGTTCGCCGTGGTCGTCATGAGGGTCTAAAGCTTCCGCAATTTCCGTATACTGTGCCTGCAATTGGGCAAAGACATTATTTAGCGAATGCTACGATGATAGTCCTGCAAAGGTCCTTTTGCCGCACTACCTATACTGTGTAATCTACCTACTCCTTTTTTCTACACTTAGTCGCGTGTTCGTTTGGCAAGCGGATCTTTCCTTCTTGTCCCGTGCAAGCTGACTTTTTTTAGTCACTTTTCTCTAACAATGGTCACGCTAGCGTTGTGCTTGTTGCGTAAGAGGCATTATTCCCCATTTCACACAATGCCTGCCTGTACCAATAAACGACGGCTTTTCGCTTGTTTATCTTCTGTAGGCGCACACATCACGTTTGCGCGATGGCCTGCGAGCGGGACAGAACTTCCGAGAGTGACCTTAGGGTATCAGATTCCACTCGAGGGGCAGACGCGACGTCCAATAACTGAAGCGCAAGGCTTGCCTCACCCGGGAGCGTGCCGAACGTCTTGCCTGCTTCGTGTCAATAGCTTGTCTTACGGATCGCAGTTCAGTCTTCAACACCGTGTGGTCATTAGTCATTGGCATGTGTGATAAGCTCGAGGCCAAGTGTTGAAGTAAGCAAAATCACGAAGGTTTCACCGAAGCGACATCTTTGCGTGGTTCGGAATGGCGCTTTCCAGTACTTTTTACCAATGGATCATTCTTCGGCTGCACGACGGTTCTGCAGTTGGCTACAAGCAACGTTCTGTGACACTTCCTTTGCACACACGTTCGAGCCGAAAATTCGATATTCGAATATTTTTCGTAAAATGGTTACTCTTGCGTTCCATGCCCCTCCTCGCTACCGCCAAATTGCTTTCGTTAACCTTACTCTCATTCCCCTCGAGCACTGAGGGCTTAGTCATCCGTCCGTCCTCCCTCCGCCAAGGGCACACTTCGTGACCACCAGGGCTCATCCGCGCGCAGCGAAATGGAAGCGCAATTTTACTGGGATGTTTCGTAACCCGCGCAGGACGAAATGAAGTGAGTTCTCGCGGCTGCCGCAAAGGGCACATTTTGTGCCCCTCGCTGCATCCTCCAACAAGCGACGTTCTGCTGCGGCCTTCGTCGTCCCGTTGACCACTCGCCCCGGACGGGGCGGACGTGCATGGGGACAACAAAGGACAACGGCGATTCACATCATTTTCTCCACTTCTCCGTGTACTCTTGTTCGGATGGGCGATTTCCTTCGTCTTCCGGGCAATTCGGTCGCTAATGCTATGCAATTCCGCGGCGTGAAACTGCCGTCTTCGACCGGGTAATAGCCTTGTGCTAAGTGTCCGCAGGCTATGGAGTGCCTGGTCATTATTCCGCTCCTTGGCACTTTGTGTGGTCCGTGTAGACGCTCTCCGAGCACGTCCCGAAATCTGCTTCACTCCGTTCCTCGGTGAAAGGACCGTCATTTATCAGCATGCTAGCAGTACAAACTAACTTTAAGACTGTCTTGCGAAGCACGCATTTACAAACTTTTCGCCTCATCTCTGGTTTCAAGCTGTACTCTTTTACTATAACCGAGCTGGTAGAACAATCGGAATTTTGGACGACCTTAGTGCCCTCTAAGCCTATTAGCAAACTGCGACACGCCGGCAAACACAGGTGTGTTTTATTTGCAGCGTTTTTAAAGCCGCATCTTAAATATGTGGGCATTTGGAAGCATGTCCTTGTAAGATGTACCAATAAAACCGGCTATAGCATGGCCAGTCTTCCTCCCACCATTTTTCGGGGGTGATAAGATAACGCGACTCAACGGGGCAAATGTTTGTTCTCGGGCGTCAATTAGTTTCCTTCCGTCCGCTGACGAAGCCCAATCGCTGGCCCGATTGCCCATAGGCAGAGATATATGCGGACGGAGGCACTGGTCCTGACCGGGGAGGGACTGGCCACTACTGAAATGACAGGACAGAAAGTCAAAGCGGATCTTTGTGGTTTTAATGACTCACATGTCAATGACTGGTTGGTAGTCGCGATGGTTCTTGGAAGGGAACTGTGCTTTAATTCCGTGGCCGCGGACATTAGGTAGACTATGGCACTTGCGCAAGCGAAAGTATGTTCGACCCGTCGATTTTCACGCCTCGGAATGATCCAAATTTATGGTCTGTACTCAGGCAAATGTGCCGATTCCCGCACAACGCAGTCGATCCATTAGAACTAACCCTTTCAGCTTAGTTGACCCGCGTTCTGTTAAGAGCTTTCGGAAGGGTTGACCCTTCGCGGTGGAGCAAAAGTTCCCTCTTTGCGGATGCCGTCCTCCTGGTGGCCAGCTGGCCACGCGTCGAAATGA
Organism: Aphelenchus avenae; assembly: GCA_020875895.1. Taxonomy (NCBI): domain Eukaryota; kingdom Metazoa; phylum Nematoda; class Chromadorea; order Rhabditida; family Aphelenchidae; genus Aphelenchus; species Aphelenchus avenae. Next base: position 593,700 of record JNEY01000009.1, read on the forward strand.
CCCCGAGTAATGGCCCGTAATGTCGCACTTCTCAACCCGCGCGTCCCAACTGGTCAGCGCACGGCGCCATGTTGCCTGGAGTTAACTCAGTTTGCCTGACGTTTCTTCTAGCGATACTCGATCTTCTTGGCTGCCTTAGGCGACTGCCGCTTTGTTCTGACGCGTTTTATGGCGTGCGTACCAATGATATACCGTCATGACATTGCCTTAGCTAACTGTACATTGCTTCAGGGACTTCTACGGTACCGTGGCATCAATCGGCCGCAGATTCAGTGCGGCATGTGACTCCGGCCCGCGGAGCCGGAAATGTCACGTTCACTGCCAGCCACGAAATGCCTTCCATTGCCGGCGTCTTTCTCATCGTCCTCCTTTTAGCAATCTCTTATGATCTCAAGGTGCGTGTCGCGTGGTATCGTTGGAAGCTACTTTAACGTTTAGGCAGCATGTTACTCGACAGAGGAAGCTCTGGAGGCGGATCTCGAGCCCGAAATGGACGTAGTTCCGGAAGCTCCAGATCGACGACGTCACAAGCGTGCGCCGGCCGTCTGGGGTGATCCGGCACCGGACTACTCGGCGGCGAAGCTCGACGGTAGCATCACTTACCTCTACACACTCCTCTTTGTCGACTCTAAGATCGTGAGATTCGAATCGCATGTCGCTAAACCGATCCTCCGCGTTTAGACAGAGCATTACCATAATGATATGCCACGGGTACGGCGTGAAGTTATCAAGCTCATCAAGGAATCTAACGAGGTATACCGTGATGTGTTCGATGTCAATGCATTACCCTCCGGATTCAGTACTTTTATCAAATCAACATTCGCCTAGTAGTTGTGGATATCTTGCAAACGATGCGCAACGATCTCTCCCTTTACTCCTTCGAGGACTATCGTAACGAAAGGTTCGTGCAGCCGGTCATTCTGGCTTATTAGTAGAAAGCTTTAGAATGAATGTCTTGCCATACCACAATTTCGCCGCGCTGATCTCATTCAAGTATGCAGGCGGCCTCGCGTTCGTCTCAGGCATGTGCAGCAGCAAGTCCGTTATGCTGGCTGGGGTAAGTCCTTTCCATCTCAAGCTTGCGAAATGTCTCCTTTGTCGCAATTTTCATGCAGTGTTTTAGTTCTATCCGCACAATCCAGAAGCCATGGGCAGCATATTCTTCCACGAAGTTGCACATCTCATGGGGGTGCCGCACTCGCATCCGAACGAGACGCTGCACGTGCCCAACTGTCCCTGCCCCGAGGAAGCTGACAGCTCCAGCAGTGGATGCCTTAAGATTCCGTAAGCGCTGCATCCATTAACTTCATTGAACATGCATTTTTCTAGCGGCTTCGACCACGACTGCACGTTGCAACTGCTGGCCAACCTCGTCTACCGCAACCGATGCCTGCCGCGTGCGTCTCGCTCGGCGGAGATGAACGTCGCGGACGGCTATGTCGAATGGCACCCAGATGCCACGGTGTCCGTGTGTGGCAATGGAGTCGTCGAGGAGGGTGAGAGCTGCGACTGTGGGCTGGCCAAGTACTGCGAGGCGTGGAACTGCGATGCGCTCACCTGCACGCGACCGTTGCCGATATGGGCGATTGTAAGTTTACCTTTCACGCCGTCTGGAGATTCTAATCACGGGAAAGCGAACTTGAGCGCATTGATGAGCGGTGACTAACCCACTTATCGGCGCCACCCGTTGGTGCTATCTGCGCGCGCGTACCGCCGCAAAGGGTGCTAAATGATCCCCTCAAGGGCGTTAACCCCCAGCGGCAGGCGACAAATTGCCTTGTGTGACAAAAAGTCCGTTCTCCCGCACATTAGCGCGACGCTCAGTAGGTGGCAGCTGGCCGGTAACGGTTCTCAAGTTACATAATCGGTGAAAAACTCCTTCCCGTTTGTTCGTTGGCAATCAAGGCCTCGTGATAGCCGCGTAGCGAATGGAAATTTGCCTCACTCCGTGCAGTGGGACGCATATTCGCATGCGGTTAGGTAGCTTTGCAAGTTTTTCAAAACAGCTCACGTACACCGTTTAGCAACGCCTAAAAATGGTTGTCGAAAAGTTTGGATTGGTTTCGGAACGAGGCACGATGCTCCCTAGAGACATGGAGCGGTTCTTATGACATTTGTCCGCTACAGGGCGCCATACGGATGTCCCGCTTGTTGCCTTTAAGGGCGTGCATGCTTCGTTCGTATAAACAAAGCTTTAATGCTCGAAGGTCATGTCTGCATTCTGCTTCCTTACGATTTTGCAACGTTCATTTCAGGTCCTCATCGGCATCGCAGTGGGCACCACCTCGTTGGCTGTTACAACAATCTACTGCTACTACCGCATCATTCGTCCGTATAGGACACTTGCGATGGTGCGCCCAAAAACGCCGTCAACGTCGGTTGGTAGCCTTTTGGCCGGACCGCTGCGCTACCTGAAGCGATTGATATGCAAACGAAGCGCCGACGGGGGACGCAATCGCAACAACACATTCTGCAAAATGGCGCAGTGCCCTTCCAGTTCAAAGGTGTGTTACGTGATAAAATGGTAGCCGGCGCGCACACAAGCGTCTGAAAGCAAACAAAAACTGTGCGCAACATAAGAATTTGAACGTACCATAACGGTTCCTAGCAAAGTTTTACCACAATTTTTAGGTTAAGTCACCTTCGATCGTAGTGCTTCAAGCGGAGCCTCGTGTCTACCACGGAAACAGCTTCGACTGCGGTCGAAGAACGCCTAGGAACGTGCCAAGACCTAACATACCGCCACCACCGCCACCGGCAACATCCAGGAGCCAGTAAGCTTCCCCTAACGTCACATAACTCACTCACCTGCCTAGGACTCTAACTCGGCCGAAAGTCCCACCTCCGCGGCCACCACCTCCGTCAACGCAAACGTCGCAACTTAGCGGAAGCAGTCAGTCGTCGGGCGCGCATGAATGCCAGTCGAAAAGGTCGAGGGACTCGATCTCCAGCTACTTCGGCGGAATCTCATTGCGACGAAAGGTGCCGCTGGTCGACTCCGAGGACTCGAGGGATTCGACACCGAGCTACCTTGGCGGATCACCGCTACGTGCACTGCCGTCGCATCTTGCGCGAGCGCCAGGGCATGTGCCTCTCTGCGAATCGGAAGATTCGAGGGAGTCGACGCCCGCTTACCTGAATGGAGTGCCTCTTCGAGCACTTCCGAGTCATCTGGACCGCTCTGAGGATCGCGAGAGCATTTCGCACAAGTTTGCGGATTTCGACGACGACGATGTATCTTCATCCGCGGAGGAATCCGACGCCTCACCGCATGACCAATTCTTGTAAATGCTGTCTGAGCTCTTGGTCTGCATGTCTATCCCGATGACACACAGGACAACAACGTCTGTTGGCTGCCGTACTTGTCCCTCACTACTTTATTTTGTTCGCCTTTGTTGTTGACACTGTCTTGCCTCATGACATATACATTCTATGTATACCTACGCTGTCAGTTCTTTCATTCTGCCACATTGTGCAATTCACTTCGCGTCTAACCGCCCTGCCTTCTCAACTCTTACTTCTACCTTTCTCGCTCTTGCCAGCTTTCCAGCTATCGCCTGCCATGCCCATAACTGTCCGCCTGTTGTTTGTATGCGTTCATCTGTAAGTTACTTTTTGCTGTGTGACTGCCGGTACTCGGTCGATACGAAATAATATCTCTACTAAACTCGACGTCTATAATATCGACTCAGTGGGGTCAGGATAGTTTAAATGTCACTTTTTATATTTTGGCCTGAGGCACCCTTCATACATGGAAATCATGTCAACTTCTGCCGCCACATGAGCTACAAGTAGCATATTTCGGTCCCTTGTCGAGGTAGCAGTGCAGAGAGGAGTTATTAGAAGAAACACGATGACTGTACTTCGTTAACCTTTTTACCCTTCTGTCTTCATAGTGCGAAGTCGTTCTGACATTTGAACCTCCACGCGAACCACCCAACTAGCCACCATCGTCCTATCGAACCGATTTAATAAATGTCGTAGTCAATGTGCCCTTTTGTGCCAGATAGGGGCTCTAGCGCTAGGAGCTCTAGGGCCAATACACCAAAAAGTTGGCGCTATCAGCAATCTGCTCAACACAGGTAATATTTATCTCTCAGTCGACAACCATGCCGCTACACCCCGCATAATCCGGGCCTTGGAATGCTCCTCCTGGTCCTCTCTACTCGTTATGTTGTCGGGATCTGCAATATTTAGACAAAGTAGCTGAGTGCTCCAATGCTCCATGCTAAACATGCCATCAGAGCGCGTAGTATTTGCGCAACTTCGGTTGGCTACTGACATCGAGCAAGCAGTTATCTAGCTTAACGAATGTGTACTTAAAGTATTATTGGCTGAGCGCCGTAACAACCTATACATTTAGACAATGTGTACAACGATCTGTAGGCAGAAATATGATAATGCTCGGCGTAGTATGAGGTCGAATGGGGCTTTGTGAGAGCTGGCAAATGGGGCTTTGTGAGAGCTGACTTCGACAAACGCAGGAGTGACGGCGGGATCACTTACGGCTCTAACGATCAGTACGCTACCAGTAGAATAAGAATAAGGATTACGGGAGGCAGGATCCAAGGCGCCGCCTTCTTAAGCCGGCGTTTACGTTGCTCTTCATGGGTCCTAAAGCTTGATGATACAGATACCGTTGCAGATATGCTTCTTTACATGAGCAGTGACTCGATTTTCCCGTCGCTGATATGCCTTCCCCAGTTGGACACAATGCCTCGGAGGTGACCTGCACCGACCACTGCGATCAGCCGTACGGCTTTGCCTGAAACAGGCGGCAATAACCATGCTGAAGCAAATCCTTTAGCTTACCTTTGCGCTGCGTACTGATGTACTCGGTAGCGGCCACTTCGTTCATCATCTTCATGAGCCCGTGGGTCATGAATAAATCGCGCTCGGTTACCAGTGCTTTGTAAAGTGCTGGTTTCTCCGAGCGGAACCTGCTGTCGACGTTAGCAGTTAGGAACTGTTTGAATTCATCGTCGTGCCCGGAGTAGCGCGCTAAAATGGATAGTCGTGATTTCTAACTGGCGTAGACTCGATACATCGATTTCGAGTTATTTCCCTTGGAACGTCACCCAAGACAACGCGATTCTTCGGGATCTTCAACGCCTTAGCCTCTTTGTATGCGATGCGAAACTCGTCCTGCCAGCCGAAGTCAATCAGTACCGCACGCCTTCCTCCTTCGGTATCCGGCTGCTCCAGGAAGATACCGTCCGGACGAAGTTTGCGGATCGCAGTTTGAACATCTGTGTTGCTTAAAAAAACTGTCTAGCTATGTGGGGTTCCAAAAAGCTTACCCCCTCTTTGAACAGTTGTGGACATTTCCATAACTACGCCCTGCTCCTGTGAGGTTGAGAACAACGTTTTCGAGCAGTACAAGTATTTTGTTCCTCCACATCTGCATCAATACTATCATTGCGAACATCCCTGCCCCTCCTAGTCACCTAGAACTTCACCCCTGTACCCGTACGAGTCTCGCATTTCCTGGACGCTCCCTGGCTGCTTACCACTTGGTATCTCTGTGCGCGGTGCCAATTAAGTAGACCTCGCATCGTCGAAAGTATTGCTTGTAGAGTTCCGGATCGGTATTCTCTGGGATAGTCGTAGGCTCGAAGGCGCAAGGCAGCACTACGAGAGCCGCGTTCTTAGGTATCCACGCTGGCGTGAGTACCTGCACATACTATCGTTAATCTGTGACAAGCACATCCAAGACCTACATATGCTTTTGGGTTGTGCATTGCGTCCGTTGAAGTGAAACACTGCGATGCACTTGTTCTTATTGGCAGCGTGCCTCGTCCGCGAAGCAGATGTCGGCGGATGACGTTCATCGCGTTGTGCTTGCTGCAGAGGCTTCTAAATAAATTAAATGAATAGGTCAGTTCGGCATGCATCGGCCGTTTAGTACACAGACAAGTAACGTTAGGATCGACTCGACCGTCCGACTTAACTCGACAACGTACTTTACGGTGTTCACGATCTCATTATGCGCAACCCAATATTTAGATAAATCGCAACCAGCTAGCGGTTTACGTTACACGGGATCCAATTTGCGCCTGATTTCAAATGCTTCTTTCATTCTCCAAAGTTCTCGGTCATTTTGGTGCAAAATGAAAGGCGTGATTCACGAAGCGAATGCTTTCTTTCGTCCACAAGGCCACAAATGCCCCGGCTTCCCTGCGCTAATGACCTTAATACGTGCAGCTCGAATCCTTGACCGCCTAGTAGCCACAGCCGACCCTGGAGAGACCTTACCGACGGAGAATGCGGCATCCTAGCAGCGTTGCTCCGAATCGTACAAGAAAACACTGCTTGCTCGCCAAAACTTTAGCGGATAATGCATTTGTTATAACCACATGAATCTAACGGAAAGAGGCTCTGTCGGATGATGTGCTGGTTGGCAAAAAATGCTCTTAGGATCGTCTAGAAAATATGTGAGGCCCATAAGTGGAGGCACGTGGTCGCGGAAATGCTCAAAGTAAACAGCGGAATAAAGGAATACTGACCGCTGCCCGCACCGGCAGACAAACTTTTCTATTCATTTTCAAGTTTAGCCTAAATTTTCATGCCTTCATACGTGTTAAAAAGAGCTGAACAATGTATACCAAGTCTCCGTGGACCGTATAATGTTCCATGAATCACTGTATAAACTTGGAAGTACTCAAAGTAGTAGCGCACGCTGCGACCCTACACGCAGCTGCGCAGGCTTCTACGAGAAGATTCGCCCAGGATTTGCTTTAGATCAGCCTGCTGTATTTCCTCGAATAATTTACCCTGCGGACTTATTTTTCATTGCCCAGTTTGAAAACATTTAAACTTTTAAAACTATTTCTAGAAGGTTTAAAAGTTTTTTCTCATTGGTAGGACTATTCTTGGAGTCCTGGGAATTTTTGTATCATCGTTATCTATCAAAATGAACCTGAGTTTTGACAACCGCGTACCCTGCAGGGCTATAGACAATTTGTTAGGGTGGAATTCTTCGAGGGATGGACTGTTCGAAAGGGGAATTGTTCGAGGAAATACGGTTTACATGTTTCGTTCGGGATGCGACCTTTTGATCGTCGTCAGTGTAATTTAAACTCAGTGCAGGAAGCTTGAATAATGTCTACTACGTTCGTTTTGGTGTGCCAAAAGTTACCTTCCACTTTTTACCTCTTGGGGGCATTCACTGTGGCAGGGGGATTAGGTCATTTTTTGACCGACGTCTAGTCGGCCGTGAACAAACTTGGAAACTGCTAGAAACTGCAGGGTGATGAGCGGCTTCAAAAATTCTTGTCCCGCACAGGACTGCTTTTTCCGGGGCTAAACGTTTCAATCTGGCTCAACGCTGGCATGAATTCAAAACTTTGCCCGACTTAAATTATTAATGTGACCAAGGAGAAACTATACATCTTCAAGTGAACAGAATCGCTCCTTCACGTGATTGCTTTCCGATTTGCTGCCATCGTACATTCCTGGCTTTGCCTGTTTCCACATCAAGCACCACGTGTCTTTAAATTTTAGCGTATGCCTGCTTGCAGTAAATAGGTTCGCTCCCATTACCGTAGAATTTTTTTAAATCATTAGTGGCCACACGAAGCAATTACATCTGACTCGGATGGCACGATTGTTAGCACCACCTACGTTTCTGTTTAAACCGGAAACAGCAAGTCTGCGACGTAAAGCGTCGCAAGCGCATAACGCGCATTGAACGTACTGCATATTTTCGCATGAGCAAAATGTGCCGCGTCAGTGAACCGTTCCCGATAGCATACTACCTGATCCCCCTGCTAACATCGTGCCCCCTGTGGAGCTGATTGAGCACCGTGCCTACTAGTCGAGAAAACAATTTGTCCATCCGAAGACAAATTGCCATCACAGCTGATGCGAACAGCACCCTGCTTACCTGCGGCCGATGCCGTCGTCGCTCAGTCTGCCTCGACGCTATTTGTCGGCAGGACGGCTGTCAGGGGATCGCTCGCTCACCCAAAGGGTCACAACACAAATGAAGCTGACGTGAAATTGCCATGATCGATGACCCTACAGCACGGCATCGAGCGGGTCTCGTACAACGCTAACATTTTGCTTGTCCGGCGGATTAGTGGAACTCACCGAGACTGTGGTGAAAGGTACCGAAGCTCTGAGCCGCCCTATGGAAGCGACGATTAATGGAGCCATACACTACGAGAACGGTATGCACGCTAGAAGTACAGTCATTCTTGGGTACTGGCTCATGCTGCTTCTGCTGTGATGCTTGCGATGAGGCCTTTTGTTCCCGTGCCTGTTTGCTGGTACATGAAATATGAGGTCCTGTTTCCGAAACTTGTGGAGCAGGCTGATCAAACGACGATATTTGCTAGCGAACCGTCTTGCTCTCGTATACGTTTGATCTCATGCGCGGAACCGAGTCTAGGCAGCATTCGTAATAGCGTCATCCTGGAACAAAAACGGTTCTACGATTACTACAGTGAAGTTTTCCGACGCTAGACTTCTCCCTTGCGTTTAAAAACATTGCTCTCCCGTGTCCTCATTGTGCGTGTAATAATTTATTATTATTGGCTCAGCAATGAATGTCTCGATTAGACACGAGGGTTATGAGTCCCATCGACGTTAAGCAGGTCGCAGAATCACTCGGCAGCAGCGATGAGTATGAGCTGCGTTGCGCAGTTGTCCCGGTTACGTTTTACGACCGTATCGGACTGGCACCGATTGTCAACACGCTTATCTAAACGCATTAAATGGCTACCTGGACAGGTAACTCGTTTGCTAATCGTAAGGACTGCAAGCGTAGCCAGCGTAGATCACTGACCAGCTGATTTGCTTTCTCGTAACCGTGGGAAGAACGAAAGGGTTTGAATAGTGACTACGGGTAATAAGGAAGCTGTCTTGCAGGCCATACGGGGTAGGGTCGAGGAGCCGTAGCAGCAGTTATTTGACTTTGTTGCTTCGTAACATCCGTAGTTCATGCATAACGAAAGCATGGAGAAGCACATCAACATAAGGACATGAGTCTGTTTGAGCTGGGGGGTTTCCTAAATTCGAAAAAAGGCCAAGTGAGTTCTGATACTTTCTCCAACACAATGAGCTACGCGTATCCTTTAATTCTTTTACGATGCGTCTTGTCACATGTCGTCGTTTCTGCCCCATTACCCGAAGGTCGCCTACATGCGACGCATCCACACGTCCGTCATCGCATTTATGGAGTAGCTATATTTTACCGCACTGCTGCTGATGATGATAAGCGTTTTTGTGCGGGCGTCCGCGAAAGTATCAAAAGCACCGCCGCTACGGTACGTGGAACGATAATATTTATCGAAAGGATTATGCGCCCTCCGGGAGTGCCTTTATGAAGCCGCCAGGAGAGAGTCAGCTTACGTCTTACACTCCTCTGCGACTTGATAAGAAAGAACTGCTGCATTGCGGGTAACATGACCGAGTTTCATCTAAGGCCTCGGGCCGATTCTGTGAGTTCAATTGGTGCGCAAGAAATGAGGCAAATTAACGCTTCGTAATAGTATTCCCCAACCACAAGTTTCTGTTCGATTCACTTGCTAAATACAACCCTGAATTGTCGGCTTCATAGATGAAGACGTGCTTCACTGGCGCAAACGCTTCGGTTGTAGCGTTAACAAGCATGCCACAATTTGTGAGGCGACAACCTTTGCTCCATTTAAGCAGACACATTAGATTCGAAAGTCTACTTTTCCATGTCGTCTTAGTGCTCCCCTGCGGCGCTTAACATATCCGAGCGATTCATTCTAGCAGCGAAATTCCTCTGGTGGACCAATTTGCCCCTTGGACAATTAGTTAACAGCCCTTCAATTGACCTTCGCACCTGTCCGTCACTTTCCTGGTGGGCAATTGTGTGCGGTAGCCGTCAAATTGACATTTCGCTGCGCGTTCAAAGCCTCGCCGACATGCTAACACACCGACCCGGCCAGTAGCTTGGCGTGGCCGAAGATGACCGGGGCTACAAGCCGTCGAGTAAGACACTTTTACGACCCACTGACAACACTTCCCATCTACTGGTGCGGCGGCACTAGTCTTTGATTTCGGTTCACATTGATACCGACGGAGGTGATACGGATGCCGCACCGTAAAGCTGTCAGCTCCTGCGAGAAGGACGGCATGACGATTTTGCGTTGGTGCGTGAACTCTGCCCGTTTCTCGAGAACAAGAAATCTGAGTCATTGCGAGTCAAAGAATTCACGATTTATGCTTGCACATGCTGAGATGCATACAGTAAGCAGAAAAAGTTTTTTCCAGTCCCACCAGATCGCGCATGGATATCACGCTTGTGTCTTGGCGAGATAAAGGGCTTTTCGAAATCTTGCCTCGAAGGGAACGTATCGGATATGGTTGCCTACACCGGCGCAGAACTCTTGAGTCATTTGCAGTTTCCGGATGTACGGCAATAGATACTCGGAAACGGTAACGGTGCGAATAAACGTCCTGGACTACCGAAGCCGGTCACGAGTTCTTCGCCCGGTCGAGTTCCTGTTTTTGCGCGCTTCTTTTCCCCACACCGACACGCGCCCTCATTTGTGGGGCGCGTTTTCTCGATGCTCGGAATTATTTAGGACTGCTTGCCGAGCCGGGCTAGTTTAGTTAAGATCCGAGCGCCGATACGCGCCGCAGTTGTCAACTGCAATTACTTGTCAATTAAGAGCGCATCGTTCTCGCTCCTAGCGGCGGTGAGAACCTCGGGGGCGTTCTTGAGCCAGTGCGGCTCGAGCCGCCACCGACGAGACCGATGGACTCGTTAATTCATTTGGGAAATGAGCGGAATTTCGGCGTGACGGATCGTTTATAACCCAAAACAAATCTTTTTACAAACGGGCCAGCGGGCGACCGGAAGAAAGAACCGTCGTAGCCGTGCGCAGAAAAACGCCTTGTGAGCTGTCACAACGCTAAAGAAAGTCACTGACTGAAGCGAGGCGTAGCCCAGCCCGCATGAGACGTACGGAAGTTTCGGTCTTCATAGTTTAACGTTCAACTGGTCCGCAACAGTACCCAGTTCAGTGAATCAATGACACGGATAGGGTCTTACCGCTTTCGCAAACATATTTTTTTAACGAAAGCTCCTAAATGACTGCACGCTTCCGTTGTCAGCATGTTCGCAAAACGCGTCCGAGTCTAGCGCCATAGGTCCATCGCTGAGAAACTACCGTCCCAACTGCAATGTTAGATCGTCGGAAACGACATGTATGCAGATTCGCAATTCTAGCATTGCGGACTGTAAGACGCATGCCCCAAGAGCTGCCAGCATCGGAGACGATGTTCCATTTATCTGCTCCAATCGACGTTTTTGAGCCCTTTAATGATTTATCCTTTAGCAAAGACCGAGCAATGATAGTCGGGGGTTCCGCTTCACCCACAACACGCATCCATCCGATGACGCGTAGCGGTTGCTAGCTATCGATCAAAATTGGAACGGTGTCAACCGCTTATAGTTTATCATCGATCAGTGGGTTGTATCCGGTCGGAACCAGGAGGGCGCGATTCCGCACCAGCAAGGCGACACTCCCAACAGGACATGCATGCGAACTGGCATTAGTCCACGTCCACACAGTCCTAATAATGCGATCTGCAGAAAGTAGGCACAAAGGGTTCTAGGGTTCAATTTGTCCAGGGCTCTGGCGACTAAAGGGTTCGAGAAAATAATATTTCCCGTTTACAAGACGTTAAGTTATTAATCACCTAGTTGTAAATCTGTCATGCGGAAATGGCAGTGCAGTAGCTCCGAGGCCTCAACGCCCTGGTGACGACCTCACACTGCGAGAAAGAGGCAATCATTGCCTCGCCGTTTTTATGATACACTCCGCTAGTGCGCCAGATGACTGCTTAATGACCGCCAACAGACGGGTATTCGTGCACTGTCGTTAGCCGGGCTTTAACGACCCCCTGCTACATCGTGAGCTTACTGTGCGCCGTTGGGGTGGTACGAATTCATAAAACATTTCGATTTATGATGAACATATTTACAACTGACAGAGACAACGTGAGAGTGACTTGGGTAACCGAAAGGAAGCTCTTGGGCATGGGACTTGGCAATACGCACCATTCACGAAAGTAACGAAATGAAATCATGTAGCGAAGCAACCAACGTGACAATGTGATAACCATTACCAAAATGCAGTAGCATGGGACCAATGCGAAATACGGGGACTAAGAAAGCAGGAATCTAACGAAAGCAGGTACCCGGAGATCGTAGAGAGTGAAATGTACGAGCGCACGTCTGGTCGGCTGCTGAGTTTCGAAAAGCGTGGCGGGAGTGGCGGTAGACAGCGTTGTGCGAACATCAAGGTCTAAAGATATAGGCGTAAGCCTAGGTATCTACAGCAATCTTTATGCTTCAGTTTGCCCTAAGACGCACTGGAACCTTAGGTTGTAAATGCGATGTTGGCACGCTTGCATAGTCTGGAAGAAAGACTTACCAATGGATCGTCGGCTAGCTGGACGCATTCAGTCCATTCTCGGCGCGACCAACCGCTTCCCTGCTGAGATCCACTGCTTTCTGGCCCGCTACTTTGGCACCAGCCATGTCCGCAAGCGACGCGGTCATACCCGCTTGAGCGGCCATGATCGCATTGAGCATGCGCTGTTGGTCCATCGCTGACATCGCGCCCATTGTTGACCCGAGTGCGAAGAACGGATTTGCTGCCGCTGCAGCGGCCGCCGGTGACGAATATGGTAGACCGGCGGGCGCCCGGTAGAATCCGGGCGGAAAGGAGCGCATCCCTGGAGCGGCTAACGGAACAGACGGAGAAGTGAGCGTCGTCGGTATCGCGCCTTGAGGCAGCGACTGTGAAAGGAAGTGCGGGAAGAATGATCCGGGAACGCCCAGGAATGGCGGCGCAGAGCCGGGATTTCCGTACTGCAACGTCGGGTAGCTTTGCCTCTGCGGAGTTTTCTTAAACCTAAACCACATGGCTTTCTTAC